>CM076574.1:1122149763-1122563225 GCA_034641835.2 Pinus albicaulis
TAATCCTCTCGGGCTTCAGCACCAAATTATCTAAAAGCAGTTACAGCTGGTTTGCAACATGCTTCTACTCAGCAAGAGAATAAAGAATCTTTACATATAAAGCATGATCATCTCAATTCAAAGAACACTAGCAAAAATTTCTTTCAAAGAAACACCAATCAACAAGTAAATTCATATAGAAGATTTTATGATCATAGAAATTTCTTCTTCAATGGACAATGTTTCTCATGTCACAATTTTGGTCATAAAGCTGTTCAATGTGTTGCATATAAAACCATCATGACAAGAGAAGCAAGAAAGAAAAGGATTGATATTGAAACAAAGAATAATACTTATAACAACTTTTCTCCTCTTCAAAATGAAGTTGAATGTGCTTATTGCAATAACTTTGGCCATGAAGAATCAGAATGTAGGAGAAAAGTTCAGCCAAAAGAACATGTTCCTTCAAGCTCCAAAGTATGGAAAAAGAAGGAATTATAGGTTGAAAATTGTGGCATAGCGTTATTTGCAGAAGATGAAGAAAACCAATGGTACATTGATAGTGGATGCTCAAGACACATGACAGGTGATAAAGACAAACTTCTTGCATATAGTGCTCTAGAAAAGGAGAAGAATGTTACATTTGGAAATGATACTCCTGCGGTAATTAAAGGTAAAGGGTCTGTTTTCCTAAAGGATAAGGTGAAAGCTAATTAAGTCATGTATGTGGATGGATTAAAGCATAACTTGTTAAGTGTAAGTCAAATGTGTGATCAAGGAACTGAAGTTGTCTTTAGTTCAAAAGAATGTGTGGTACGTGATCTTGATACATGTAAAGCAATTATAAAAGGAAAAAGAACTCCAAACAACCTGTATATATTGAAGAACCCCAAAGAACAATGTTATTTGAGTAAATCTTCAGAAAATTGGCTATGGCATAGAAGGTTGGGGCATCTGAGTTTCTCTCAAATCAACAAATCAAGCAGACTTAAAGCTGTTCGTGATCTTCCCAATATTACTCTACCTAAAAATATCATATGCAAATATTGCCAATTCGGTAAGCAAATTAGAGTACAATTTAATGCCAAGGAAGGATCATCAAGTAAGCCTCTTGAACTCATTCATACTGACATATGTGGACCTATGAGGAAAAATTCACCACATGGTGAAGAATACTATATCTTATTCATTGATGATTTCTCTAGAATGTGTTGGATTGGGCTGCTTAAACACAAAGATGAAGCATTTGAGAAGTTTCAGATCTTCAAAGCACTAGTTGAGAATGAATTATATCTAAAAATCAAGTGTCTCAGATCTGATCGAGGAGGAGAATATACATCAGATGAATTTCTTGAATTTTGTGAACAACATGGCATAAAAAGACACTTTTATGTAGCTGGCACTCCACAACAAAATGGTGTTGCAGAAAGAATGAATAGAACAGTTCAACAAATGGCTAGAGCTATGCTTGATGATTCTGGAACACCTGACACATTTTGGGGAGAAGCGACACATACAGCAGTAAACATTCTCAACAAGGCACATGTTCGTGTAAATAGTGATAAAACTCCATATGAACTCTGGTATGGTAATCCTCCCACTATAAAGAATTTTAGAATTTTTGGAAGCAAATGCTTTATCAAGAATAATGATGAAAAACTTGGCAAGTTTGAACCCAGAGCAGATGAAGGAATATTTCTTGGTTACTCCTCTAGGAGTAGGGCATATAAATGTTACAATAAAAGACTTCGGAAGATTGTTGAATGTATTGATGTTGTTATTGATGAGTCTCCTACAACTCCAAAAGAAGAAAAACAAACAACAGATGAAGACGATGATGACATATATCCTTCTACATCAAATAGGAATGATATAGACAGTGAACCCAATGAAGAACCCGAAGATGATTTATCTGAAAAAGCTCCATCCAGATATGTTCAAAAGAATCATCCAGAATCTCAAATTTTGGGAGAAAAGGGATCAGGTGTACAAACAAGAAGGAATCTTGTGGGATCTTCTAGCAATCTGGCATTTCTGTCCACTATTGAACCTCACAGTGTTAGTCAAGCTAGCAAAGATGAATGTTGGATTCAAGCCATGAATGAAGAGCTTGATCAAATTGAAAAGAATCACACTTGGGAATTAGTACCAAGACCTCATGACAAAAATGTCATTGGAACTAAATGGATATTAAAAAACAAGTTAAATGAGAATGGGGATGTTAGAAGAAATAAAGCTAGACTTGTTTGCAAGGGGTATGCTCAACAAGAAGGTATAGACTTTGAAGAAACCTTTGCTCCTGTAGCCAGACTTGAAGCCATAAGAATGTTTCTTGCTTTTTCAAGCTTCCAACAAATCAAAGTTTATCAAATGGATGTTAAATATGCTTTTCTCAATGGTGATCTAGAAGAAGAATTTTATATAGAACAACCAGAAGGATTCATTTTGGGAAATTATGAAAAACTTGTTTGTAGACTTAAAAAGGCTCTATATGGTCTCAAACAAGCTCCAAGGGCATGGTACTATCGTCTTGACAAATATCTTCATCAACAAGCATTTTCAAAAGGGTCTGCTGATAGCAACTTATACACAAAACCTGGAAATGACAAACTATTGATCAGGTTGTATATGTCGATGATATCATTTTTGGAAAACTATATAAGGAGAAGAAAATAGAGAACGAGGTGTGCATCGTAAGGGTGGTGTATGAATAAAGTTCTTGAAGGAATATCTGTATGGGCGAACTTTGTTCTTAACTGAAAAATCTGAAACTACGATGCACCCATGGATATAATGATCTGACGATGAATCTCTGGTTTTGAACGACAGACGAAGTCATGAAGAACTGGTGTGAGTGTACTGAATGAATAAATCTGGTGGCCAGCAAGGTATGTCGAGTGGAAACTAGTGGATCCAGTATGAAAATTGAAGAAACGTGGTCTGTAGTGGTGCTCAGGGTCGAAGCCTTCAGAGAGGGGGTTGTAGCTCCTTTCCAGTGATAGCTGGTAAACGAGAGCAGGGGGTAGTAGCTCCCTTCCAGGAGAGGTTGGTAAACAAGAGCAGGGGGTAGTAGCTCCCTTCCAAGAGAGGTTGGTAAACGAGAGAAGGTTGTAGCCTTCTGCAGGTGTGTGCCTGCGTGCTGGTATAAGTCTGCACCAGCATATATTGTAAGAATTTTTCTCTATAATAAATTTTGAAGACTGAGTTGACAGCAGCGGTGGTTTTCTCCCGAATTGGGTTTCCACCTTAAATCCTGGTGTTCATATGTGTTGTTTATGTTTGATGGTTTGTTCTGTTATTTCAATTCATGCTTAATGCTTATCTGATGCAATGCTCTAAGTAAAGACATAATAAGATATCTGGACATACATGTTGGATGCAGTACTGTAAAATATGGTTTTTCAAAGAAAGAAAAGAAAAATTGTTCAGCCCTAAATACTGATTCATCCCCCCTCTCAGTATTTTTTTCCCTATATATATATATATATATATATATATATATAATCATTAGTAATAAGAATAATAATAATAACAAAAATTATAATTTATTTTATTTTATGATTTTTTGTGTTTTAGCAAATTCTTGTAACATTAAAAAAGTGTTTTGATACTTATTATGGAGTTACATTTAATTTATAAGGTTTCAATAGTTATAAAACAATTTATGTAACAAGAAAATTGTAAATTAAGTACAAATTTGTAAAATAATAACACTTTTTATAAATGCTAATGAGAATCAATTAATGATAAGCATCAAACCATTTAATGATTCAAATCATGTTTCCTCAAGATAAAGTATTAAAATTTCATTATAAATGATTATTATTAATAATTATCTAAATGATTAATATATGAGGTAAACAATATACATTTCAAAAAAAGTAGTTCTATTCTTAATTATGAGGATTTGCCCCACCATACCATGCATATTATTAGCTTATAATTAGGATTTGATACAATATTATTAGTCAATACCATGTCTTATTAATCCCACATACCAAAAAAAGTTATAATTATTTTCATACCTAATTTTTTTAATTAATCAATTTAATTAAAAAATTTAGAAAATGCATAACTACTATTGAGAAAATTCTAATCTTTGATTTGTGACTAGTAAAAAATATTCTAGAATACTCCATGAAGTTTAAATACTTGTCATGTACCTAATAATTATTGATAATTAAATTCAAAATTTTGAAGCTCTATTGTGAATTAGACACACCAACTAAGATACTTAGTTAAATTATAACTTTATTTTAATTATTATTATTATTTATAGATAAATCTAATATATGATTTAAGCATACACACATTTAATAAACATATAACAATATTCTTAACCATAGAGATTCAACCCTAGCTTACCATGCATATTTTTTACCCATATATAATCTGTGTAAAGTACCATGGGCTAGTATCATGACCCTCACTTAATAGTATCACATGTCAAAAAGAACATTAACTATACATTGAGAGAAAATTTTAATTTAATTTTATATTATATTTTAATTAAATTGAAAAAATGAAAAATACTTTTGAGATAAATATCAATCCTCCATGTCAATGTGTCCTAAAAATATTTCATTAAATCTCTACCATTTATTTATTATTTGTTGATAATTAAATTAAAATTTTAAAAACTTGTTAACATATATATACAATATAAGTAAATATAATGATGAAAATTTTTAAAAGCATATAAATAAATATAAGATTCGTCTAATCCAACATCAACTTTATATATATAGCAATTGAAATCTAGTTTTTAATCGAGTCAATTTATATATATATCAATGGTTATATATATTTTCATATTTAATACTAAAACAGAGAATCAACTCGTTGTAAACATTTTGTTCTATGTTTTTATTTGAGCTGGGTGGCGTGGAAAGGAGTCCGTGGCAAAGGGGGCGAATCCGTTGCAAAAGGGGCTACGGACAAGAGGATGCACTTCCTATAAATCTTTCCATTTGTGAAATAGTGAGACACCATTGGTGTGGTTGCACGCACATGAGATAAAGGTTTAATTTACATTTAATGTGTTGAACAATGTCTTTGTAAAAAATGCTGTTCGTTAGTAAAATCGATATTAATTTTTTTTGTGTGACAAAGTAATTCCATATATAACTAAATGACAGTGTAATGGAAAAAAAATCAAGAGATTGAATTAATACTGAGAAGCATGAAAATAAATGAAACACACAAAGGTATAGGAGATAAAACAATAATATGGCGAAAATCTAATATTTATTAATGAACAAAATAGCGAATGTTATAGAAAAAATAAACTTTAAATAAGCGATGTCAGCTAAACTCATAATCAAAAGTTATTGCAAATAGCATATGGCATGGAATTTTAACATAAAATAGAAACTACAAAAGTCGGTGAAATTCGAAAAGGTTTAGTGGTCTTCAAAGTGGTTGTGCATTAAGTTTCTTTCGTACAACATTTACAAATAATTATCATTTGGGTTGCCTAGTAGCTCTTATATTGACCATTTATATTTAGAACCTCATAAGAAATAATAGAACTATCAAGATGGAGAATTGTTTTGATTCATCAAAAAGGGTGGATGACTAATTGATCTAGAAGGATTATCATGAATGCTACAAATTAAATATTCAATTGTTCATGGACAGATATCCATGTCAAAGACCATGTTACCACATTTCCAATACCACTTGAATGGATTCTACTGATGTCATGTGGAGAATTTATGAAATTCTAATGCTTTTGAGAAATAAGAAAAAAATTGGGAGGGTCTTTCATGTGTGAGTGACACAACAAGACACATGGCAGTACAAATAGTAAAAGTAAAAATGTTGATGGGTAGTATGGTTGTTGATAGGTTGATAGTGGAAGGGTCTACCAATGAGACCAATAGGTGGAAACACAAGCATAGGCCTCATTACAATGGTGACGTGAGCTGATGTGGTAGTCAAACTTAACAAGATGATGTGGTAAGATGACATGGCAGGTTTACCATGCATAATGAAAACCAATAACAAGTTTCCATGTGTCAACCTCTGATTTCCCAAGGATATCCCAGTATCATTGTGAACTATTTCATTGTGAACTATTTGACAGAGCGGTTTGAACCCCCAAACTTAATGGAATGTGTTTTAGCCATACCATTTTGGAAACTTGCACCATTAGTACACATGGGAATAGATAGTTATATAAAGTTTGTTTTTTAACACGACTGACCAAAAGCGGACGTCAACTTGTTTTATGTCTAAAATTAGCACTAAAAGTATAAAAATGATAAATTTATAAGACATCTATAAGATTTTATAGAAAAAAAAAACAAATACATATTACGGTCGGAGTAGCCAAATATGTTATAACAGATAAAGTAAACGTAATTTGATGGGAAAAATGCATAATGAGATGCAGAAGAAAATAGTTAAGTGGGACACAACATAAATGGCCAAACAACGGACTGATGTCAGAAAGATGGTGTGAACTTGAAGTGGAGCAATTGCGCCTCAATTCAAGAATTGTGGGCTTGGTCCCTCTACTGCCTAAGAAACCCCCCTGGTTTCTTAATTGCATTTATTAAATTATTGTTCTATTCATGTTTACTTAAATAGTTGAGCTTATTATATTAAGCTAACTATTCACTTGTTAATCACTATTACTTTAATATGCATATTGACTAATGGAATTTATGTTGTTTAACTTTTAAAAATAAAGATTAAAATGATATTTTTCAAAGTATTACTATAATTTTTAGATAATATAATATTATTTGAATTACTTCATAACATAATCTACAAGTATAGTTGCAATTTATAAATATAGTTGCAATACTCTTGATTACTTTTTAATATTGTCAAGTGATTTCTTATTATTAAACTTTGTATTTTTTTATTATGAAGCTTTATAAAAATAATGTGTAAAGAATAATGGTAACTACTCACTAAAATCTATATAAATCCTTATATTGTAGCAATTTACTAATATATCAACTACACATCTAGATTTATTAGTCCCTACAAAAAAGCAACACTATAGTGAGGTTTGCCAACCTTAGCAGCTGCTATTAGCCACCATGGATATGTCTAGACTGGAAACAACTATCCGAAAGAGACAAGAAATACATTACATCGAAGTAACTGTCAGAATAAAAAATAAGTTAGGGGGAAAGAATGTCAAGGTTTCATAAGTCACGATAATGATAATTATAGAAAATATTTCAAGGTTAAAATCAGTGTAATTTTATGCGATATATCGAATGATATTAGAATTTTCTTGGTCCCGTTCTATCTCATCTCTTGCAATCAGATCATCAATCCGGCTCCCTATTGAGTTAATGTCTGGCTTGCATATGCTGCGCAGTGCCTCAATGCATTCACTGAATAATTCTTGGCTTGTTAACACTTTACTCCTCTTCATTATTCGAACAATTGCTGCATCGATGACAAAACGTCTGTCCTCGTGAACGGTTTCAATCACTTTCTTCTTCTCCATCACATTCTTCTTCTCATCATCATCTATTGCGAGAGGAATCTTAACCTTCCTCGATTTACATGTAAACTTACGATTGAATTCAAACTTATCATCCTCACTTATTGTTTTGTTCATAGGATGTTTCGAAAGGATTTTGTACTTTTCGCATGCGAGGGAATGTAATATTCTTACGACATCTTCATCTGGGAAGTTCAATTGTGATTTTATGTAATCGTAACTCAACCAGCTTTCAGGATCATTGAATAGCAATAGCACTGCTGCATGATAAGCTGATGTTGTAATTTCTATTGGTCTAGCGTCAAACTTGCCAATGATAATGCAGCTTCCCAGAGAATATATCCATCTTAGCTTTCGGTTACTATATTTTGCAGAGTAGAAACTTTCGAATACCTCAATGCATCTAAGCATTCCCCTCGGCAGATTAATTTCTGAAGACTTGTAAACTGGCCAGCACCCAGTAGTTAAAACCATTACAGTTACCTCTATTCTAGAGTGATCACTTGAATTTGAATTGTTATCAAAATATGTTCTCCACTCGTCTTGAGTCTCCTGGGAAAGTCTGAAGTCATTCAACATGCCTTCCATCTTTGATGTATATTTGCAAACAAAATGATACTTCTGCCTTGACAATGTGCTTCGCTCAAGAGTCTCATTTGTAGTTTTCTCGAATAACAGTCTGCGGCCTAGTTTTGACCTGTAAAATTCACAATATAAATCTTTATCGCTGACATACTCTATAAGAATCACTGCCTTTCCAAGGATACTGTCACTGTCATCATCACTTAATTTTTTAAGGCCACTGTTTTTAAGTACATTATCAAAAAACATAGCCAGGAATTCTGCACTTGTCCATTCCCCAACACGTTTACTGAATATTATTCGAAATGCTTCTTTTAAAGCACTAGCAAAAAAAATATTTTCCTGAAATGTATGGACAACATAATCCATGGAATTGTCATGCAATTCAATAATCTTCTCCATAAGCGCAACTAATATATCAGTTTCGTCTGGATTATTGTTTATAGCGTCTTCAGCCCATTTCACTAAGGTCATTCCTTGACTGGTTATATACTCTCTAAAAACATTTGCCACCGATTCCAAGCCGTTGGGTGTTGTAGAGAACAGACTATACATCCTAGAAAGATCATCCTTCGTCTGGTCCCTAAGCAAGGCCTGACATCCAGAGTTCTCGTTTTCAGCAAGTTGAGTTTGATAACGAGAAAAGATTTCATTTCGCACTATCTCGACTAATTTGGGCTCCGTGCTAAAGTGCAAATAATGGGCAACTCTTTCCTTCTCATTCTCCAAAGATTCTTCAACCCTTAACATATAATATTGACGAGAATCTTCCGAAATCCATGAAGCAGCATTTTTATAGTAGTAAGATATAGTACTTTCCAACATGGGAGCTTCAAAGTCATTCTGGTAGAATTCCAAGCGATCCACAGCAATTTCCAGAAAAATGTTGACAAGATTTCTCACCAAACAACGATCAATTTTCTCTCCCTCTCGCTCCCGATTAATTATGTCAATCACCCGATTCTTTAAATTAATTTTAATGTCTTGATACACCATGTCACGGAAACAGGTTAGTCCAACATTTATTAACGAGTCGAGCGACTCTTGTGGGATGAAGAAAACTTGCAAATAATGAAACATATTTGACATCTTTCTGACGATGACCTTATAATTCTCCCAACGTTTCACAATTTCTGTCAAGAAGAACTCATCCTGCGCTTCCAGTAAGACCGGTAATACAGTGACAGTAATGTACTTTTGAAGTGACTCGCGGTACTTGTCATAGAGTTGCCGTGCGTAGCAATGACGGTACTCCTGGGTGCACATTTTGTACACTGTATCATAAGCGTTTGTGTGCACCGACAGAGTAAAAACGTTTTTTGAATTTCTTTCAACACTCTCTATCAAATTCAAGATACTGTTTTGAATAACGTTCCAACCATCATCGAATTTTATGGTAGCAGAATTTGTCAATCTCATCGACATGATAGCTCGAAAGTAGTACTGCCCTTTTTCTTATCCTTCAGCGTCTATATATGTCGACCGAGAACTTTACTCGCTAGCTTCTACTTTTCACCCAGACATTTACCTGTTAGTTTCTTCTTTTTTCAATCCTAATCTGCCAACATTCGTAGCTCTTTTATACCGGAACGATCATATGACCTAACCCAAAAATTGTGCCCGTAGCAACCATACGCGCTTGTTCGTTAACGCAATTATGTCGGTTGTTAAAATAGAAAATATTACATTTTGATTTGAGGATGGTTCCAAATTATATAGAAATAGCCATTGTTACTATTTTTTTTCACCACAAATCTAATAAGAGTCTGCTGAAAACTTTTAGATATAGTTACGTTGTAAAATTCAACTTTCTGTTTTAAATGCGGCTAAGGTTTTATATGATCATATATATTTATTTATTTATTTATAAAGGGAAAAACAATAATTTTATTATAAAATGTAATTTTGTAGATATTTATATTGAGTAAGAGCATATTTTTTTAGTAAGAAGAAAACGTAAAACAAAAATAATAGAATTTTAAGTGTTATAGTAATCATTTACTTTTTCTTTTCTTTATGTATACTTTTTTCCATTTCCGAAAGAGTGGTTATAGTGGAATCATCTCCAAATTGGTGAAGGATGTCTCTAGTGAGGGTTCTTTGTTTGAATTAAAGCATTTTATTTGTTCACATTTGTGCCCACTCGCTTGTCCTCTTTGTGTGCCGCATTGTTTTGTTGGAATAGTTTATAGATCACTATTGATTTTGTGTCATTTTGCGTGTGGTTTTCAAATTTTCCAACCTGGACTCGAGTACTCCACTATTCTTGGTTAGATGGATTGTTGGTGAGTTCCCCTTCATCATCCCACGTAAGTAATGGTTCGAAAGGACATCATCCTTTTGTTTTAAAATCTTGCCCCTTTTATTTTTTGGGTGCTTTTCTCTCGAGGTATGTGTCGTGCGACTGTTTTTTTTTTGTTGACGTGAGCGACAACTAAATGCCATATTTTCATAACACCAAATTTGTGTTCACTAGAATGTGGTCAGGTAAACTTTTTCTTAATTCTATTTCTATAGATTTTGGTGAAGGTCAATAATACTTTCACCATTCTCTTGAAGTCTATTCTTTTAAGTTACCCCAACATGTTTCTATTATCGTCAAGAACCCTGTGATACTAGAAAGCAAGGGGAAGATGTGATAGCTTCACCCATACTCAATGTGTAGCTAAATGTGTTTGATGCGCTAATGTTGAACCAGAAAATTGCATAGTTGAATGACACTTTGATTATAACACGAAAGTGTAGTTGGATGCTGCTGATTCATACATGATCTCACAATTCAGACATGATCTCACGATTCAAACATAATCTCACGAAGCCACAAGGCTTTCTTGTTGGCTTCAACAACACTAGGATACTCTGCTTCTGCCGAAGAAAGAGAGATGCCATTTTCTTTCTTAGAAGACCATGTAATAGGTCCTTAACCAAGAGTGAATACAATACCTATAGTAGACTTTTGATCATGAGGGTCACCAGCCCAATCAGAATCAATGAGACCAATCAACAATGGCGATGCTCCTACACTGTAATTTATATGAACTGAATTGTGCCTTGAATATATAGAAGTATTCTTTTAGCTTCTTTCCAGTAACTTTCATGAGGTTTATGCATAAACCGAACAACAAGACCAACGACCAAGGAAAGGTCAGGACAAGTATCGGTTAGATACAAAATTTTTCCAACAAGTTGATAGTATAAGGTAGCATCAACTTCAGGGGAACTACAAGTGACTAAAACCTTGACTCTAGACTGAAAGGGAGAAGGGGCTGGCTTATGATCTTCCATGTGGAAGTGGCGTAGAAGATCACATGCATACTTCGACTAAGAAAGGGAAATATCTTCATTTGATTGCAATACTTGAAGACTAAGGAAATAATGAAAATGTCCCAAGTCTCTCATTTCAAAGTTATTTTTTAGGGTAGACTTCAAATGGTTTATATGGTTGGGATCAGTACCTGTAAGGATAATATCATCAACATAAAGAACAAGGATGATTAAGGACTTTCCCACTTTCTTGGTGTAGAGAGTGTTGTAGGAATGACATCTAGGAAAGCCATTATTTAAGAGAAATCTACCCGTTTTGGTATACCAAGACCAAGGGGCTTGTTTGAGACCATAGAGAGACTTTGTAAGGTGACAATCAAGGCTAGAGTCATTTTGGATAAATCCAGGGGGTTGTTCAATTTAGATCTATTCACGCAAGCCCCCATGTAGGAAGGCGAATTTAACATCCAACCAATGGACTTCCCATTTAAAGGAGGCAACAAGAAAAATAAAAAGGCGGATAGAATTCATTTTGGCAAGAGGGGAGAATTTTTTTGTATAGTGAATGCCTCAAAATTGTGAAAATCCTTTAGCAATAAGACGAGCTTTATGTTTATCCACTTTTCCATCTTGTCCAAACTTTGTTCTGTAAACCCATTTTCATCGAACAAGTTTTCTTCCCATTGGAAGATGAAGAATAACCCAAGTATCTTTAGCCAATAACAAATGATATTCTTCATTCATAGCTGCATCCCAATATAGATGACCTAAAGCTTCTTCAAAGGCGTCTGGATCAGGATTTTCTAGAACTTGAGCCAATTAGGAAGAGTCTTTGTCGCACTGAAAATGTGTATGACGTTGATCTCTAGGGTCACCTACAAGAGAACCTGCTGCATCTCGAGTAGAGCAAAACCATTTTGGAAGTTGTGGAACTAAAGGAAGATCTTGAGGAGGCCAGGGAGAATCTTCATCCTTGCTTTCATCATCCAAACTAGAAGGAATACTGTCAAAAGTAAAGGAGATAGAGAGAGGTGGTACATATGGTGAATTAGGCTCATATGCCAAACACCGAAGTAGGCTCACAAGCCAATATATTTTCATCAAATTTTATATCTCTTCTCATGATTAAATTTTTGGATTTGGGTTGAAGAAGTCTATTTCCTTTGACATCTTCAGAATATCCAACAAAAATGCATTTTTCAGTCTTAAGTTATAAGGCTTCATGTTTCTCATTTGGAATATGGGCCCAAGCTTCACTTCTAGAAACACAAAAGTGATTTACATATGGTTTGATTGAGATCCAGGATTCTTCTAGAGTGATATTCCTTAAAACCTTAGTAGTAGTGTGATTTACTTTGTAATTTTCACAGTTAATTGCTTTTGCCCAAAAATTAAGACTAAGTCCTTTATATTGAAGCATACAATTAGCCATTTATTTTAGAGTGTGATTCTTCCTTTAAAATACACCATTTTGTTGTGTAGTATATGGAACAATATGTTGCAATTGAATGCCATGCTCAGTGCAAAAGTTGATAGATTTTTTGTTAGCATATTTTCCTCCATTGTCAAATCTTAACTTAACAATGTGATGTCGATATTGTTTCTCAACAAAGGCATTAAAGGCCAATAACATGTTCAAAACTTCACTCTTGAGTTTTAATAAGTACACCCAAGTGCGTCTAGAAAAATCATCAATGAAAGTTAAGAAGTAATTGTAGCCAGAGAAAGAAAAAACTGGAAGTGCACCACATAAATCACTGTGCACAAGCTGCAAATGGGCTGAAGCGTGCCAAGAGGCACGTTTGTCAAAACTATCCCAACGATTTTTTCTGATTACACAACCAGAACAAACAGCAGCTTCATAAGATACCATAGGAAGACCCATCACCATATTTTCATTACATAAAGTTTGAATATAGAAATGATTTAAGTGACCAAATCACTCATGTCAAAGTTTGCTCACTTCATCATTATGAGAAACAAAAATGAAGGGAAGACATGATGAATGAAATTTTTAAAACTTATATAACATTGTGGATTATAAACAATGGTAGTAGCTAAAATATGTCGAGGATCTCTTAGGTCCTTAATTACAATATCATGAGGTGAGAATTCTACAGTTTTCCCTTCACCTGAATGAGTTATCTGATAAATAGATATAATGTTGCAAGAAAAAGTAGGAACACATTATACATCATTGAACTAATCATTCTCAAGATGAATGGTTCCAAACCCTAAAAGACTAAGAGATCTATCATCACCAACATAAAAATTTTTGGTGTTATGATAATTTAAAGAAGAAAACGTGGCTTTATTTTTAGCCATGTGGTAAGACGCTCCAGAGTCAATGAGCTGCTCATCAGAATGAGAAGAAGAAAATACATTCAATGCATAGCCAAAACTTGATGCTTGAAAACCACATGAAGAAAGTGCCATTACTGAACATGAAGTTGAAGAGTTCTCCAAATGGATTTTGTGATTCTTCATTGCTGCTTCCAAGGCTTCCATCTTCTTAAAACATTTTGACTCTATGTGGCAATCACGATTAAAAATGTTTCAATGTCTATCTGTGTTCTTCCCTTTTCTTTTTTTTGACTTATCAGTTTGTTGAGTTTCTTTTTCAGTTATCAGCTAAAATTTCTTAAGACCATTGGTTGGTTTAGGACCATTCTTTTTAGGATGTTGGTTCTTAGTATTATTTGGATATGGTTGTTGCTAGGATGCTAAGGCTTTCTTAGAAGAGTTTCCAGTATTAACAAGGCCAAGGTGTAAGAGTTTTTCTTGTCTGCTTATCAAAGAATCACAAAAGGCATCAAAAGAGGGGGCCTTGTAGATTGTCCCTTCAGAAATGAGGGCTTCTCTAGTGGAGTGGAAGGTGGAAACAAATATAGAGTGTGCAAAAAATAGCTTAGCAAGAATGGAATAGATAATACTACCATCTTCCTTTCTGACCTTACAACCTTCTAAAAGAAGTCTAAGGGTCTTGAATTTGGAAAAAAAACCTTCAATAGAGGAGAAATTATTGGGTTCCAAAGTAAGAAACTCATTTTCAAGCTGGTGGGCTTTGATTTCATTTTTAATGCCAAAAACAATATTTTGGTTTTTCATAGCTTCATGAGGGGTGTTAATTTCTTGGATATGAAATATAAGATCTTGAGCAATGGACATTCCTATCAACCCTAGTGTTAGTTTCAGTTTTTGTATCCTGCCACCAATGATCAAATGGAATCTTATCATGTTATAATAGGGTCCTTAAGTCAAATTTTTGTCATTTCATTAGGTCATCATGCAAAAATTTTGTCATTGGATGTAGATCTAGGTATGTTTTTACTCCCAAATTTTTACTAATTGTTGGTTCATTTCACCTCTTAGTTGAGTGTACCATCATTCAAAAGTTTTCATCATCATTATAGTCATATTTATCATGGTTTCATTCAGTGTAGAGTCTCCATTAGGTTATTAGGGTTTCAGTCACCAAATCTTTCATCCATGCATAAATTCCGGCAAGTGAAGGAGTGACAATAAATACATTTCGCCAATAATTTTGATTTCAAAATTTGATTTTGGAGAAAAATGTAATTTTATGTTCCTAATTTGTAATAAGTTCTTATAGTTTCAACTATCTGCACACTCAGAGTTCCATCAACAAATAAGAAAAGTTTGAAAAAGTCAATCAATGTTCCTAAGCCATCAAAATATGAAGTTCAAAGATCAAATTCATAAATTCGAGGTAAAGAAGCAATCTAAAGTCAATTTCAAGAAAGGAAAAGTGGGTCCTCATTTGTTTAATGACATTTCTCCAAGTATAAAGGCTTTGAAATACCAATAAGTACTTCATTTTCATCCTCAAGCATCGATCTCTCCAAGTTACCCAATCAAAAAATCGAGTTTTCCTTCAAAAACTCAAGTTATGGGTCATTCGCTACAATTTTTGCAGGAGGGAAGCTGTGCTTTTTAAAAAGGTGTTGCGCTTTTCCTTTTTTCGTTGTGCTTTTTGCATCAAGGAGACATAATTTCAAAAAATATCTCAAAGGGTTCTAAGCACATGTTCAGGATTTCTACACTTGTTTGCAAATATTGCACCTCTTATAGCCCCTCATTTTAGTTTGTAGTGTTACATTTATGGTCCGTACCCTCCCTTACCCTCTATGTCATGTTTTAAGAAAATGAAATACTAGTTCATATTTTATAAGCTTAATTACTTTCCCCTTGACCATTTTTACCTTCGCTACACCCTAACTCAATCCCCACTACCCTTATATCACCTTATTTCCCATTCCCAAACTCTATTCCCTAAATCCTGCCCCCTAAGTTCTGCTTCCCTAAGCAGCTAGATACCTCCTAGTAATAGAAATTTCCTACCCTATTTCCATAAACTCTTCACCCTCCTATCACTTCCATAAGCTCCCAAACCCTTTTACACATTTGACCAAATTTTCCCTCACTCATCCAAACCCCCTAACCTTAGAATCCTACTCCATTTCTTTTCCCCTTCTTCCCTAGGGTTTTCAAGACAAAACTGATCATAACGTCTGAGGAGGAAAGAAACATAATGGAGGAGGAAATAAATGCCACAAAAGAAGAAAAGAAACATATAACAAATGAGGGAGAATTCTGAGATTGGAGCCATCAGACACTAGGAAATTAATGGCATCACCCTTAGCTGTGAAAAGTTTCCAACATCTAGGTTACTTTGAATTTTGTGAGATGGTACAAAGAGTCCAAATTAATCCTACTTTTACCAGGTTTTTCATTAGCAACCTCCAAAAATATGAAGTGACTATAGTAGGGGTGAATTTCACCATTTCCACTGAAATCATTCCAGCAGCAACATGGATATCCAATGTGAGTGAAAAATGGTTTAAGACGAATGATTTGGATGCCGAGCTATATGAGCCTTACCTCAAGGCACCATACAAACATAACATAGAAATATATATTTCCTTTTGGTGAGTTGTTGAATTCATTTTCCCCCATGATGAAAATAATCATGAAATACTTCACTTTTGAGGGAAAATTCTCTATATTATACATCTTCACATCAGGTTTCTCAAGAATTTCACTAGGGTGAAATTGCTCAAGCGTCCCTACTACTTATACAGAAGAGTTGAGAAGATGACCTACATAGTGAAAAACAAAGATTATGAGCTTCAAATGAACATAATATTCCATCACTCTCTGATCAAAATCATTGTCCTTCATCACATCAATCAACTGAACATTGCATGGGAGACCTTCATTCAGGCAGATGTCCTCACTATAGGATAAAGTCAACCCGCTAGACATATTCCACCACTAGCATCAGTTCCTCACAAGAAGACTAGGTTATTTAGAAGGGCTACAGTGAAAGAGAATAAAGAGGTAAAAGAGGTCAAATTCTACCAGAGGGTGCCTAACCAAGTGTTTTCTCCACAAATTTTGGAAGGGGCATTTCCTTCTTCATCAACAAAACAGGGAAATCAAAAGCAGCAAAAGGTAGTTCTTCAAGAGGAGGAAGACCTTCATGAGGAATAAAGAGAGTTTTACTTTGTGGACTTGGATGTCCAAGATGATCATGTAGCCTAAAATTTGATCATCAAAGAGAAATCTACCACAATTACAGAGTTTCAGGACAATATGTCCAGATCACAATTTGTCTTATCCTTCCTTGAACAAGAAAACAAGCAGCTGAAAGACAATCAAGTACTCTTGGAATTGGAGTTGCTAAAGACCAAGAGGCAAGACACCAGAGGTAAAGCAGTGATGGAACCTGATGATCTTGGCCATGATGAGACTCAAACCACCAAGAAAATACCAAAAACGAGATGTATTAAGAGAGCATTAGTGCAGGAGAAACATGAGGCAAAAAAATTCATTTTTGAGGAAAGAATAGAAAAGGAAATCAATGATGGAAAAGAAGTGTGGCTTGACAGAGTGAACATCCACCTTGAGAAGCTCCTTCATAAGCACAACAAGGACAATGAGATGCTCAGACACATGGCTAATAGATACACCACTAGAAGCAAGATTTGCATCATAAGGATTAAGAAATTGAAGGATAAACTCAGGGAAACCATAATGAAAAAAAAGAGAAGGAAAAACTTCAGTTACTTGTTGATGCCTCCTTGGTTGCTTGAGATACCTCATAAGAACTTCATCTACCAGTTTCGAAGATTTTTTGGAAAGCTTTGAAGTTTTTTGGGAATTTTTGTAATTTTTCAAAGACCTTTTGCATAGTGAGCCTACAAAAAGCGAGCGTGGGATGCGCTGCTCTTTTCGTGGAGGCCTTCAAATGAGAAAAATTCTCCATATTTAGATTCATAATTATCTGTACACCAACTTTTGAGTATTGGCACTAAAAAACGAGAGATTTTGACTAGTGGAAAAGGCCAAAAACGTCTCAAAAAACACATTTCTACCTCATTTTTGAGCCTTTCTCTGCGATTTTTGACCAGTCTTGGGAGATTGCATTTTTGAGGACCTTAGCTCAACCATTTTCCGATTTTGAGCACATTTTTTATAACTATACTATAATATATTTCCATTGATCCTTCTTGGGCTCAATTTGGACGTTGGGAAGTGACTAAAAATTTAGTTTGAAGGCCCATGTTGTGCTTTTCACTAGGAACATTGTTCTTTTCCCAAGCACGCTGCGCTTTTTACATTTGATTGGTTTTTTTAGAATTTACTAGTTTTCTCAGTTGATTGATGGATTCTAAGGAGATTTATTGATGTAATTGTAAAATTTAAATGTAAGTATGTCCTTATTAGTTACTAGAGGTAGATACATCAGGTAAATATGTAATTCACAAATTACTTTTCTACAAGTTTAACTTGGTACCAATAACACTGAACCATAATCTATGTGATGTACACTCGTGCAGAATGCCGACACGTGGCTTCCCTCATCGCATCACATATTTCAACTTTACCACATCGCAACCAATTTAACATATATTGTGAACTCTTAACTTCTAAATATTTCAATTTGAGAATCACTTTTCTTGGTGCTACAATCTCTAGCCTACACCTTCTAAATGCTATCGTTAATGTTAAAATTCTTTATTAGGTTGATTGATGTAAATTTTATGTTGATCTTGTTTAAAATTTTGTCTTTGAGGTTCACCATGTGATTTAATGGAAATTCATAAAAATGAAAATTAAATTATAAGAAAACTTTCAATTTGGCTTTTTGAATGAAAATCCTAGTTACTAAGGGGAAAGAGCAAGAAGATTTTGAGCATACAACAAAGAGCACAAACTAAATGGAGATTTGCTTAACCTTTTCCTATGCAACATACAAAATTCTCCATATTCACATGAATGTTTTTCTTTTCATATCCCTTTAATGGGAATGAGTGAAAGGAAACTATATGCACAAATAAATCAAACAAATTGTTTTCTTTTGAGAAATGAGGCATGAAACAAAGATTTCTTTTAGGAAAATGATGAATAAAACTAAAATTTTCCTACAGGAAACAAGGAATGAAACAAAAATTTCTCTTATGAAAATAACGAATCAAACTACAATTTTCCTATAGGAAACGAGGAATGAAACAAAAATTTCCTTTTCGAAAACCAAATTGATATAATGAAAAAATTAACTACTTTGAATTTGATTTTCCAATGATAAATAAAATAGCTAATGAAACATTGAACAAATTACTTTTCAAAGGAGGAAGAACGAGAACGTTTACTAGTCTGTAGGAGTAATCAAATGTCCGAAAATATAGCAAACAATTGGCTAAAACTAAAAGCAATGAGAAATTTTGATGTAATTTGGTTGGTTGAGGGGGAAACACAATCTCTAAGGGGATACATTTCATTGCAGAGCACCCCTGAATGGAGCACAGTGCACTATAGTGTAGTGTACCCTGACCAACAGTGCGTTCGGTGCAGCTAGGTTTGAAAAACAAGCAGCTAAACACATTTCTAATGAAATTTTTTCATTCAAATGATTGATAAAATAAAGTATATGCTCATGATGATGGTAAACAGAGGTAGACATAACACGAATTATGGGATTTTCCCCAGCAAAGTCACCAATTTGTTATACATAATTTTAATCTATGGATAGACTAAATTCCCTGAGTGTGGTGTTCCTTCACTCAGAACAACATAAGAAAGAAAAATACTATTTTCTCTAAGACACATATATATATAGAAAGGGAAAGAATCCTACGTGTGATACTTTCTCTTTCCTTCTCCTTCTTTCATTGTTGTCGTCGCTTTCAATCCAACTCAAGCTGCTAGATCGATTCTTGCAATCAAAGATAGAGAAAAAGAAACAACATACAATATACATGTATCTACTTATATTAACCAAATAAAACCAATTAGATCTAAGAATACATACGTCATCAAGAATACATTTTGCAAGATATACACATATGTATTGATAAAATGAACAGATATCTTTATTAAGACAATAGGAGGAGAAGATTACAACCAATGGATCTATTTGTCATCAACCTGCTCAAACTTCACTCTAGCCTCATCACATCCAACATCATCTCAGTAGTATATTAGTAGTTCCAATCTCTTATCAAAAGAGAATCTAAAAACATAACCTTGCACAAAATTCTTCCTCCTTGGCACTTAGATGAGTGATCAATTTATAGGGAAACTGATGGTAGTTTCTCATTGAATGGCTTTATAATAATAGAAAATACATGTTTCCAAGTTCAGAGGTGGTGGATGGACACTTGGATTCAAAGTATGACACCTATGGACTCTTCTATAAGTCACTAACCATGTGGATATCCCCAAAACAATGGTGATTTCGCTCTGAGGTGACCAACACACCCTTGAGTGTCAAGAAGCGCACTAGAGTGCACCCTTGAATGGATTTATTTTCACTGCAGCGTACTTAGCCCCTTACAAAGGAGCGTTGGTGAGTCATTAGGTCATATAATATATACTTCAAACCTTGGAAATATCGCAATTGGAGCGATAAAAGGAATGTCTTCACTTAGGGCATATAGAAACTGAGTATTAAGGGAATGATAGGACCTATTCATTGGAATTTGGTACTGGGAGATGATGCCTAGTTTGATCAGGTCTTGGGGGATAATACCCAATTTGACCTATAACACTGCGCATTACCCCTGCGCTTTTGTTGCACCTGTCTGCACCTTCCCTCTGGGTTGCACGCAGACACTTTGATTGTGATGCTCCAACCATATAGTCATTTTTCAACACTGGATTGTTTCTATATGGATTCATATGACTTCCATTGAAATACCCAGGAATATTCTCACCGTGTAGTGTGGCCAAGCACATTGCGCCACCATCAGTGATATCATTTATAATATATGACCCCAGCTAATGATTTTTGAACTTCCCTGGGTGGCGTGCAAATTGAATATCGTATACCAAGACCAAGTCTTCCTTCTTGAACACCTTCTCCCTGATGTGCCTATCATGCTAGAATTTTTTGCGCCCCTTCTGCACTTGCTGATGGAAGGTAACAATGAATCGTTCTTCTTCTAAAGAAAAAATTTGTGCCAACCATTCCTCCATAATGTTAGGCTCTACTATATTAGTGAAAGTTGTGATCTGCAAGCTTGAGACAATATATTCCATTGCCATGATGGATTCCTACCCATAGACCATCTTGAAAGGTGTTTTCCCTATCAACTTCTTGCATGTTTTCCTATAAGCCCATAACACCGAGGGGATGCACACGTCCCATTCATCCCGATTTTCATTATAGATATTTTTGAGTGTCTTCTCCAAGATCTTGTTGAAATATTCTACTGTTCCATTTTCTTGTGGGTGATAAGGGGTACTCTTTTGGTGATGGATTTGAAATTACTCTTTCAAAGCTTCAATTTTTTCGTTAATAAAGTGTGTACCTCTATCACTCATCAAAATATTCGTGCATCCAAATCTGGTCAAAATGTCTTCAAAGATGAAGTTCACAACATTATCTGCAATGAAGTCTTTAATTGCGTTCACCTCTACCCATCGGGTTACATAATTAGTTGCAGTAATGATATAGCATGCTCGAGTCTTCTTCCCTGGAGGGTTAATTAGCCCAACAAAATCTATAGCCCATTTATCAAATTCTTGTAAGGCCATGTTTGTTCTGCAGTACGCATGTGTATCACTTTGTAGTGTGGTCCACAATAACCGAGCATGCAACACATTTTGCGCAATGGATTTCCCAAAATAGTGGCCTCCTGCCATCCCTCCATGAGCCTCATCCAATATATCTTGTCTTTCATGTTACAACACATATCTTCTCAACACTTCATCTACTCCCAGTTTATACAATTGACATACAATCAAGCTAAAATCACCTCCACACGCAACCAACTCCTTCTTTTGTTAGACTAAATATTCCGCAAGTGCGATTCCCATGGTCAGGAGATGAATAATATCAGAAATGTTATTAGCAACCACCTCGACATAAAATAGTTGCGCATAGGGAAACCCCTCCTCTAAACTAGTTGGTTCTACCACATTTTCTATTCATGACAAATTATCAGGTCCGACATTTTTTCTTCCAAGCTTCACAATAATTTCAAAGTCATACTGTTATGAAACTAGCTCCAAGAATAGAAGAAAATAGAGATCAATGCCTTAGAAATCAACCACTTCGAGTGGGAAACCTCAAATACATTACATAAATTAGCAATTATTGGATGATACAAACGAAAAAACCTTCTTCTATATATAGGAGTCCATGGGATCACAATATAATCCTAGCCGACCTAAAAATAATAGTGTAAGGGCATAATAATAACAATATTGGGGTTACAGCGGTACAACAATAATAATAAGAGGGTTACAGTAACTACAATAAGGGACTATACTGGTAATATGGCGATCTAACATGCCCCTCTCCTTCAAAAAAGTGTTTTCCTCAATGCTTTAGCAGTTGTAGATGCTTCCATATAAAATTCTCGTCCTCCCATGTAGAATCTTCAAAGGGTATGTTCTTCCACTTTATGAGATACTCTGAAATTGGTCAATTTCGTAGTTTTCGAGTTCTTGTTTCCATGAAAGCTTCAAGTTCCAATATGATTTTTCCTTCCTCATCATGTTCTAGAAATATTGTTTGAACTGGAAGTTTGTCACCTATAACCTTCTTTAAGCATGAAACATGGAAAACTAGATGCACTCGCAAAGAAGCAGGAAGCTCCAATTTTTATCCCATAGTAGCAATATTTAGCAACACCTTGTAAGGACCATAGTACTTTGGTGATAATTTATTATCCTCCTTAGCTTTCTTGAGGGAAATTTGTTTGTATGGTTGTAGGCATAAAAATACCCAGTATTCTACATCAAAATTTCTCTCGCTATGATGGTGATCTTCCTGTTGTTTCATTCGATTTTGTGCCAAATTTAGGTTATGCTTTAAGAGTTGGAGAACTTTTGTGGATGCTCTATGTCATCTTCCACTGCTTCAACCTTAGAATTTTCTCTTAAATATGATGTGATGGATGGTGGATGATATCAATAAAGAGCCATAAATGGAGTCATTTTTGCTGCAATATGGAAGGAAGTGTTATACCACCATTCAGCGAGAGGTAACCACTTGACCCATTATGTTTTCTTTTCAGATACAAAACAACGAATATATCCTTCCAAAAATTTATTCACTATCTTAATTTTAACATAAAATTGAGGATGATAATATGAGTTATGATCTAGTTGTGTACCCAAACAAGAAAGTAATTCCGTCCAAAAATTTCCTGTAAAAATGGGATCCCTGTCACTTACAATAATATTTGGGTTTCGATGTATCTTTTCAATTGTTTCCATAAATTTAGTAGAAACTATACTTGCTTTAAATGTATGGGATAATGCACAAAATTGTGGATACTTGGTAAGTATATCAACTACCACCATGATGACACTCTTTCCTTCGAACTCATGTAAACTTGTCATAAAATCCATTGAAATATCCTCCCAACGTTGAATTGGAATGGATAAAAGTTGTAGAAGACCCAGGGTCTTAATTGTCTCAACTTTATTTTGATAGAAAAACAAACATTATGAATATCAGAGTTGATTCCATCCCAAAAAAATTCTTTTTGCACCCTATGGTAAGTTTCTAAAAATCCCGAGTGACCTCCTAAAGGACAAGTGTGCAATTCAAAAAGAATATTTTGTTTTAGTTGGGAATTCTTACAAATATATAAGCGGTCTTTGTACCATAAGGAATCATTTTTCCAAATAAATTTATTAGATGTACTATGATATTGCTGCAATTTTTGAATGAGTTTCCACAATTCTTCATCCTTCTTCCCCTCATACCTTACCTCGGTTATCCTGTAATATCCCAAATTCGGATTACTTAGCAATACCTGTTGGAATAACGCACTTTTCAAAATTATGTGCACTGAAATGAGCTTGCAGCCCTTGGATCCCTTAGACTTGGAGATATATAATCTAAATCTGAGAGGGGAGAAAAAGCAAATCAAACTAGGTGAGGTAAACAAACCTCCCACACCTAGTATAGCTGAAAAACACCTAAGCATGGGGTTGTAGCAATATGCAACAATACTGTAGGAAAATAATGTAGTATTGAGAACATGAGTAGGAGACCAATAATAAAGACAAAATTTCATATATATAGCAATAAATCAGATCCATAATGAGGCTCTTACAGTATACAACAAAATGTAGAAGACAAAAATATAATAAATTCCTCAAGAAAGAGGGTTGCAACACATGTATTGACTGCAAAATAGCTTGACAACGTTATTTATAAGAGTTGTAGAAGCTATATATTACACTCCAGATCTAGAGCATATTTATGTACAAAATATCAGATCTGGTTTCGATCTGTACACTAGAAAGGCTCATTTACAAGATCCCCTTGGGGTTTTGATCAAATCATGCAACACAGAGAGTAGATCTCACATCTAAGGTAGCAGATCTGCAGTAGTATTCAGAAATGTCTAAATATGTTTACAATAGAAGAAGATCAGATCTATACAAAACATGGATCAACAATCTAATCCATGTATCACCATAATGAAGGGCAAAACCCCAGCACCAGAGATCTCTCCTCAAGAAGTGGGTCAAAACACCCTGCAACGTCCTTCTTGCAAATAAAGCAGTCCTGGAAGGGAAATTGCATTGTAGGTTGAAGCACTGGGTTGGATTGATGCCAAGATCTAAAATATCAGCTCCAAAGGTTCGAAACTGTCTTTCCCATGGGATAGAAGACTTTCCCAGTGAAAAGAGGCCCTGGAATGGCCTAGATCTGAGCAGATCTTGCCTCCACTTGCTGCAGCTTGTAAGGACAACCAAACCCTCAAAAATATATGCATTGTAGTTGGAAGATGAGCTTAGTCAAATTCCTAATAATGGATGATATTAGCAATACTCTTCCAAGAACTCCTCAATGTAAGAGGTGGGATTCCCGAATAGGAACACCCTTGTGCTAAACATCATTGTCCTCAGCTAAATAGCAGAGAATGATATATGTCTAAACAGAAAATATATTCAGAAATATGCACAATCAACAACCTCCTTCTGCTATCCTCCTCTTCCTCTTATAGGGTGAAAGTCTTGTCAAACCCTAAAACATCTCAATGATTTAGTTGCATTCACATGAGAAGCCTCCAACTAAAATTGTGTTGTGCCTCTAGGCAATCCACTGTATCTAGACAACGTTGTTGATTTGGTCCTGGCTGACTTGGTCAAGTGCTCCAATCTCTTTCACACCTAAGTGTGCTTTATGTAAATACCCCAGATTTGTCCATGTTCACATGTGGCATTGATTTATTTTATTGATTAGGGGTTTTATTGATCATCCTTTACATTTGTATTCATGAAACAAAATATTGAGACAAAATTGTATATTCCCATTAGCTTGGGCTAATTGGGAATATTACATCCCTCCCCTCCAAAATGTTTCTTGTCCTCAAGAAACTGATAGGGTGAGTTCTGCAACACTTCTCCTTATTCGTTGGTGACACCATCAAAGATCAATCTCTCCTGATAAGCTAAGTGCTCACCAATCCAAGCCTCCATGAATTGTTCCTCCAAGGTCATCATGATATGTACAAAATCCATGCCACAAGTGTTCAATAACTCAACAGAAATAAACATGGTGGGTCCAGTACTCTCTCTAAAGCATGTAGCATAAGGTACATAGAGAGTTTCCATCCCATGTGGTACATACAAACTACCCATTCTCCCTCCATACAATCCCATGAAAAGTACAACTATATCATCCAAGTATTGAAGCATTATTACATATACACAAACACAAATTTGAGCATAAGGAGGTGGGTCATAGTCCCACATATGGTGCCAGCATAGTGCATCTCCTACCTGCATCAGATCAAGATATGGTAAGTGGTTTCCCCACCACTTACTTGCTGCACAAGTTACCTCACCATGGCTGAAAATGTGATATGTTTGGTGCCTTTGTGAAGCACCCATCACGAAAAAGAATCTCCCTTTGCACAACAGGGGAGAGGCCAATTTCAGAAATTTCAGTGGCCCAATGTTTTCCATGAGATTTACATGATACAACACTCCTCCTGGGATTCATGGCCTGCAAAAACATGGTGAAAGAATATGTCAAATCAGAAAATGAAGCTTGCATTACATGATCAGATTTTTCACCATAAATGTTTCTTCTATACATGGAATTGTGCACAATTTTTTCTCCCTTTTCAAGAGAGGGAAGAAATGAATGAAATGACTCTTCCATAGAGTCCTTTGGCTGCCCCAACAATACATAGCTCTTGCATTCTAGAAAATGTTGATGTAGCTCTCCTCCAAAGCCTTCCCATTCAAATAATCTCATGATAGTGTTGTAGATCTTCATAGAATAGGTAGGGTTGAAACATAACTCTTTGAAGGCCCTTTGTAGAATCCTCTCCTTGAGCTTGGAGGCTCTAGGTAAGAAAATCCTATTATGATGATAGATGTCTCTCTCATGGACTAGATAGTCCTCCTCATGAAGCTGGTCATCAAGCATCATACAAGTGTAGAGATCTCTGGAATAATCCACCAACAACTAGGATTTCCAATATAGATCTACAGTTCCCAACAAAGACAGTGTTGTTGATGCATCACTAGGAATGCCTTCCATGTTGTTGATCTCTTCTTTGATATTTATTATGCCAAAGGCACAAGTAGGAAGGACATACCTTCCCTTCCTCTCCTCCAACGACGCAGAATCAGGAATGAAGGATGGTGAGGATGATGAGAGAGAAAAATATCCCTCCTTCTTCTGCTTGCCCAAGACTTCCAATGCTGTAGCTGTGTCCTCTAATGCTCCCATCCCTCCTGGATCTGATTTTGGAGCATCAGGTAGTGAGATATCTCTCACGAAACTGAATCAGGTGGCCTCCTAGGTGGTTTTCCCCTAGATGAGTGTGTTCCTTGCAGAAATATCATGAACATGAGAGAAGGGATAGTGAGGACCTTGCTTCCACTATGCAAATCCATCTTTGGTTTTTGTGGGGAAGTGTTGTGTGAGGGGTAAGTAATCATGGCTTTGATTATTTGAAGTGCACCACTCTTCTTTTCCACCCATTCCATTTGTAAATCCTCCCAATCAGTGGTGACTTTTCCCAATGTAATCAACCATTGAACACCCAAAATAACATTGGTGTCTGGTATGTCAACTACAAAGAAGTGATCCACCAAAGTATAGGATCCAATGGTGACTAAAAGTGATGGAACATAATGCATGCATTATATTTTTCTATCTCCTGGGACCAAAAAAGAGAATCCCTCAAAAGTATCAGTGGGTATTGCCCTCCTTTGCACAAGATGGGCATCAATGAAATTGTGGGTAGCCCCACTTTCAATGAATATAGAAACCCTCTGATTCATGATTGACCCTTAAAATCTTAAGGTCAAGTACTTAGGTACTCCCCTAAAGGATGCAATAGTTCCTTCAATAGGATCAAATGATCTAGTCTCATCTCCTGAAGGTGTTGGATCTCCTCCAACATTGTCAGTGTTGTGAGCCCTCCTTGGCTCATCATCTTCATCTTCTTCAAGATCTGAGAAGACCTCTATATAATGTGCTTTACCAATAGCACACCTATGTCCAGGTACCCATGGTTCTTGGAAAGTGAAGCATATATTCCTTCTCCTTATACCTTTCTAAACTTCATCATCAAGAGGCTTCTTGTAGGAGCTCTCCTTGGAAGGAGCAACTTTCTCTTCCTTTCCTTTAGAAGGGAAAGAGGGCTTATTCTAAAAGTTTTCCTTTGCCTTTGGCAAGGCCTCTTGAAGGCCTCTAGCCCTCTCAATGGCATCATGCAAGGTAATGGGCTTGGTATATTTAACCAACCCATGTAGAGGTTCATCCAAGCCATCGATGAACATGCACACCCTCCTTACTGCAGATAGATCATGAACCATAACAGATAATCTCAGAAATTTGGAGATATAAGTCTCTGCATTGCCTGACTACTTCAACTTTGCAAGGCTCATGAAAGGTGCTTCTGGATCCTTTCTGTCAAACCTCTCCACTAGTCTTCTAGAAAAATCAGAATAGGCAGTCAGATTGGCATGGCCCAATGTAGACAACCCATGGAACCACAAGTTGTGTGCTTCACCTTCAAAGTGTAGCGATGCAATCTTAATAGCTTCCATCTCAAGGAATTTTTTCAACTGAAAGTAGATATCTAGATTTTATACCCATGCTTTGGAAAAAATATTGGATGACCCATCAAACATGGGTAAAAATAATATACCCGTAGAGTGATGTCAATCATGATTCTGAGTGAATCCACCATATCTATATTGATGCCTTGGTCTTCTTTTGTCCTTGAGGTGACAAAGCTTTTGAAAAATTAAGTGGTCCTTGAATCTCTGATTCTGAGAATCATATTCTTCAAAGTAATCTTCAAGAGATGCTTGCTCATGAGGCCCTTCATTCTCCACAGCCAAGAAAGTAGGCATAGGAGAGCGTTGTGGAGCTTATGGTTGGTTCACTTGATCATTCCAATGGTGAGACATGCCAGAGACTTCTCCAGGATGAAATCTCATAGGATATTCCTTGATCATATCCATTCTCATCTCTTTGATCTCTATAGCAAGATCTTGGATGGCTTTCGGAAGGGTTTTTTCAAACTCCTTCCCATCTTCATCACTTCCAGATTCAGGGGATTTTCCCTTGTCTTTATCAACATTAGTGTAGTCAAAATTATTCTGTCTTCTTCTCAAGTACCTCTTTTCTCTGTTAGTGAGATGCCCCTCTTCTTCTGAAGACATCTTGGCTCTTCAAGAAAGAAAAGCACAGGTTGTGCTAAGAATATGCTCTGATGCCACTGTAATATCCCAAAATGGGAATACTCAATAATACCTGTTGGAATAAAGAACTCTTCATAATTATGTGCACCAGAATCAGTTTGCAGCCCTTGGATCCCTTAGATCTAGATATATAGCATCTAAATCTGAGAGGGGAGAAAAATCAAATCAAACTAGGTGATGTAAATAGACCTCCCACACCTAGTATAGCTGAAAAACACCCAAGAATAGGGCTGCAGTAATATGCAAAAATACTACAGGAAGATAATGCAGTTTTGAGAGAATGAGTAGGAGAACAATAAGAGGGATCAAATTTCATATATACAAAAATAAATTAGATCCATAATGAGGCTCTTGCAGTATACAACAGAATGTAGAAGACAAAAATAGAAGAAATTCCTCAAGAAAGAGGGCTGCAACACATGTATTCACTTGAAAATAGCTTGACAGCATTATTTATAAGAGCTGTAGCAGTTGTATATTACACTCTAGATCTATAGTAGATATGTGTACAAAATATCAGATCTATTTCATATCTGTACACTAGAAAGGCTCCTTTACAAGATCCCCTTCAGGTTTTGATCAAATCATGCAACACAGAGAGTAGATCTGAGATCTAAAGTAGCAGATTTGCAGTAGTATTCAGAAATTTTGAAGATGTTTATAGAAGAAGATCAGATCTATACAGAACATGGATCAGCAATCTAATCCATGGATCACCATAGTGAAGGAAAAAACCCTAGCACCCGAGATCTCTCCTCAAAAAGTGGGTCAAAACACCCTGCAACTTTCTTCTTGCAAATAACGCAGTCCTACAAGGGAAAATGCACTATAGGTTGAAGAATCGGGTTAGCCTAATGCCAAGATCTAAAATATCAGCTCCAAAGGTTCAGAACTCTCTTGCCTATGGGATAGAAGACTTTCCGGGTGGAAAGAGGCTCTGGAATGGCCTAGATCTAAGCAGATCTAGCCTCCACTTGCTGCAGCTTGCAAGGAAAAGCAAACCCTCAATAGGATCTGAATTGTAGTTGGAATATGAGCTTGGAAAAATGCCTCATAGTGGATGACATCAACAAGACTCTTCCAAGAACTCCTTAATGGAAGAGGTGGGATTTCCGAACAAGAACACCCTAGTGCTAAACAAAACTATCCTCAGCTAAACAACATAGAATGATATATGTCTAAATAGAAAATATATTAAAAAATATGCACAATAAACAAACTCCTTCTATTTTCCTCCTCTTCCTCTTATAGGGTGAAAGTCTTTTCCAACACTAAACCATCTCAATGATTTAGCTGCATTCACATGAGAAGCCTCCAACTAAAACTGTGATGTGCCTCTAGGAGATTAACTATATCTAGACAACGTTGTTGATTTGGTCCTGGTTGACTTGGTCAAGTGCTCAAGTCTCTTTCACACCTAAGTGTTCTTATTTAAATAGCCCAGATTTGTTCATGTTCACATGTGATATTGATTTAATTTTCTGATTATGGGTTTTAATGATCCTCCTTTACATTTTTATTCATGAAACAAAATATCGAGATAAAATTGTATATTCCCATTAGCTTGGGCTAATTGGGAATATTACATATCCAATCTAGTTGGATAATAGAGATCGAACAAAGTAATGCTTCCACCTCTTCATCCTTTCTTGAGAGTGCGTCTGCGACAACATTTAACTTCCCATTTTTGTAGATGATTTCAAAGTCATAACCCAACATCTTTGTGACCCATTTCTTCTTCTCTTCTAAAGATATTCTTTGTTCCCGAAAGCGTTTAATACTATCATGATCAATTTCTACCTTGGAGTTTCTTCCCATTAGGTAAGGTCGCCATTTATTTAGTGCATGTACTATTTCCAACATTTCCTTCTCATAAATAGATTTTTGTAAATAATTTCGTTTTATTGGATGATTTTTAAAAAAAATGGGTCTTCCTTATTGCATTAAAACAACAACAATTCCATTTCCTGAGGTATCACATTCCACAATAATGGTTTTTGTGAAGTCTAGTGTAGCTAAGAACGGTGCTAGAAACATTGCCTCTTTAAGATGTTTAAAGGTCTTAGTTTCTTCAAGAGTCCATGGAAATTCATCTTTCTTCCAAAATGTTGTTAGAGGTGTTTCTATTCTCCCATAATTCTTAACAAACTTGCAATAATACCCTGTTAACTCGAGAAATCCTCTCAACTCTTTATGGTTGTGGGGACTTTCCATTTCTTAATGGATTTAATTTTTTTAGGGTATACCTTAATAGCCTCATGAGATACAATATGAACTAGATATTCCATCTCTTGTACTCCAAGGAAACATTTGGATGTTTTTGCATATAATCATGTCTCCTCCAATAGTTTGAGCACCATGTCAACATGTTGAACATGATCATTCCAAGACCTGTTGTATATTAGTATATCATCAAAAAAATACTAACACAAATTTTATAATGAAGGGTTTGAAAATTGAATTCATCAACCCTTGAAATGTAGAAGGTGCATTGGTAAGGTCGAAAGGCATGACCAAAAATTCGTAATGACCCTCATGAGTTTGAAATGTTGATTTTGGAATATCTTCCGTCTTCATTCTAATTTGATGCTATCCTAAATGAAGATCCAACTTGGTAAGATAAATTGCTCCATGTAATTCATCCAATAATTCAGCAATCACAGGAATGGGAAATTTATCTTTAATAGTGAGCTTATTCAGCTCCCTATAATATAGAAACATGTGCCATGATCCATCCTCCTTGTGCACTAATACTCTTGGAGTAGAGAAAGAACTTTTACTAGGTTGAATTATACTAGCCTCTAACATTTATGCAATCATATGTTCAATTTCGCTCATTTGGACATAAGGATATCTGTAAGGTCTTACGTTTGGAGGAAAACTTCCTAGAATCAAATGAATAGCATGATCATGATCACGAATAGGTGGGAGTCCTTTAGGAGTTTCAAACACCTTGGAATGATTATCCAAGACTTTTTTGAGATCTGGAGAAATAGATGATTTTGATGTTGCAACTTCTAGTAACCATAATTGTAGAATTATTCCTCGTTGTTTTTTCTTAAAAATATTTGTCATGGCATTATAGCTTATTATCTTTCTTGGCTTCCCTGCGATACCCTGTAATTCGACTTCCTTTCCTTTTGAAAAAAAATTGAAGAAAATTTCTTGCCAAAGTTAAAAGATATCGTCCCCAAAGATTGTAATCATTGTACTCCTAGTACAACATCAACACCTCCCATTGGAATGGAAATAATTGGACTATTCAATACATATTCCCCCTTGGTTAGCTTGATATTATGACATTTTCCAAAGAAATTTATAGTTCCTCCATTGGCAAACATCACTTGACATTTTTGTGTTGGGTATAGGAAACAATTCAATTCCTTGGCTACCTTACAATGAATAAAATTATGGGTACTACCTGAATCAGTCAACACTATTACCTTTTTCTTCTTGATATTTTCTTCGATATTGAGAGTTTGAGGAGTGTTAATACCTACCAATGCATTACACGATATGGTTAGACTCATTTCTTCTTCTTCTAGGGTTGGTTCCTGGTGTATATCATCTTCTTTTGAATTTTATTGTTCATTTTCTTCTTCCTCTTGACAATCTATGTAAAATAATTTCTTCTCAGCACACTTATGACCTTTGGTGTATTTTCTATCACAAATTTTGCAAAGCCCTTTTTCTCTTTTTTCTTCCAATTGTTGTGGTGTCAACCTTGTAGGTTGTGGAAGTCTAAGAATAGCAACACTTCCATCTTTATAGATGTGACTGGTAGGCTTCCTTGTCGCCACAATTTTACATTCAATTTTTCTTGCCAATCTGAATTCCTTCTTCAATGAATCAGGTTCCCAAATGAAAACTTCATGTTTGATGTTATCATTTAAAGTCCGTATGAAGACATCAATCCTGTGTTACTCTGGAATATCAGTTACCCTTATATTTAATTTTTGGAAGTCCTCAACATGCTCCACCATTAATCCCTTTTGTTTGAGCTTTATCAATTGGCTAAAGAAGGTTTTTCTCTTTGTATCCTCATAATGGGCTATCATTTCCTCCATAAATATTGACCAAGCGACAATTTTTTTATGCCAGCAAAGCCATCGATACCATACAAATTTATCTTGTTCTAAATGTAAAGTTGCAATGCATACCTTTTGCGTGCTTTGCACATTATTGAGATCAAAATATTTCTCCATATGTGGTATCCATGTTACGAGATCCTTGCCATCAAGCTTCCTCATATCCATCTTTGGAATATGGTGGTTCCTCCATCCAGAATTAGAGTTTATAAAATCACAATTAACATTTTTTTTTTCATCATGAGTTTCCTCTACTATCTTTTCACCATTAGGAAAAATTTCTTGTATCAACTTGGTAAAACCTTCCAGTTATGCTTTTAGATCATTCTTCATGTTTTCCATGTTGTCTTTCATTTTTTTCTTCCATGTCATCCATCTTGGCTTCCATTCTAGCTCCCATGCCATATAGATTAGCTTATGTTCCATTCATATTAACTTCCATGCCTTTCTTCAAACCATTGATATTAGCTTCCATGTCGTTCTTCAAAACTTACATTTAATTTTTTGTTGCTCTTTGCGAGAGAGAAATTTGGTGCACTTGCTCTTGTAATTTTGACATATCATGTTGCAGGTTTTTGTCTTCATGATTCATAGTAGAGCCTTTGAAAGGCTTGATGAGTGTTGAACTCTTTTTAGGGTGAATTTATAACCTAATACTGATATCTAACTACAATATGCCCTTGGAATCAATTCAAACTTATTTTTCACACAAGACTTATGCAATTCAAAAAACAAATACACACATTTTTCTTACTTTTAAGGAGCTCGATAATGAAACTAAATTATCTCTTTAATTGTGGATCTTCAATATCTAAGATTTGGCCCCATAGTAGCCATTTTAATATTGTTTGAAATGCCATAGGTCTGACCTTATTTGGATTCTTCAAGGAAAAGTTATTCCCAATCACCTAGAATAACCTAATTATGGACTAGCTTAGTAGAGAGAACTTGTACGGCATGTCACGTGTCACTGTTTCCTCCTTTTATTCTATAATCGATACACAAGAAACTATAGTTCATGTAATTGCAGCCACTTTTTACATAATTCGAATCCATTTCTCATAGAGAGAGAGTTATGATGATTTTCCCACGATCAACTCTTTGAGATGAAATTCGTGAGACTAAAAAACCCTAACTTCTGCAGATCATATCACTGAAAATATTGTGAAACAATATCTGAAAATTTTACACAACATTCCTCAAGAATCTGACTGCATTTTTCATCTTATGAAACTTGCTAGAAAAAAATTTATAGTGAAACTTCCATGATGGCATGTTTTAGGTGAAATTCGGGAGCCTAAAAAAACCGTAACTTCCACAGATCATATCTACGAAAATGTTGTGAACCAAGATCTGAATTTTTTACACATTGTTCCTCATTATTATGGCTTCACTCTCTACACATTTCCTCTTCTGAACCTTTTTAGAAAATACGTTATAGTGAAAATCCCACTATGACCTGTTTTGAGCAGTGAAACCCTAGAATCCAAAGCTCTGATACCAAATGTTATGAAACCAGCTCCAAAAATAGAATAAAAGAGAGATGAACACCTTATAAATAAGCCACTTCAAGGGGGAAACCTCTAATACATTACATAAATGAAAAATTCTTGGATGAAAAAAATTAAAAAACCTGCTTCTATATATAGGAGTCCATGGGATCACAATATAATCCGCCGACCTAACAATAATAATATAAGGGCACAATAATAATAATATTGGGGTTATAGGGATACAAAAATAATAATAAGTGGGTTACACTAACAAAAATAAGGGACTATACTAATAATATATGGACCTAACACATACTGCTGAAAAAGAAGCAACTATCTATAGGTCTCCCCCCCCTAACACAGGCTTACTAACCATGTATTTTAAAGCATAATGGTCAGAGAGTGCCCTCCTAGCAGATAGTGCCTGTATTTTTTGAAAGAGTACACCATGGAAAATCCTTCCCTTTCTATAGTTGATTAGTTTCACTCTACACTGAAGAGCTTCCTACTGGAAAAACCGATTGGGTGATAAATGTCTCCTTCCCCTAGTTGCACTAAAACAGCCCCAAGTGCTATACCAGATGCATCCACATGCACATGAAAAAAGTTAGACCAATCTAGGAATATCAAGATAGGTGTAGTGACCATTTTATCCTTTAGAAACTCAAAGCTCTTCTGACATTCTTCATCCTAAAAAAATGATACATCTTCCTTTAGCAACTTCTCAATCGGTGCAGTGATCAGAGCATACCCTTTTATGAACTTCCTATAATAACTAGTGTTACCCAAGATGGAGCGTAGCTATTTCTCATTAGTAGCAAGTTCTAAGTTGATGATAAATACAATATTGGTTGGGTTTACCATCAATCATTGCTAACATACCATATGCCCTAAAAAACTTCCAAAAGGCACGTGGAATATACATTTCTTCAGGTTGAGAGAAACCTAGTGCCTCCTACAGGTGTCAAGCATCATGTGTAGGTTTGACACATGTTTCATTACCAATAAAAACACTGTCCAATCATAAAAATATACCTCCAAGACTTTAAGCATGAATTCCTTGAACACATCCACGACTACGCGTGAGAAGATCGCAGATGCATTTTTCAGTCCGAATGGCATGACATTGTATTGGAAAGACACCCATTATATCATGAAGGTGGTCTTGTTGTGGTCTTCAGGTGCAATTCTGATACGATGATACCTCGAAAATACACTAGTAAATGAATAAGCTTCTTGTCCTCCTACAGTATCTATGATTTCATCATAAAATAGAGTAGGGAAGGGTCATGCACACATGCATCATTCATCTTGCATATATCTACAGAAATCCTTATCTCTCCTTAGGTATTTTTCTCTTGAACCACCATTGGGCGTACCCAATATGATTTTTCTACAGTACCAATGATGCCTACAACCACCATATTTTCTAATTCCTCCTTTACTTTTTGCTTATATTTTGGATTAAATCGGTATCGATGCCTCTTGACAGGGCAAACAACTAGTTTTAATGTGATCTTCATAACACCAAATTCCCCTACAATTTCATTGAGCTCAGAGAGTTTCATAGGAAACAGATCGTGATACTCTGTTAATAGCTCCACAATATTTCCTACTGTATCATCATCGCAGTAATCCCTAATTTTGGCCAACTTGGGATTCTCTTATGTTTCAATGTTGACTTCCTTCAATTTCAGATGTTTAGTGATATCCACCATCCCTAATATGGGCCCTGAAACTACACGCTCTCGTTCAGATTCATGGATTTTAAGATTCCTCGGGTGATATTCATTATCCTCGATTGACAAGTTTCTACAGTTCACAATGTCTTGCATCTGCACATCACAGGCCAACGCAACATATTCTTTTTAGGGTCTGGTTTCGTCAAAGGTAGAGGCATATATGTCCTACAGGGCTTCATCCAAATTTCTCTGAGCCTCCAACCAAACCAAAGGCTGCCCGGAAATCCTTTGTCATCATAAACCAATGGTGAGTGCCCCGGTGTAGCTCAAATTCTAGATATCATGTGGTGGGTATCGGCCCCAATGAATGAATAGACATATGAACCCACTCATTCTAGGTCTATTCATCCCATGCCTTCATCGACATGGCTAGGTGCTTGCACGGGTCTCCCCGACCATAGGGAACCTCAATTGGTGGGGTATATAAAGGTTTAAAGTGAAACATCATCATTTTTCTACATTCTAGAGAGTCATGGAAATCTCCCTTGTGCGTCTCCCACCAACACACTATAGTCACCCACATAGCCAAATCAAGCACCGAGAACCTTCGTTCCTCTAGGAAAACTTTTTCCAATGCTTCCAGACATTATTTGACACTATCAGAACCATCTAAAGAGGGTAGTTCTCTTACCTCTGAAGAGATGCACTAAAATTTCTTCGTGATCATGAGGTAGCGCAATGAACATACATCGTGCAACTGGTTCTGCTAGTTATTCATCTCGCCATCAAAATCTAAGAATCACAATCTATCCTTCTCCCAATTAAACATGCCATCAGTTGTAGCGTTGATTCAATATTTTTCCTGCATGGCCAACTTGTAAATATGGTCTACATCATGCCCTTCGCGTACTATTTTTGTATATCATTTCGCTTGTACTGGGTCCAGTGGGAATATGACCCTCGTACCATCATTCTCAAATATCATGCTTCTACGCTTCAGGTTGATGATGCCTCCCATATCAATGCTCCAATCTAACCGTAACAGTGCAGGGTATGGATCTGCATCATCCATAATTTCCATTATTTTGAAATTCGCATATACCTTCACTCCAACAATGTCTACCACAACTTGTGGAAGCTTTCCAAGTGGAATGATATTTTGATGCTTAGGCATGTGTAGCTGAATGGTGGATGATTCCAATTTTTTTTCTCCCATCTTCAGCCAGGTCTTCTCAGGTAAGAAATTTTCATCAAACCCCAGATCTAAGATGACTTCATCCATCTCATACTTTCCAATATTCACAGTCATCTGCATCTGCCGACCAGTTCTCTTCTTGTTCTTATAAATCTTGTCCATGACCTTGGTCTCTATTCCAGGCACATCCTTTTCCACACAATTTTCTATCAAGGCATGGAGATTATCTACTACCTTCTGTTTGTGCAGTAGATTAATGCAAGCTTATAGGAATGGTTTAAATTCATCATCAGGCTTTTGTTCCATGGTAGCCTTTGACATTGACGCTCCTACAACAGCAAAATCCTTCCCGACTTCAATGAAAATATCTTTTTCTTTCTTCAGGTTGATACCTTCCATCTTATTAGATTCCTTTCCGATTAGTGGCTCTGCAGCAGTATTTTCCTCATTTCCTCTACTGGCAACACCACTGCGTGTAATTATGTTTACACTTGGACCATCATCTCATGGTTCAACTTTAACCATTTCGATTGTTTGCATAGGCATCTCCCAATTTTCATGCATTTTAGCTACTAACACAAGACAACCTTCAATCAAATAATAAAATTTCCTATAGTACTAATCTGAAATGGGTGGCTAACTTGTTTCTCCATGCAAGCACCTCCTACTCAATTAAAAAAAATTAAGGATCTTGCTTATACATGCATGTGCATAATTGAATTCTTGATTCAGGTGTATGTGTTCTAACTAGTTTAAGGCTTTATGTGTGACAAAATAAACCTTTGTTTAAATTGATTAGAAGCATTTAAAACTACTATAAATTGCAGAAAATTAACCAACAATAAATAACAACAAACGTAATAACTCCGTTCACGCTCAACACTTGGGCTATGTCTCCTTGAGCCTCCGTCAATAGACTTGGCTCTTTGGGATTAATATGGTAAATGTATTTTACAAGCTGATTCTCAACTCCAATATTTTTTTGGACTATACCAGTGGGTTTAGAATTCCAAAATACCCTTGGATTGACTGCTCAATCTTTGGCATAGACCTAGGCTCCCTTGGGCTTGACCTATTTGGTCGGTGTCCTTGAGCTTCCCTGAGCTACTCTCTGGCACAAACTCTCCTAGAAGTCATATTCTACAACTGAAACCTATTCTACTATCTCCAGAACATATCAATAATCAAAATTAGGTTTTTCATTCACTCATAATGACCATTGGCTCCCCTATAAATGCCTCCAACACTTGGTGGCACTAGGCTCCCTGAAACTTCTCTATGTCTTCTTCAGCTCTAGATGTCTCAAAATGATTCTTAAAACCCCATCATTGGATTCATAAGATTCAATATAGTTAGAAATGACTATTTTTTTTCCTAAGAATGGCCTCTAGCTACCCTGACTAGGACTCATTCTCTTGTTGGCGCCCGGTGGCCCTAGTGGCCCTTGGAACTTCTATGAAGAAAAATCATGCTCAGAAGTTCTCATATGGCTCTGAAAACCTCACAAATGGCTCTATAATTCTCTATTTAGTCAAGAATGACTCTTCCTTCACTCATAATGGTCAAAAATTGAACCTTCTACACTTTTTCCCAATATCTCCTAGGAAAACTTCACTAAATGTGGAGAACTCTAGTTAACTAGAGTTAGATTAGGGTTGAATGCCAAATTTGGCGCGTCCTTATCTGCTCTACCAGTAAAGTCATGCATTAAAATTTATGGTTATGGTGGTTGGCACATGTGCACCACCAAAACTTAAGTGGCTTATGCGTTAGCGGAAATGACGGAATACAATTACAAAGTTTATTAAACATACATACGTTCGTGATCAAACAATGCTTACATTTTAAAATATATCACACATAGCCTTAAACAATTTACATATATGTGGCAGAGGTTTCCTGGGTCCCACAACATGGAACCAATCACAATGCATCACAAATTACTTTTCTGCAAGTTTAACTTTGTACCAATAATGTTGAACCATAATTTATGCGATGTACAATCCTGTAGAATGCCAACATGTGGATCCCCACATCGCATCACATATTTCAACTTTACCACATCGCAACCAATTTAACATATCTTGTGAGCTCTTAACTTCTAAATATTTCAATTTGCGAATCACTTTTTCGGGTGCTACAATCTTTGTCGTTGGTTTGTTTCTTGATCCGACGATCCTTATTATCTCTCCTCCTTCTCACTTCGCATCGCAGCATAAATAACATAACCTACGAAGACTTAATCGTAAACTTGAACTTCGCCGATGTGCAATATGAATATTGTCACTCCACACAACATGTGTCTCATCTCAATCACATCGCAAGATATATATCTTAACTTGTGATGAATGAATGGTAAACATAACAATCTCCGATGTGATGTATGCTCGTTCATCTGTCCTTGTTATCACTTCGTTCTGCAATTTTAACTTACTGTCTGTTCCACCTGCAACATTTCCACGACTATGCAATCCTCAATTCTATATGCAGAGTTCAAGACCTCATGACATCCACCAATTAGATTCAATCCAGTTCTAACCATGTTTACCATTTTGAACCCAATCCTATAACTTGAATTTTGAGTAATACTTAGGCCCTGATCTCAATTTGATCACTCCTTCCCATTAATGGGATTTTGGACCCACAAAATCTGATGATTATCTACCTTGAGCTTCAACACTCTGCTGCTTTCAAGTTAAATCAACTGATTTTTCATGAAAAGTCTCTTTTTGGCAATCACCCTGAGATGCCTTGCACCGCAATTGGCTATGTCTCTTGACCACTGCTCTTTGGTTGTTGCTAACCCACTTCAACATTGATGGATGTTGTAAACTGATATATCCAAATGTACCACTATTCTCTCTATTTTCTTGTCAAAATGTTAGCCTTCCCACTCAGAATGAAGTCCCTCTTGCAAGTATGGCATACAAGCTCTGTCTTGGAAATCCATTTTCCAAATTAAGCTCGCAAGATGAGTGAACTCTTGTCGTGAAAAAAAATACCGGCTTGTTCTGCAATGGCTACAAAACACCTTGCATCTTATCCACTTATTCATTGGATGGACCAAACATCCTGCAACATTTTGGCACAATAACGCACGATCAATATTGAAAATAAAATCTTATGCAAGATTTGAAATGAAGACCACCTCTTTTTTCTTCTTCAAGGCATTGATTGTCACCTTCTTGTAACATCACATACATGGTGATCCTCTTGCACAATTTTGTATCCATTTATCGATTCACTATCGACAAACACCCTCAACTAGAACACAAGTCGTGCAACATGCGACATCAACAAAAATTTGACATGAAATGTGCAATACAATCGACATAAGATGATATGAAAGGTGTGAAACACAATCGACACAAGTCAACAAACAAGTGTGCAACACAGTTGACACAAGTTGATATACAACATGATACATATTGACAAAACTCGTGCATGTATCTATGTACAATGAAACTATTTACAAGTTCACCATTTACACATACAAACTCATGCATATATACACTTTCAACTCTTCCTTTCAAGTACCAACAAGTACATAATCCCAAAACATGTGGGTGACTATAAGACCTGAACTGAATGATATTTCTGCAACATAAGTGAGTAACATACCCATCATTTACACCACCATGGAGAAATTGTGCAACAAAAAGAAATACCTTCAATTGAACAACATTCACATGCAATCTTACATCCTACAAGTTGTGATCCTCTGCTGCAACTTGTCATACTTTCAACAGAAATTTAGGGATACATAAGGATGAAATTTTCATCTATGTACAAAGTAAATGCATGCCTTACTTGGTCAAGAAATCGAGCCATTTCTTGCCAACCCACTTCAATGGATATTTTTTGTGTTAAACGTCTTCTTCTTGTGAATCATCTAGACTCACATCAATGATGAAATCGTTGGTCACATTCTCACTAGTCTTTTTATACTCTTGCTCCATGTGCTTGGGATGAGTGGTTGGATGTAGTGTCCAACATTGGGCAATGAGATGTCCCTTTTTCTGGAAATGTGTGCAAATCTATTGCATCTTCTGTTAAATTTGTCTTTGCTTGAACTGTTTCTTGTATGCTATCATTCTCTTCGACCATCTTGAAACTTGATTACACCAACCACAATATGAACACCAAATTTTCCTCCCATTCATGCATGCAGATTTTTCATGCTTAACATAATCATAAAAAACATCATTATAGGAAGAATTATACCTTGAATGTTGCTTTGAATGTTCATCTTTTTCACCTTCTTGAGAAGATGAACTTGAAGAGGTTCCAGCTCTCTTTTGAAGACCATCTACATTTTTCATGCCCTTAAAACTATCACAACTCTCTTGCTCTCCATAAGCTGCATGTCTACATGCATCGCAACATGGTTTTTAAAGAATTGCATTCATCTTTATTACAAAATTTGCATGTTTGAGGTTTTGAACCTACAACAAAAGTCCTTCTTGGAACTCTTTCAATTGCCTTCATGGCTTTAGGACTTTCTCCAAAATGTTTTCCATAGCCAAGACCCAAATAGTTAGGCATTTCCTTAACTATTCCTTGTGGATGTTTGCCTAATCCTCGACCTTCATATCCCATTTTCATCATGAATTTGGACCCTATTCCCCTAGTGTGTTTTTCAAAATAACCTACACATTTATCTTGAGAAGAAATTGAAGACAAACTTGAAATATTTACCTCTTCCTCAAGCACATACTTGGCTAAGGCTTCTTTGGCATCATGGAGCTGAATCTCCATCTCATGCATCTTTTGAAGAAGTTCTTGCTTCTATTTCTTGATAACATCCAATTTCTCTTGAAGTTTAATGCTCTCCCTTACATCTTCATACAACTGTTGCACCATATCCTTAATGATGTGAAAATCCTGCTTCATCTCTCTACCAAAGAGTCTTGAAAAGGAGGAGGATTTACTAACATCACTTGATGAAGTTGTCATCACTATGTAAATGAATTAAAAAACTTCAACAATAATTCACAAAGCTTCAAAAACAATTTGGCTGTAGATTCAAGCTCTTTTCCTTCTTCAAGAAACCTCTTTTGCAAACAATCCCTCTTGTGCTTCAAGCATTTCCTTGAGGTCATTTGGGTGAGGAGGATGCTTTAAGCCTTCTTCCTTATTGTCCTCTTTTCTACTTAGCTAGCAGTAGCTCCCCTTCACCTCTAGAAAACTCAAACTTGTAAGGACCAACCAATTTGCAAAAAGTTAAATTCTTTGCATTGTTAAACACCCTTCAAGTCAAACAAGCAAGCAAGAAACCTTGTTATTTGTCAAGAAAGAAACCTAGTTCTTTGATACCAACCTGATCTGAAATGGGTGGCTGACTTGTTTTGCTATGTGAGCAGCTCCCACTCAATTGAAACAAATTAAGTATCTTTTTTATACACGCATGTGCAGAATTAAATTTTTGATTCAGGTGTATGTGTTTTAATTGGTTTAAGGCTTTATGTGTGAGAAATTAAACCTTTGTTTAAGATGATTAAAATCTTATACATCAAATATAAAATGCATCAAATTAACCAAAAACACATAAAATAAAAAATAATAAAGGATTTCACCCTCAACACTTGGGCTACATCTCCTTGAGCCTCCGTCAATGGACTTGGATCTTTGGGATTAAGATGGTAAATTTATTTTACAAGTTTATGATCAACTCCAATAATTTTCTGGACTATACTAATGGGTTTAGAATAACAAAATACCCCTATATTGACTGCTCAATCTCCGGAAAATGGACCTAGGCTCCCTTGGGGTTGACATATTCTGTCGGTATCCTTGAGATTCCTTGAGATGCTCTATGGAACAAACTATCCTAGAAGTCCTATTATGATCCTGAAACCTATTCTACTATCTCTAGCACATATCAATCATCCACATTAGATTTTTCATTCACTGAAAATTACCATTAGCTCCCCTTTAAATGCCTCCAACACTTGGTTGAACTGGGCTCCCTGAAACTTCTATGTGGATTCTTCAGTTCTGTTATGTCCTCGTAATTTGTTAGATTGGTGAGAAAAAATGAACATGGGTAACATCAAACCAGTCTTTGGAGTCCTAGGACCTAGCCTTCCTAGACTAGAGAGGGCTGTCTCTATTTTTTCCAAAGGATGTGAACTTGTTTTCTTTTAAGGGTTTGATTTTAGGCTAGTTGTTAAGTTTAGGGTTTGTTTTTTTTTTTTGGTTAGGTAGATGATCAAGTAGAGTAGATGTATTAAGGAAATATTCAATTCATTGGGCTATGGAGTCTATAAAAATTCATGGAAAGTTCAATAATCAATCAGGGTGCATCACAGGGCAAATATAACATGGTCAAATGGATTTTCAAGGTTTGAGTGAGATGAGATGAACATCAAGTTTGTGAAAAAAGTAGGGAAAAGGGCAGTTAATAATCCTTTGTCAAATAATTTAACAAAGAGTTACTTCAACACTAATAAGCATAAATAAGTAATCATAAGGCAAGGAAAACCAATAACTCTTTGATTAGACTCGAGCAAATGAGCATTCAAGACAAATAATCCAGTGAACTATAGAAGGCGAGAAACTCATTTAACTTATAGTGATTTGACCTTCAAGGTTAGAAAAACACTTAAGATAAACATATAACATTAATAAAAGAAGAGGGAACTCCTAAGCATCAGTGATCATAGCAATAAATACCTCCAAAGAAACTTTTCAAGAAAGGACAAAGGGTATGATCGAAACATAGCCTCTTTGGCATAACCTAAGTAGTGATACTTCAAAGAAAGATCTCAAGAAAAGTGTTTTGGTGACATCAAACAAGAAGAAATAAGCATAAAACACCTTTGATATCTATTGTATTGAACCATTCATAAGATAAAAAAATTTGGGTGGGTCTAGAGAGCAACTAAGAATTCTCTAAACTCACCTAGTAGCCAAAAACATAAAGGCAATGAAGAACAAATAGAGCTAAGGTGCCTTTGAAAAAAAAAATTTAGTTTAAGATCTTTTTCCTACTGAAATGTAGAAGGATGAAACACAATGATACATAAGAAAACAATAACTAAATAGAAGCACCTCATCATTAACCAAGCTTAGAGATGATGCAAGTAAGCCTTCTCCATCATCAAGCAAAACAAGCCATCCACAAATTCCACAACACCAATTTCTCTTCGACCTCCAAAAGAGTATGTATTGCTCCCAAGAGTCATCAAATGCCAACATTTTACAATAAGGCCCTCATGCTCTATTAATCTAGAAAAAGTGGTAAAAAACTCTAACTAAGGTTTGAAAATGTCAAAAATAGTCATAAATGTCATTTATGCCCAAGAGACCATGCAAGGCCCAAGGCACAAAATATCTCATGAAATAAATGAAAAAATAACTCCTAGCACATAAATTTGGAGTGATTTGCTTTAAAAATCACTAAAATATCATTTTTCCATTAATAAGTGTCTTTTGTTGACTTTTTGGCCAAAAATGCACACCGAGGTCTGAACGCATAGTGCCTTCATGACAGAAACTGGGTCCACTTGCAGCCAAATTTTGATGACCTTCCTAACATCGAAATTGGCTCCGTGTTGGATCATTAGACTTGAGACTACTTTCCAAAATGGTCGTTGTTTTTCTGATTAGGCTCAACTAACCTGTTCAAAAAGGAAATCACCCAAAACTGCTCTAGGCATAGCGCCAACCCTGAAAATGAGGTAGAAAGGTGAAAAATGAGGTGTTTTTTGGCCTTTTTAGTGGCCAAAAATGCTCCAAATTCTCTGCAATTTAGTGAGCATGATGTACTTGAGCTGAGGATTTAAAAAATGAAAATATTTCCTCCTGAGGATGCCTAAAGTGAAAGTGTAGTGCCAAGGGTGTTGCGCCTAGAGGCCTCAAAATTTGTAAATAACCAAAATTTGTCAAAAAATTCCTAAAATTGGTGGATGTCTTCCTTATGGGGTTTTAGAGGCCTGTAGAGAAGCTTTAGCCAAGATTCCAAGTTTTTCTTTGCCTTTTCCCTCTTTGAGTGCTTGTATTTTGGCATGAGCCCTTTTGAGTTTAGCCCTTGCAATTTGGTTTCTCTGGGCATAATGCTTGGTTATCTTCCTTCGGAGATCAAGATCTTTATTGGCTTTATCGAATTTGGCCTCCAAGTGTATGTTTTCTCTTTCTAGCCAAGGCTCCCAATCATCTTCTATCTCCATGGAAAGTATCTGATCTAGAGGGAGTTACACTGCCAAGGCTAATTTTTGTTCTCTTTATTTTTCCAAGGCCTTCTTTAAACCCATGGTTCTTGGTCTCCTCCTAGACTGCCCTTCTTCATCTTCACTTTCCCCATAGGTGCCCATGAATTCTTCTAGCTTTACCTATTCCATTTGAAATTATTTCTGGGCTCTGATTGCTCTAGCCTCATAAATGGAATTTTTTGCCCCTAACTGCCTTTTCTCCATCTCAAGGACATCATTCACACTCTTGGCCCTATCTAGATTTGCTTGGAGGTCTTCAATTTGGGAATATTTGTTCTAGAGGAGAAATTTTGAGATCCTTGCTTCATTTTCTTCATCACTGTTGATATGAATGATTTCAAACTCTCTCTCAACCTCATGTTGATATGTTTCTTCTTCCCTTACCTTTTCGTTGCCTTTATCTAGTGGCTTAGTGGATGTGGAAGGCATGGCCCCTTTAATTTTTGAGGCAGAAAAAACATGCCTTTCCCCTCTCTGATATGTCAATGGAAAAGGTTTTCTTGTGATATTTTTGGTGTCTTCCTCATGGCTGTGATCCTTGCTTCTATCATCAAACTCTTAATTTTCATCACTATTACCTTCAGCTTCACTAATAGTCTAGTCCTTGGTGTCATTGTTGACATTTTTATAATTGTTTTCATCAGTCATCATGTTATCTGCTTCATCATTTTCCTCTTTTTTTCCAACATCATCACTACCCCTATTACCACTAGGAACCTCACTGTTTTTACTGTCATTGAGGCTCTGAGTTTTCCTGTTGTCCCTAGTATCATCATTATCACTATGGAGCTCAGTGCTGTCATGATTTTCATGACTATCATGGTTGTCTTCTTCCTTACTGATTTTTTCTTCATTTGTTTCCATGCTATCTTCAACCTATTCATTTTATTCATTGTCATCATCTTCATTTTGGCTTCTCTCTTCATCTTTTATCTCATCTTTGTCATGACTATGAGCCTCACTGTTTTGACTGTCATTAGGGCTCTTTATCTCATTGATATATTTAGGATCATTCTTTGTTTATTTTTCACTTGCTTCATCTTCATTATCATCTACCTCCATGTATTGTTCTTCATTACTGACCTATTCTTCATCACTGATTAATCCATTTCCCCTGACAGCTTCTTCATTTCCTTCACTGTTATCATATCCCTCTATTTCCATGTTTTCTACTTCTTGTTGGATTGACTCATCATCACCCTCATCTTCATTTTGGTTTGATTAATTGTCACCCTTATTATCATGATCTGATTTATTGTCACCCTCATCCTCATTGTCACTTGCTTGTTCACTGCCACTTCCTTCTTGATCTGATGCATTAGGATAATATGAGGAAGGGAGGTTTTTTTGAGGAGAGGATACTTGTGTAGATGATGAGTCATGATCAGTAGGAGGTGATGGAAGAGTAGAAGGAGGAGGATGACATGATGAGGGTAAATTTAGTTGATGATGGGGTTGAGGACTTGTGAATATTTCATGAGAAATGAACACCACCCAAGGTATGTGTTTTTTCTCCAACGGATGTAGCACAACCATCTGGATCAAGGAGTGATGGAAAAAACTTTGCATTTGTTGGGAATAGTTCCTTCTTTGGACAACCGAAGACATCTTGTCAATACTCCTATAGAGGTAGTAGGGAAAATGAAGCATCTTGACCCTAGTGAAGTGCATGAGCAATTTAATATGATAGGAGTAGAGTCTAGATTACCTTCCCTCATAGATAATATATTTCATGATGACCCTCATCAAGGGTTCATACCTTTGTAGCAGGTATCAAAAAGGAAGAATAGTCCTGTAGCCTTCTTTGTACCTAGGTTTGAGAGATGGCTCATAGAAACCCATGTCCAACTTCTCTCTTTTGAGCAATTTTTCACCAACATCAGGTATGCCAGTAGCATGGGAAATAGTATTTGATGATAGCTCAAAGTATACCCCTACAAGATTCACTTGTTTATTGTGTAGGTTGAGGATGAACAACCTAGTGAGCTCAGGGTGACTTTGCTCTTATTGGACCTTTTCACAAAACTAGAAACACCCTACATTTTGAAAGCATGTGATAATCATGGGAGAGGAATTATGCTCCACAGTGTCTTAGGGTTCAAATATTTTAACCTTCCCTCTTTTGTGCCTCTACCTCATAGGCAATTGACCTTTTTTACTCCTAACACTCCCTCGTTCTCTTGACATGGTGATTAGTGCTACCTTTAAACAACCCTAGGAATTCTTGTGAAACTTGATAGGAGGAGTAATGACTGATAAATTCTTGTTTGGAGGTAAAAATAGGGCTTTTGTCATGAGGACTTAGGGTTTCTATTCATTAGGGTTAGATCAATTTCCTTTAACCATTAAATCATCAAATCTATTGGAGGGCAAGGAAAAACATCCACATACCAAATTTCAACTTCTTTTCAGGTCCTTGGATGTTTCTTGGAGGTGTCCATTCATCATTTTTTTGCCATTTGTAGGTGTAGGATGGATTCTGGTGAAGGCGCAATGCCTCAATGTGTTTTCGGGTCCTTTCTACCCTAAGCACAATGCATGCATGCATTCATGCCTGCCAGGATTCCTGAGCATAGTGCCTGCATGCGTTCAGGCCTATTGGGCTTCCTGAGAACAGTGTTGAATGCTCTTTTAGGCCTATTTTGCTTCCTATGCGCAACGCTTGCATGATGCCCTTCCTGTGAGGCTCCTCCTAGGCGCAGCACCGAGCGCGTTCACTGTGTTTGCTGGGAAATTTTGGGCGAATGGGTAGTGCCCGTCTGAAGGAACAACGTGTTCCCATGAATGTGGAGTGCAGTGTAAATTTACACTATAAAAACTCTCGAACGCCTAGCACTGGGTGCTGTAAGCGTAGCGCCTGCACAAACGCATAGCACCGCTGGGAACCTTACCCAAATTTTCACTAAAACTCATATTTTTCTCCCTGAAGGTTTTTTTCTCTTCTGTCAGTGAATAATGAGTGAAGTGATAAACATAATGACCCTTTATAGTCTTAGGAAAATAAATTTAACCCTTGGATACCCACTTTCTAAAGCTTTTTAGTCTCCTTGTCATTTTCACTAATATTCTTTCTTAATTTTTGCAGTAGGTGACTTAAAAACATTCAAATGGTCTTTTTCCCTTCTAATCATTTTTCTTTGTAGCTTTTCAAGTTGTTCACATGGTGAAATTTGACTTCCTTTGGCCTATTGATGCCTTTAACACTTGTTCTGCAGATTTTTTTTTGAGTCACATGATATACTATGTTTTGGCTTGTTCATTCCTTTCAACCACTTTCAGTCAATAAGTGCCATGAAAGCCTGGAAGTGAATCTCTTCCCTCTGATCTTTGGAGCATGCTAAAATCACTTTGACAACCTTATGCACTTGCATGGTGGCAGCCTCTTTAAAAATTTTATGTTATTACCTTGGAGATTAATTGCCCTTTTCTTGATGGGTGACTTAAAAAATTGTTTTCATCTTTCTCATTTATCTCCAGCATCATAAGTCCATATTTGACAAGTACCATAGTCTTCACAATAATGTATTCTATCTCCTCTTTTGGCCACTTCTGATTTGCAAGTGCCATGACATACTGATTTAGCCCCTTTTGATGTTTCTTGGTGTTTGACACATTCAGTTACATAACAACAACCTCATGATCAGCTTGGATTTACATCTTGAAACTCAACCCTATGCTTTTATTCCTTTGATCATTGAATGAAAATTACTGAAAATGAAGTCTTGACCTTCCTTATACTGATACTCTTTTCATTCTTTCCCTTTGAGGTAGTGAAACAATTTACCTTAGAAAAATCCGGAAGTCACCTACAATGGTCTTTGCCAACCTTCTGTCTACTGTCATCATGGAGGCCTATCATCTTCATTTCATCTCCCTTGCCTATCTTTCCAAAACCTTAGGTTTCCGGGATTCTTTGGAAAATTATTAGTGTTATCTTCTAAGTTCTATATAGCCCTTTCAAGTTCATTCATTTATGTTTGGTTCACCTCACCTTTTTCTCTTTTCCATTTATGATTTCTAAAATTCTTCAATCCATGTTTGGTTGTACTAGTGTGCCTCTATCCATGTGATTTGTTGCATTAGCTCCTTTCTTGGCACACTGCTGGCCCAATCAGGCTTAGGAACCCTGATTTTTCTTGAACATAAGTTTCTTCATCCTCCATGAGCTCATGTATATCTTTAATGAGGAGTGGGCCTCTTACCTTACCAATGTTTCTGCTAATAGTCACCTTGACACTCCTGTAGAAATGTCAAAAATGGATAGCTATCGTTTGCAAAATTTGAAGTTGATAAGGAGGTCTTCCTTGGAGAATTTTCTGATGTATCTTGGATAAACAGGTGTTGAACTTCTTTGGAATTTGATTCAGCTTCTAAAACATGAACAAATAGTGATTTATAACACCAAAGGTAACCCTACAACCTATGAAACCCTATGATCTGATGGAAAAATCCTTTGACTTGTTCTTTGACTGAAAGCTTGATTTGGGGTCTTCAAGTATGAAAAACAGATTTTTTGACAAATTTACGTATGGAAGATCGAAAATCCAATGTACTTGATTTATCTACATATCATACAAAGATAGTTTTGAGACCATCAATGCTTGAGGAATTTGGTGAACATAAGAAGGAGTAGGATGTTTGGTAATCCTAGATGGCAAGTGGAGGGGTGAGGCAAAATAAAAATAGAGTGCTAAGGTTATGGGTGGGAAAATACGATAGAGATGAGTGGCATGAGCCCATGAGGGGTCCTTTAGGAGTGGTAGGCTTACCAGGGAATGACAGAGTAGTGAAATAGTGAAAATTTTGTTTTAAGGATAATAAAGGCAGTGATATTTATAACACTCACAATATTCATGAATCTTGTTTTTAGAAATATAGGACAAGTATTTTGTCATAAAAAATTAGAAAAAATTATTGATGACTAACAGTGGCTCCACTTGGGGAGGGGAGCTCCTTTTCAGGAGGTGTCCAGAACTTCAGATATCAAATCTATGAGTTTATGAAGACCAATGCGTCATCCATTGGGTAGATTTATCTTCTTTCATTTGTTGATGTTTCTCTTGAACCTATGATCTCAAGAATCTGAAAAACATGATTACTTCAACCTCATCTCTACCTACCCAGCATACCTCTGCCTATCATTTTTTCTTCTTGTGGGTACACTTGGACTCGAAAACCCTTGAAATTATTTTTTCTTTTGAAAGCAAAACAAACTATCTACTTGTACCCTTATTACTTCCAAGAGTTCATATTATGCTAGTGAACTCTTTTATTCTCTACCTAGACTATTTATCTATCAATATTAAGTTGTATGATAGACTTCATTCTCTAATCTACTGACATGAAATTGAAAACATGATTTAAACCAGGATTAAGCAGTTTGATTTACCATGAGCTGTGGCATTGGGACAAGCTATATACAGACATTATTTTTATACAAAAAAACTAGAAAATATGAGGTCTATGTTTCATCATTTGTTAGTCATCCCTATATTTCTCTTTGGTTCAGATTTGAGCATTGAGAACCAACATCTTTTTCTCCTAATCTATTCCTACTGACAAGTCAAGCTTAAATGATTTAACAAGCCTTCTTTCACTAACCTAACAATGAAAATTCAAAACATTTTCAACCATGATTAGGCCAGATGACTGAACAAGACTCTTTTTCTTAACAAGTAGTGGCATTTAGGCTAGCACACTTTTAGTAGTACTCTTTTTTGGGAATGGGGTTGTACCTCTTCTTTAAATCTGCCTGATTTTTCCTTCTTTCTTTGTTTTTGTGTTTTTTTCTTACTAATTTTTCATCATGCAATGTTATGTATAATGAATGAAAGCTTCAAACTTAGGAATTTTGACAATAGTAGTTCTTGAGCATCCTGCCATTGACAGGACCTCTGAATAAATCTACTCCATCTAGCTCTTGTAAAAAGAAATCATTGTTACCTCTAGCTGAATGAATGATGTAAGGACCCTTCCACAAATTTTCAAATTTTCCATGTTTGCCCTTGTATTCTCTTCCGGAGTCCCATTTCAAAACTGTGTCTCCAATCTAGAAATCATTGGCTTTGGTCTTCCTATCAAAGATCTTCTTGATGATTTCTTGTACTGCTTGTGTCATTTTGTAAACTTCTTCTCTTGAATGATAGAAGTGAATGGTTTTGTTCAACCTCCTTTGCATTTCATTTTCTTTTGATTGCACTTCTTGGAGGAGATTCATGACTGGAAATCCCAAGGATGTTGGGAATACCACATCCATGCCATATAATAATTGATAGGGGGACATACTAATTGATTTCTTAGTGCTTAGTCTATCAACCCATAATGCATGCACTATCCTACTATCCCATGATTTTTGGTTCTGTTCGAGGAGCTTCTTGATGATGTTCACCAAAATTTTGTTGGAAGACTTAGCTAGCCCATTACCTTGAGGGTATTAAACCATGGAATGCCCTAGTGTGATATGGTACTTATTGCAAAAGTCAACCATCCTTCTAGATTTGAAGGCAACAACATTATCATTAGTGATATTTCTATGAAAACCAAATCTGGACAGGATGTTGGTCTCGAGGAATTTGATAATCACTGAGTCAGTGGAATTCCTAGAAGGGATGGCTTCTATCCACTTGGTGAAGTAATCAGTAGTAGTGAGGATCCAATTATGTTGGGCAGATAAGGTGGGGTGGATCTCTCCAATGAATTCCAAACCCCATTGTTGAAATGGAGCTTCAACACTGATGGGATGTAAAGGCAAATGTAGAAGTTTTCTCCTGCCGTAAAAAATATGGCACTTATGGCAAGTCATAACCAATTTGTGCGTGTCAGCGAAAAGGGTAGGCCAATAGTAGCCAAATCTAAGGATTTTGTTAGCTTTGGTTTTCTAGTAGAGATGACCTCCACACTCTCCCTCATGCAGCTCGTGCATGATTTTATGTGAATCATCCACAAGAAAACATTTAAGTAATATCCTAATAGAATTCTCCCAATATAAAACTCCATCTAAAATGCAGAAATTTAAATTTTTTGTTTCAAGAATCTATCTTTTGTCTTTGATAAATAAGGAGGAGAATTAAGATAAAAAGGCACATATAGAATATTAGCATACCAAGATGAATTCAGAAATACTTCTTCAATGTAGGGAGCTGTGAATTCTTCCTGTTCCTCTAATGCATCAACCGTATTCATGTCTAGTGCTTGGAAATTTGATTCAACCATGAGTTTTTCTAGTCCTTGTCCTTTAATCAACTTAGTGGGTCTGATTTCTAAATCATATTCTAAGATAATATCAATCTATTTACCCCTTTTACCATTAGGGTCATGATTCATAATGTCCTTGACAACTATGTGTGGAACAAAAACAAGGATATGAGAGTGCAAAATGTAGACTCAGAAATATTTCAATGCTTTGATCAAAGAAAAGGCTTGTTTCTCCATGATGTTGTATTTTAAGAGAGCATCTCTTAATTCCATACTGAAAAAGGATATGGGTTGTTCTTGCCCCATCATGTTCTTTTGCAACAACACTGCAGCAATGGTGTGTTCAGATGCAAATGAGAAAATGTAGAAATCCTTGGTAAAGTCAGGACTAATTAGAATTGGTCTTTGGGTGAGTGCTTGCTTCACCAGTTCAAAAGATTGTTTGGCTTCCAAGGTCTACTTAAATCATATATCCTTTCTAAGCATGTTTGAAATCTTCCTTAAGATTTCAACAAGGTTGGGGATAAACCTTCTAAGGAAGTTAATCTTTCCAATGAAAGATTGCAGCTCCTTTATGTTTCTACGATCACTGATTTACAATATACCTTCGATCCTTTTGGGGTCTATTTTGATTCCATATTAAGAGATGATGTGGCCTAGGAGATTACCTTCCTGAAGACCAAAAAGTGATTTTTAGGATTCAAAGATAAGCCATACTTCCTTCACTTTTCAGATACTTTCCTTAAATGGACTAAGTGTTCTTCATTAGTCTTCGAATGGAAAGTGATGTCATCAAGGTAAATGACTATGAAGTAACCTATGTCTTCTAAGAAAATATATTTCCATGGTCCTTTGAAAAGTGGCCCCTGCATTCATTAACCCAAAGGGAATTTTAACATACATGAATGTGCCCCAGGGTGTAGTGAAAGCAGTTTTTTGTTGATCATTTGGAAGTACTAGTACCTAATAGTAACCTGAAAAGCCATCAAGCAATGATACTCTGTTAGAGCCAACTACCCTTTGTAATATATGATCCATTTTGGGCAAAGGGTGGTTATCTTTCAGGGAGGCCTTTTTCAAATTTCTAAAGTCAATGCACAACGTAATCTCCCCAGTCTTATTCCTAACCGACACAAGATTTGAAACCCATTTAGAGTACCTAAGAGGGACTATGATCCCAGTATCATCAAACTTTTTAATCTCTTTCTCAACTAAAGGTACTAGGACAGGGTTTATTCTTCTCAATTTTTGTTTGAATGGTTTCTGATTTTTTTTTAGAGGAATTTTATGTTGAATAATTCTTGTGTCATGAGATTTCAAGTCCCCATACCCCCATACAAAAACATATTTTAACTCTTTAAAAAACTCAATGTATTTATGTTTTATGTGAGGAGGAAGAGTTTTGGATAGCTTAATCATATTGGGTTCCTTCATGCTGCCTATGTTATATTCTTCTACATTAATCTTGGTGGATTCCATCTTTATCTTTTTAGCCACATCATTAAAATCAAATAGATCCTCTAATGGTGTAAGGCCCCTTGGTAATGTATCATATTTACATTGTAAAACCTCAAGGTCCCTTTGATCTATATTTTCAAACCATTTTGCCTTATAAGGATGTTCAAGCAAATTTATATAAGTTGTAGAGGACAACTCTATTTTTTGGGCTTGTTCTTCAGCAAAACAATCTTCTTCATGCCCTAAGCTTGGTTTTGGTTTTACAAACTCATTCTCAGATTGAAAAAAATGATCAATTTGTTTATCACCCTCAAATACTTGCCAAAAGTCTTCGTTTTCAGGTACTGTAGGCCGGTGTTTTACTTTGACAGTGTATTTTTCATTTGCATGGGGTATTTGGAAATTACTGGCAGCAAAGGCAAGCTCATTAGAAAGGTTGTTTTGAGCTCTAGGGATGAAAGTGAGTTCATATCTTTCAAAGGTTTTTAGGAGGTCTAGGGCAGCATTACTATACTCTCTTAGTCTAGGATTCTTGGCTGAATACTCCCCTTTGATTTTCCTAATGACCAATTTTGAATCTCCTTGGACTGAGATCTTCTTAGCTCCTATGTTTTTTAGCAAATGTAAAATAAGGAGGAGAGCCTTGTATTCTGCAACGTCTTCTGCAATGTTGTTAGTGCATTGAAAATCTAGTTTCTAGGAATGGCCTTTATTTTTGTTATGTATCCAGACACTGGCTCCTGAACCAGATTTGCCACAAGAGCCATCAAAGCTAATTTTCCAAAGTGTTTCTAGTTCATATTCGCCACTATGTTGTTGTTCAGGGCTACTAGAGTTTTGGTTGTTGAGTTCTTCATTAAGTGTCTAGTTTAACTGTTATGGTATGTTTGAATCTGTTTCAATTTAATTTACTCGTTCACTGATGTCATCTTTGTTATACAATAAAAATGAGTCAAGTTTTGAATGAATGGAATAAACATGGGTGCTGTTGTCAGTGAAGTTTAGAGTGTCAATATTATTCCCTATGTTCAAAAATTTCAAAACTTGGGACCTGTACATATCTTGGGTAATCAGTTTAGTAAGAGGTGTGGTTATCTTGATCTTAGCAATCTCTCCTTCAAAACTAAAAGGTATCTATATTTTGGGCACATTTACATCATTTTTATCATCCATTATTTTTTATACAAGTTCAGTTCGCTGATTTTGATTTGGGACTTTGGAGAAAATAGTTTTCTTAGGGCCACTAGTAGATGCACTAGGGTAACTTGGGTTACCATTTTGCTGGCCGATTTTGTTTTTGCTTGGATTAGTTTTCTTAGTGTTGGAATTGTCTGTTGTCCTCTTAGGAATATTTTCAGGGGTGTTCCTAACAGTAGTGTCTGATTTGCTTTTCTTGGAATTTTATTGGTTCCTTTTGCTCCTAAGGTCATATTTCCTATGGACCTCCATTATGGCATTTTCAAATCCTAATTGGTACTCTTCAAAATCCTCATAGTTTGTTTAAATTTGATCTAAGGAAAATAAACCTTGTTCTTCTTCAGTGAGAAAAACATCACCCTCACTTGAGAACCTATCAAGTTTACATGGTTTTCTTCAGGTTCTTTAGTCTCTCTTCCCTCTTCATCTACATAATTGTCTTAGAGAGGAGGCCTGATTTGTTGGCCATTGTCTCCTACTCTATTTTGGGGAGGGTCTCTTCTGAAGTTTGGATTCCTATTTCTTTTTTGGGGATTTTCTCGATTTCCCTAGGAGGTATTGTTTCATTTAATTTTATCCTTTCCATCATTCTCTCCATTGTTCTAACTAGGTTGTCAATCTTAGCATCAGATGAGGAGGTTCAAGTGATAGATTCATCTTTGTAGGTAACTCTCTTTTCTGACCTCATCCTAGCCCTCTTTTCAATCAAGTTGGCCTCTACACTCACAACTCCCCTTTGAATTTATTCTAAAGTTAATGGGTCTCTCTCTGTTAATCGGTAGATCATGTCTAGATGAAAGCCTTCTAGAAATTTCACTAGTGCTAGGCCTTATGGGCATTTCATGTTCAGTGGGAGAGCATTGTACACACTATTGAACCTAGTGCAATAGTCTTGGACACTTTCCCCGACATTTCTCTTAAGGTTTTTATATTCTTAGAGGACTTGGAGAGATTTTTCTTAATTTCCCAATTGTTTATGAATGTCTAGTAGAGGGAAGGGAGATCATGTATGCTTTTAGGAGTCAAGATTTTGAACCATTTCTTGGCTTCTCCTCCTAAGCTTTGGGAAAAGATACTCATTTTTATGGTCTCCTCTTCTAGTTCAATGTAGTCAAAGGCATCAATCATCCTATCTACATGTTGTTTGGTAGTGGTAGATTTAGCTCCAGTAAAGTGGGGGATTCTGGATTGGTAGTCATTTTGAAAATGTAATAGAGGTTGTGGTAGTGCCAGGGGGGCAACCATGGTACCATGATGGGAGCTAATATAATCCAAGGAGGATTTACAAGGGGAGGGTTTGTGAGAGGAGGTGGAGGATGAAGTGGGGTGTTTTGCACAAGGAATGTGTGGATGGGGCTGGTGGAGGTACTTGGACCAGCAAACTAATTTTGAGTAGACTTGGTATGAAAAGAGCTAAACTGATGGAGAAGATAAAATTTAGGAGGAGTGGAAGGAGAGGCTTCTCTACTAGAACTCTGCTGCAAATCTATGGGGTCAAGGTCAGTCTGGTCAATCCCACATTGTGACTTGGTTCTGAAAAGGTTTCTTGTATGGTGCAAGTCAAATTGGGGATCTTCCAAGGCTTTAATATTTTTAGGGATAGAAATTCTCTATGAATGGTCCTAACAGTAGTTGAGTCTCCAGTTTTAGAAGTTTTCCACAAAATATTTTCTGGGTCATCAACTATAGTAAGGGGATTTGGGTCTAGATGATATCTGGTATTGATCGTTCATGAAGCCAGATTTCAAACTAAAAATGTAGAGAGGTTGAAATTTTATTACTATTTTCGGAAGGCAGACCACTCTTGGTGTTTTCTAAACTCACAAAGTGTGTGACTAGGCCTCTAAATTTCTAAAGGCTAATTTGACACAATAATAGGGAAGTCTATGTAAACTAGTGAAGTTAGTAGGCCTACTGGAGGCTAGTGGAGTCGCAAGGTAGATGTTTTTTTATGTTTTAAGGATATGTATTTATTGTCCACGAGAAATTACTGAGAAAAAACCAATCTAGGGATGTTTTTGGGGTTTTATGAGTTCCTTTATGTAGCCCTAAGGTTTCTATGAGTGTCCTCTAGTCGAGTCATCATTTTGATAGGATGGTAAAATAGTCAAATTCTACTCTTGGCTAACACTTTGAGTTTTATTTGATTTCATAAGGGTTTCTAAAGTCCTAAGGAGTACTTATATTGTCACTAAATCATAAGGTCCCATCGTGACTGCCATTTGTTAGGTCCCCGTAATTTGTTAGATTGGTGAGAACAAACGAATAGGGGTAACATGATACCAGTCTTTAGAGTCCTAGGACCTAACCTTCCTAGACTTAGAGAGGGCTCTCTTTATTTTGTGCAAAGGATGTGAACTTACTTGCTTTTAAGGGTTTTATTTTAGGCTAGTTGTTAAGTTTAGGGTTTGTTTGTTTTTTTTGGTTGGGTAGATGATCAAGTAGAATAGATGTAGTGAGGAAATATTCAATTCATTGGGATATGGAGTCTATAAAAAGCCATGGAAAGTTCAATAATGAATCAGGGTGCATCATAGGGAAAATCTAACATGGTCAAATGGATTTTCAAGGTTTGGGTGAGATAAGATGAACATCAAGTTTGTGAACAAGGTAGGGAAAAGCTAAGTTAAGAATCCTTTGTCAAATACTTTAACAAGAATGCACTTAAACACTAATAATAATAAAGAAGTAATCATAAGAAAGGGAAAACTAGTAACTCTTTGATTAAACTCAAGAAAATGAGAATTCAAGACAGAAAATCCAGTGAACTATAGAAGGCCAGAAACTCATTTAACTTCTAGTGATTTCACCTTCAAGGTTAGAAAAAAATTTAAGATAAACATATAAAATTAATAAAAGAAGAGGAAACTCCTAAAAATAATTTATCATAGTCATAAAGGCCTCCAAAGCAACTTTCCAAGAAAGGACAAAGGGTATGATCAAAACATAGCATTTTTGGCAAAACCTAATGAGTGATACTTCAAAGAAATATCTCAAGAATAGTGTTTTGGTGACATTAAATAAGTAGAGATTACCATAAAACATATTTGCTATCAACTGTGTGAAACCATTCATAAGATAAAAAATCTTGGGTGGATCTAGAGAGAAACGAAGAATTATCTAAACTGACCTAGAAAAGGAAAACATAAAGGCAGTGAAGAACAAACAGAGCTAAGGTGCCTTTGAAAAACATTTCTTAGCCTAAAACCTTTGTCCTACTGCAATATAGAAGGATGAAACACAATGATACATCACAAAACAATAGCTGAATAGAAGCACATCACCATTAACCAAGCTTAGGGATCCTATAAGCAAGCCTTCTCCATCATCAAGAAAAACAAGCCATCCAGAAATTTCACAACACCAATTTCTCTTCAACCTCAAAAAAAGTACGTATTGCTCCCAAGAGTCATCAAATGCCAACATTTTACAATAAGGCCTTCATGCTCTAGTTATCTAGTAAAGGAGGGCAAAAACCCTAACTAGGGTTTGAAAATGTCAAGAATAGTCATCAATGTCATTTATACCCAAGAGACCATGCAAGGCCCAAGGCACAAAATATCTTATGAAATAAATGAAAAAATAACTCCTAGCACCTAAGATTGGATTGATTTGCCTCAAAAAATGTTAAAATATCATTTTTCCATTAATGAGTGTCTTTTGTTGACTTTTTGGCCAAAAATACAATGTGAGGTCTGAACGCGTAACGCCTGCATGAGAGAAACTAGGTTCACTTGTAGCCAAATGTTGATGGCCTTTCCGATGTCGGAATTGGCTCCGTGATGGCCCATTGGAAAGCCTGCTAAGTCTAATTTCCAAAACAGCCTTTTGTTTTATGATCTGGCTCAACTAACCTATCTAAAAATGAAATCTCCCAAAACTTCTCTAGGCACAGTGCCAAGCCTGAAAATGAGGCAGAAAGGTGAAAAATGAGGTATGTTGTGGCCTTTTGAGGGGAAAAAAAATCTTTAAATGCTCTAAAATTTGGTGAGAATGTTTTAATTGAGCTGAATATTCCAAAAATTCAAATCATTCCTGCTAAGGATGCCTGAGGTGAAAGCGTAGCGCCAAGGGTGTTGCGCCTAGAGGCCTAAAAATTTGTAAAAAACCAAAAATTGTCAAAAATTTCCAAAAATTGGTGGATGTCATCCTTATGGGGTTTGAGAGGCCTGTAGAGAAGCTTCATCCAATATTGCAAGGTTTTATTCATTACTAGAAAATGGCTAATTAGTTACTAAAAAAATGACTAAAATTTGCATATAAACGACTCTTTTTCGGTTGGTGACCAATAGTAGCTAATTTACCATATCTTATAACGTGACCAACTTTTGGTTTTTTTTAGCTTAGTCATTAATTGGTTATCTCAATTTTTTTCTCTAGTTGTATATTTAGTCATTAATTTGGTCATTTATTTAGTCATTAATTTAGTCATTATTTCAGTCATTGATTTGATCATTAATTTAGCCATTGATTTGGTGATTAATTTGGTCATTGATTTGGTCATTGATTTAATCTTTGATTTGGTCATTAATTGTCACAATTAATGATTAAATATACAACAAAATATATGACTATATCATCACCCAAGAAAACTCATTAATGACCAAAGAAATATGACCAAAATGGTTGTCATGTTATAAGATACTATAAATTAGCTACCAATAGTCATATATATGCAAATTTTAGTCATCGTTTGAAACCAATTAATGAATATGATTAAATTTTAGTCGTGTTATAAGATACTGTAAATTAGCTACTAATAGTTGTATATATGCAAAATTTAGTTGTCATTTTTAGTCACAAATTTATCATTTGCAGTAGTCATTTATTCATTATATAAACAACTAATTTAGTAGTTTATATTCATTTCCTTTACTTTCATTAATAATCATTATAAATGGCTGATTTAGTCATATATTCATTTTATTTTTGTTCATCATTAATCAATCGAAACTACTATTATATTAGTTTTAGATTGATTTTATGTGTTCATTATTAATCAACATAAATTAATTAGTATGATTTTGCAACTAAATTTTAAAAAAATGTCATATAATTAACATGCTCATCTAATACGGAAACACAAAGTTACATATGTTAATTACAATACCAAGTAATATCAAGTGCAACTATAAATAATCCAACCAAAAATTGCATTATATAAAATGTCAAGTATTACAATATAACTTTCCAACTTAATATTTTTTGGAGTACAAATTACAGATAAAATATTGTTCATCACTTAAAAACATTATCATTATCTTGCCAAGGAATTGCAAGTGAATTCACCAACTCTAAAAACATGACCATCAGTCTTTATCTGTGTGTATTCTACAGGATATTGGCTCTACGGGTACCATTGGACCAGTACACTTATCTCTCTTTTTCACTCTAGTGTTATTGTTCCCCTCTTTCTTCAATCCTTGCTTCTTACCATAAAAAATAAGTCCATTTTCTGCAAAAAAAAAACAAAAAAGGTTACAATACAGAGTATAAGGAATGAAATTCAATTAACGCTAGAATATAAACTAAAGTAGACTATAAAGGATTTATATGATATATACCTCAACATCAGCAATATTGTTAATGTCATTTTCCCCCATAAAAGTAAGAAACTTGAACAATTTTTCTTTAGTTGGGAAATAGTGGCCACTATGTGGCCAGATGACCTCTATTAACAAAGAAAATAAAATGTCACAAATAAACACAACAGAGCTAGCAATTTCTACTAATAATGTCTCATGCTCCACTTTTGTATTTGTATCGTTTCCTCTAGTTATTTCTAAGAATAAGTGACACTTCAACAATAAAACTGATTAGTAGAAATATAATGGGTGGAGCAAAGTATCTCTGACAGGAGATTACAACAAGACAATAAAAAAGAGTAAGACAAGACTTTGTAAATTGTGATACTAACTAGGAATATAGCTTCAATATAGTAATATTCAATTATAAATGTACTATTCCAAGGGAAAAGGAATCCAATTCCCATGAGCCAAAAAATTATGTAGGCCCCTTTTTTTCCCTGTAATTAACTAAGAAAGATTATCACACACTATTTCCATTTAGAATCTCTAAAATGGTCCTTTAAATATTCAAAGCAAACTTAATGTTACTCAGTGATTTTTATCTGATGCACACAAAACTAAATATGCTAACTTGTTTTTCAGCTGGAGAGTTATGTAATTCATCATGTCCAAAATCATTTTTTATTGTCGTGACTGTTTTTTTAAATGATCAGGCAACGGGCCTCTATTTAATCAAAAAACATACTTTTTAGAATATATTCCATTTTTCTAATCCAGAGCTAGATTTCCTTCCAGTTTATGACGTTCAAACAAGCTAGAATCATTTTCCTTTAACAAGTCACTATTGTAATATACTACTAAAAAGACAACTACTTAATGAAGTTATTAGTGGTGGAATACTAATAAATCACAAATATAGGCAAGAAATAACACCACTATGTCCTAGACATGCCAAGTATTTATCCTCTTGGTTGGAAATATTACTTCATAAAACCAACATATTTGACAAATGAACTTTTCTAAAACTAACCAATGCCAATGTATCCAACAATATTGACATTTCTATTGGCATGCCCTCGAAATGTGTGGAAGTATCAAACAAGTGTAGTGCACTTCCCTCTAAGGTTAAAGTTTGGCAATGTAATATGTTTTCCCTTAGTCTAATTAGGTTTTAACTTGCCTTTGATAACTTAGAGAGAATGGGAATCCGATATAGAACAATGAAAAAAAACTTTTATTCATTCACACTTACCTAGATCCTAAACAAGCATTTGAGCATTATGCAAATCCGAGAATGTCTCACATTCCACCAGGAAACAAAATTTATAGATTTTGATTGTAACCCTTGAGGCTTTCTCAAATTTGTAAACAAGTAACATCATAAATATTTTTATGTAGTTCTCAAACCTTCTTTTGTGTGGAGCTTGAGAAAATATGTGCATACACATATCACAAGTGTAACTGATTTCTCCTTTTCCTTAAAGTAATATAAGTGGCATTTAATAAATAAAAGGAAGCCTACAGGAGATGAATGCCAAAAATGCAGATATATTTTAGTACATAAAATCCAAAATATAATGAAGTTAATTAATGGAGTAATTGGTGGAGAAATAAATGGGGTCATTGGTGGTTTTTTGTATCATAAACATGTGAGTTATAATTAGAATTTACAAATACACTATGATACGTTCCCACTTTACACTTGTCACCTAGTATTACTCTCACCTCTTCCTCCTTGCTTACAAGGAATTTCTCCCTAGATTAGCAAAATGGAAACCAGTAATTCCTTAAAAATCCTATAATATCATTTGATCTAGTGACAAGACTAGCCACCTCTTAAATCATATCTAGAACCTTTGATAGCCTTTCATCAGAATTGTCATTGTGTGCATCCCTAAGGAAATGTATAGACTCCTCAAGCAGAACTGGCAACACTGTAGTAAAAATATCTCTAGTGTTAGATCATGTCTGGGCTTCATATAATTGCATTACAGTAACCAATTCCTTTCTATCTGAGTGAAGAAACACAAATGGTAGAGCCTTGTGACACCATTCCAACAACAAAACTGGAAAATTTGTATTCAACTATGTTTCCAATTCATGCAAAGTAGCTAATGCATGGAAATTATTCTGTTGTAAAACTACAAGATTTGGAAGAACCATAGGGACCATCTCCTGAATAAGATCTACACTTGGTATACCCAAAATGACCTCTCCAAATTCAATTCTCATAACTAGGCGTGTGACAAACCTTTATTTCAAGTATTCAAACAGCTCATATCTAATTCCACCAAACTTGAAAAGGATTGATCTGATTCCTCCCTTCTATTTAGAACTAGAAGATTTATGTATTAACCTAGCAGGTGTTTCTCTTACCCAACTATTTGAATTTTTAAGTTGATCAATCAATAAAGAAAATGAGAAAAAAAACAAATATCCATGGACATCAGCCATTTTCATAATTTCTGCTACCGTTTCCAACAAAGTCTCAAATACATTTGGATCCTCAATGGCTTCCAAAGCATGTTTCAATATTCCAAGCATATTTTCTTCTTTTGTTTTTTTTCATGTGTCATCATCTTCAAACAAAATATCCATTACATTATTCTCAACGGAGTAACAGATTTTCAAAAAAAAATTATCTCCTCACAACCTTCTTCTCATAAAGTGGAAGTATATCTAGGTATTTTATCCACAAAGGTTTTGTTCCCAGAAGGCCACTTTTGATTGCATGGCATAGAAAAAAATAAATTTTTCCCACAGTAGCAACATGAACTTGATCTAATGATTCACTAAAAAGAAGTCTAGAAAAGAGAGACTGACAGATACTGAAAGCAAACTCTAATAGTTGTATTATTAAGAATGTATTTCCCTTATATCTAATATAAAGTTACAACAAGGTCAATTTTCCCTAAGTTGGCTGAAATTTGTTTATCACGCACAAAAGAATCCTGATATAAGAACATCTATGTTTCCCAAATTCACTTTCAAACCAACATTTTTATGGATTTGACACAGAAAGTTGGTTGCATGCTTGGTTTCTAAAGGAGTAGCAGATAAACATGCAATGTATACAATATCATGAGCTAAAATTTCACTAACTTTGTCATATTTGTCTTCAACAAATACCTCCAATATTCTACACATGGTTGTAATAACATCATAGCTAGAATGGAATGAAAGAATTGGCATAGATGCAACATCTTCAGCTTGGACATCAGCAATTTGATCTTGCAATTCTAAGTCAAAAACCTCAAAAATGTTTTCACTCATTGCTTTCATCCCTACCTTAGGCAACATACTCATAATTATGCACTTTGTCTTGTCGATAATATTAGATTCAATGTCAATATAATAAAACAACCATGTTAGTTTTAAAATTGAAAAAAATGTTTTTGTATTCACAAATCTTTCTCTGTTGCTTGTATTTTGAAATGTCTGAGAAACCACACTTAGCATTAAGCAACTCTTTTGTTGTACATTCAACAATGCATCTAGGGCATATGGACTATAAATTATGAAGGAAAGCACCCACGGTCAAATCATAAATAGTGGTCCATTGAATTCACAAGATCCTTGATAGGAATTATTTATGCGTCCAATGATAATGATGCTAAAGGTATAAAGTCGAAACAAGGCATTTGAAATGTATTGTTTCCTTAAGCAAGTAAAATACAAGATGCAGACATTAATGATGAGCTAATAAAGCCTCCTACTTGAAGTCTCATTTCCACAAGGCATCTATTCAGCAATTTCAACATCAAAAAGGCAAATGGTTGCTAATGTACCTCTCCTGTAACATCAATTAGAATACCCACACTGTCTGGCGACTTGGAGAAAGTAGGAAGGTCATAGAAAGGTGTTGGAGAGATGCAGATATAAAATTTAGTGAAGGACACGTCAAAGCATGTTATAGAGAAAGCAGTAGAAGTTGTGAAGCTCGATTCAGTTGCGTAAAATGATGCAACAAATAATAGGTATGCCACAAGATAATTACGTAAAGTCCATTTCTTCTGATAGGAATTCATGACCAACCAAGATGCTAAGGAAGAATGTTTGGTTTCCCAGGTGTAAAATGAATCTCTCTCAAAATTGAGAAGTGACTCCTTCACCTAGAACATAGAATGGTCCACTAGATAAGTAAGTCATTGGCCTAAATGAACTAGATAAATAAGCTTTTGTGTGCTGTGAAAACGCATTTTTGGAAAATTTTTGGAAATGTTCTATAGACAAAACTAAGTCTCAAGCATGGCAGGAGAAGACTGATTCACATCTTCTAGAGCCTAATGAGTTCTGACAAAAAGAACTAAAGAAAATTTCATGACAAAATTCAAAGTAAAAATAAAATAAAACCAAGAGAAAGTTCATGTAGGCTAAGAAATCCAAAATAACATGAAGAAGTCCCATACTACTTTGACTTCATCAGATGTGGAAATTAAAATAGTGTATGAGGGTTGTTTCTAGCTAAACACATCACTTCTTACAAATCAACAAATTTATACAACCTGTAGCAAATATTTGAGATTAGTTTGATGTTTTTTTACACACTTGAAGAGCTCAAGCCACTAGTGAATAGCTAATAATTTCCAACAAACTATACTTAGAATTTAGAAAAAATAATGTAACATGAAATATAGTAGCAGTCGCACATGCATTCAAAGTGTTGTGTGATCAATTTTCCACCTATGTGAAGAATATACAACTTTCTTTCAGATCTATTTCAGTGCATTCAAGTCTCACTTACATCCCTAGCAATAATTCAAACACCTTTTTCAAATCTTTTCATCAAGGAAAACAATTGATATGTTGGCCAGACATAATTATAAGGCACTCACAATTTCAACAAATATTTTAAGGTTTACTACCCCTTTGAGGAATTTGTTATTCAATGGGGAGGACACCCTATATGAGAGGAAGTCACCTTGCACACATTTCCAGGATATTATGATGAGGATGTCCACTCATTGATAATTACTTCGTCTTCTCCTTTGTATATTGTACTTCTACCATGGAATTTGCCAAATGGAGCCGTATGCATTGAATATTGATGGAAATTTCTACTCATGATGCCACAAGTGCCACTTTATTGGATTTTTGCATGGTCTTTGTGCATTCATTCAAGGTTTGAAGAAGGAATCCACTTTGGAGGAGACCACACATGCTTCTAAGGAGGATTTATTCATTTTTTTTGAAGGTAGATACATTTTCAACCAATTGGATGAGGTACTATACTTTGTGGTGCCATTTTTGGAGGATTGTTGCAAAATCAACTCCATTATCATGTTATCATTGACTTGTATCATGGAGATGGTTGATTAAGATCATTATTGTATTATTTTTCTAAAATATTCTCATGATTTTTCTTGGAGTAGAAAGGGGATCTCAACATCCTATTGCTATCTTTAGAATACAATTCTTGAGGAGGTTTGAATGGTAATATTTTATTGTATTCCTTGCATAGAATATTGAATCTAGGAAAAGGTTGCAGTAATAGCTGTGAGCATGCTTACAGTGCTTCAATTACAAAAATGAAACTATGGTTGCTAAAAAGTAGTGGTGGCCACAAAATTTCAAGGGTTAGGAATAGCACTAGCCCTTCGAAAATGCAAGAAGGACATACAAACATTCAAGATCATTTTCCAAAACATACAATAGGTGAAAAGATAAAGCTTCATGGACAATACGGCTTGAAATTTTTTGATGTATTTTTTGGTATGGATTGGCATGCATTAGATGTCCCTTTATTTGTTGCAACTAATCAATCAATGGTTGCAATCACAACCTTAGTACTTGTTAAGAAGCTTTTTACTCTAAAGTTGTTATCCTTGTTACTTGGTACAATGCCTTTCATTCGCATTGTAGATGGGAGACTTTTGAAGGAAAGGGGGATTCATATTTAGTGTGGTTATTATTTTTTCAAAAACAAAATCTTTGCAGAATTCCAGCACGGACTGTGAAGTGTGTGGTATATGAATTGAGAATATAGTGCTACTTAATAGGGAAAATTTATGAGCTAGTGTAGTTTGGTATTTGAAGATGCCTCATACAGTTTGTCGAAGGAGGTTGTCAGCGAACATGGTCTTTTACTAGCTGATTGAATACTCCTGTGCATCCAAATTTTTTTCATAATCACTCCAGGTTTGGTTTTCTCTTTTACTAGTTGATTGACTACCTCTTTACATCCAAAAGTTTTTTGAGTTAATAATTCTAGCAGGTAAGTAGATCTAATATGTTTTCTTAGATAGTTGGTTTTAGAATAACTTAACATCCCAGTTGTATCTTTATTTAGTAGATTTGTAATCTGATAGGTGGTAAATTTCTAGGAAGGTTGTTTCAAAGAAATTATAACACATACTATCATATTGGACATTTTGATAACATGCATTTTCATCAGTTTTACATGACTTCCACTAATATTCCATTGCTCATTTTGTTGGTTAACTAGAGGATGGATAGAAGCTAATGGATTTAGAGCACTTACATGTCTTAATTTTTAAATTCTGTAATTTAAGTGTCAATGAAAGCCAACTTAATATTTAGTATTGCCCAAGCCACATGCCTAAAATTGGGCATGGTAAAATTCATGAGTTCAAATCCTTTGGCATAATTTCAATTCTTGAAACAATTATCCTGCTTGAATCCTATGAATAACTACAAAATTGAAATTCCTACATCCTAGAAATAGAATAATGCATACATGACATTGTTTACTACATGCCTATCATGAGTCCTTTAATGATTATCTGTAGCCATTTTCACATAGATACCAACAGAGAAAATAGTTTGACATAGCATTCGCGACACTGATTTCAATAATTGGAAATTTTTGCAATTAAATGAGGTATTCCACACTATATTATTTTTTGGAAATTTAAATACTAACAATATATATTTAAGGTAGTAGAGAAATAATGTTCCTAGAAATTAAAAATGTCTAGTTCATCTATAGAGGAAAAAAGTATAAGAGAAGCCTCAACACATTTCTGCAAATTGCAATACTGAAAGTAGTATGACCGTACCTCAGTCCTAGCTTTTAGCTCAAGTATCTTCTTTGCCACAGCCCCATCTACTACTCTTCCAATTTTTTCCTGTGTTGAATATCTTCCACCTCCCTAAATTTTATAGAAATGCAGTTATAACACATAAATCACTAAGTTGTATCTTCAAAATCAATAAGCATTTAAAGAGAGGCATACTACTCAACAAATAGGCATGCTTAGGAATACATGAACTGAACAAGCAACATATTTGAATTCATATGTGGAATTCGCATGAGATGGCCGATAGGCTAATGAAATTTCACTGTAATCCTATCAAGTTTAGTAAAATTCAATGAAGAAAGAGTGGATTTGGAATTTCAAAAGCTCGTGTGTTGTAAACAAATATCTCAATTAATTTGTAAAACACAATTTTGAAATGTATGACACAATCATGTTCTCTATTCAAAGTATAAATTCTGTAACCAAACACTCATGATTTCAGTAGACGTAATCATCATAGAGTGAATTATCCCTGAGAAATTTTATGATTTAGACAATTACTTATCACATACGCTTACTATAATGACATATGGCTAGACTTACCAGGACCACATATTATTCCTGGAGGTCATCATCATGTTTATAATTCATCTATTTTTATACAACTTTGTTCATGAAGAAAGTTTTCATTATGCAAAAGTCACTTCCAGGTTATATAGTACCATCATTCTGGACTCCTCTACTAACTGGCAACAAAAAATATTGTTTTAAATCATAAGGTGTTTCTACCTCTCATTTGATTTAAGGATCAATAATTCTTGATTCATAGTCAATCTTGAATAATGGTGTTTCCATTACAGACTTACACAATCCTCATTCTCTTATTGTAACAACACCCATGATTCCTGAAGGTACTGTTATCAGTACTTTGCATGTTCCGCTTTTGAGAATAAAATGATCTGCTTCAGATGCCCTATAAATTATGAAGGAGGGGTCCTTGACTAGATCATGATGGTCATGATGGGTTTTGAACGTTGTTCAATATCTTAGCATTTCTACCTTTTATAGGACGAATGTCCTGTAATGTAAATAAATGTGAAACTTCTATTATTGAAAGGATTTGTGAATTGGATGTCGCTAATCTGACCTGTACCCAGCCTTACATTATCTCAATTGTTCCAATAAATTCATTCTACCATCCAATGAAGAAATTGATGATAGTGAAGGTTTTACTTTTGTAGGTGACAACACACTTACTTCAACTGATGAAAATTCCTTCAAATGAGAAAATACAGAAATCAAACTAATTTTATGTACCTTTGAGGTCTTGAAGATGTATTTTATTTGCCTTATCATTATCAAGATCAAAATTTTGGAGATGTCACAATAGGTTACTACTCACAATTCAAGTCCTTGGAGAGCTAATATTTGAGATGGTCTTACTGGGAATTGAGTCTTGATCAATACTTCTGTTGTAAACCCTTGGACTAGAGAAGTCTTCTTCCAAGTTTGAACTCATTCTACATCAAATGTATACTTAGACAACTAGCCTTTCAAACAGTAAATTATTCATGCATGAAACTTAAATGAGTTACGCCAATGACACTTTTTTTCTTTATGCCCTAGTTCCGATAACAAATATTTATCATACTTATGTTCAATAGTCTTGTTCAAAGAATAGAGGAAAGGCCACAACTTTCCAAAAACTTCTTATGAGAACCTTAAACAACAAAAAACTGTAATTTGGTTCAGAACATCAAATCATATTTAAGAGAATTTAGTCCAAATAAATCTTGGTCTGTGTTGAGGTTGTTTCAAGTGAACAATCCACAAAACAAGTCGTTTTGTTCTAGGGCAGAAAGGAGTGATTAAATAAATCCTAAAACTCAGACAGAAGAACCTTTGTACCTAGATCTATAATCTTCCATTAAAACTCAGATAATAATGGCTTGCAATCTTTGAAACTTGGATCAAAATGATCTGAAGTCATTCTTGAAACTCCCACAGGCATGAAGTCTCATCAACGTATAGTTACGACTCATATAGCTAAGTGCCAAATAGTTGTCAAGAAATTCCTGTAGATTGAGACCTTAGAGTCTTTAATACACCTTCATGTATCCAAAAAATCCCACACCACAATAGGACTATTACTTCTCCAAAGGTTGAAATATTTCAGAGCATACCCACTCGAAGTGATAGGCATACAAAATGAACAATCCAAGATCAAACAAAACCTTATGTACTTAAGGAGGTCCAAATGATTGCTTCAGGACTGCGAGCAAGTTTAGCATTTCATTCTTATAGTGGCACTACAACAATACTCCTTTTATTCAGAGTATAATAATCAAGTCAATACTATTCCTCTTGTTGGATTAGTCCAGACTTCGATGAACTCAATTCCAGTTAAAAATTTCAAGTTGCCTCTTATTCTAACATAAAAATAACTGGTAGAATCCTATGAAAAATCATGTCACTATGAAACCCCAACATTTAATAAAAAATTCCATAGTCAATGTAAGGATCTCAGAGGAAAAATATCTCTTGTGCTATCTCTTATTTCAACTACATACCTAATGAGCCATGCCTTCCAGGTAGAATATATCACTTCTCAGTTTTATTGCATTCTCTTCTTGTGTGGGCTTGTCCTTACCTATGCTATGATATACATGGATTGCAATTATAGCATACTCTATGGAATTTGGATACCAAGGCACAAGGCTTAAATGTGTCAACAACTAAACCTTTAATGCTAAATAGTAACATTTCACTACTGCTAATGCCTTGAAGGAGTTACACCTCTACTAGATTTCACCCTCAATAACTCTAAAAAATCAAAATATAATTTTGAGCCCTCATATCCCTTATGAATCCACTGCAGCCTGAAACAAACTCAGCCACCCTTGGAAATATATTCCTCTTTGCTTCACCTCCCTTTGAACCATTATGTCCTACCATGATTCCTTTCTATAGAGGGACACATTATGGAGAGCCTCTTCAATAGCAACACACACCTACTAACGTCTATCTTGATGCAACTCCCTTCTGCCTTTTGTAGGCCATCATCCTACCGCATCCTCTCATGGATTTGACAATACAACATCTTTGGTTATAGCTTATGATCCAAGAAGATTGAAATGCATTTTTTACTATTTCTCTAATGGAAGTATCCAATGTCCCTAGCTAATTTGGGCCTCGGGGTTCAATCCTTATCTAGGATTTTCCAATCATGAAAATAATCCTAACAATAGTGCACATTTATCAACTCATATAACAGTAAGTAACCTTCTATATAATTCACAAATTATATAAGAGATATTTAAAAGTCATATGTTTCTTCAGCAAACCACCACAAGTTACGGCTAACTACCTAAGGAACAGTAGACCTATAAAACCAATAATCCACTAATATAATTATGACTGTGACGTCAATATTCAATGGATCAGTATTCCAATTGTAACCCACATTATAAATATCCAAGTTTAGTTGATAATATACTAACTAACATCTCATTGTCTAATTGTGCTACCTCCAAACTTGTTTCTTGTTAGGAAGAGCTTTTGACAACCTTTTCTTAGTGGATATTCAATTTGTGGTTGGAGTAGTCTCTTAACCTGGTCAAATGGCTGGTTAGATCTTATGACAGTCCCCTTTTGATCCAAATTTCACCTACGGTTGGAGATTTGATTATGTTTCTACATCACGTAAACAAACTATAGGTTTTGGAGGCCTTCTTGGGATGTTTAGTAATTGTTGGCCTATAATTGGAGACCTATAATTTTTGGGGAGTGGTTTCAAAGCTTCATGTGATCACAAACCGCTGAAAGAGATATCTTTTGTGGCCCTAAATACACTCAGGAGGAAGGCTGCATACAGGTGATTCCCTAGGTGCTTCAAATTGGGCCCTAAAAACCACCTAGTAACCTACTGATCTCTTGTTTGGTTGAGAACAACCTCACTACCTCTTTTTTGGCTTTAGTTCCTTAGAGAGGACTCCTCGCAGCCTTACCTTTCCTTAACCAATGGTTCTGATCTTGGGTGCACCATAGGCAGATCAAAAAGAGAAGATCTTGCTGCTCAGAAAAACTAATGGTGGCTAGGAATCCCACAGAAAGACCTCTGCTATCTTGAACATGAATTATTGACCAATAATAACCACTGAGAATTTTTTTCCCTGCTTTCTAAAATGAATCATACATGCTTCAAAATATTATGTTGCAAGAGGTGTAACGAATGGTTATTGTATGAAATGTTACAAATTTGAATCTATCTTTCAAATCTATTAATATTAATCTTTGTTTTAATATTTAATTTCTTTATTTCTTGTGTTCATTGGAATAATGCTCTATTTGGGAGCTGTAATATCCCAAAATAGGGAATTTATACAACAATAAGAATATCTTAAGATATTCTAAAGTTGGAGATCCAACAATACTCGAACACAATAATGTAAGCTGTGTCAATTTACTTATTATATGTGTATTATAAACACATTCATCATATTATGAGCATATCATCAAAACTATGTCTCCATATGTCATCTCTAAGTGGGGAAAAGCAGTGATCTCGACCATAAAAACGTTATTTCTAGAATATAACGCTAGAAATATGAGAAATGGGACTTGGATCCCTTTTTTCATGCAATATAAATCTCACATACAGAATGGGACTTGAAACAAATCATTCTAAATAAGTTAAACAGATCTCTCGGTTCTTATATCGCTTAAAAACATTGAAAACCCATGACTTAACCCATACAGAAAAATATGAAGAAAGAAAAGCATGATTACAAGAGGGTTTCTGTAGTAATATGTTGTAGACAATATATCTAGAGTTTATTTAGCCAAAGCACAAAGAAAAATAGAGATATAGCCTCTTTTATACAATGTAAAGATAACCCGGCAAGGGTTTCTTGGAAGCTTAAGAACAAAAGGAGTAGATATAAATATTTAGCTACAAAATAACATATTCCCCTACAAAATTACATGAAAATATCTGAATAAAGAAAAATATGTATGAGAATCCCTTTTCCTATCTTTCGGGAAGAAGGGTTGCCCCTTTCTCTAGGAAATTAGCCAAAAATCAAGGTATTAAACCTTGTTGCAGCAGATATCTGAAGAATGACGTAGTTCTTGCAAGGGATTGCACTGTATAAGTGAAGATAAGCTTTTTCCAAGTGAAAATATGTGAATTTATGCCTAGGAGCCTTCCTTACTCATCCTCCAATGGATAGACAAGCTCTCCACTAAAAAACAAGCCCAAAAATGACTCAAAGAGATCCTCCTTTGCTGCACCATGCAACACAACCTAGCTATAAACAGAAACTGCGCTATAGGTGAAGGAGGTAGCTTGGAAAAAACTATGGAATGAGGAAATTTATCCCAAATAACCTCTTCTTCCCTGAGAATGATGTAGGGATTCTCGACCGGGAACACCCCTGTGCTAAACAGCATTGCAACCCTGCTAAACAACAAGAGGAAGCAAAGTCTCAATAGACCAAAGAAAATAAAAATCCAAGCATGAATACAATGGTTTTCCTCCTCTCCATATATAGCAAGTGCTCCTCTCCACAATGGGTCCCATCGATATGTGCCACCTAGCCCATGAAAGCTATCCTCCATTAGGGCTGCATACACCATCATGGAGATACACTGTATCTAGATAGTGCATGTCGACTTGGTAAAATATGACTGAATCAATATGATCCAATCTTGTTCACACTTGTAGGTGCTCAATCCAGATACTTTTTCTTCCCATTTTCACATGAGGAATGTTATTTTTCCTCATAAAGAGGTTAATGGGTCTCCCTACCCATTTTATTCATCTAATGCTAAATATAATGTTCCTTTTAGCTTGAGGCTAAAATTTGGGAACATTATAGTCCTCTCGTCATAGAATTTTCTTGTCTTCAAGCAACTGTATAGAGAGAGAAAAATTCCTCTCCTTCTCCTCTTGTGGCCTCCTCATCAATATTCCCCACCACTGATCAATATAATCTGCAACAAATCTGCTCTCCAATGTCTGCTCCCAAAGATGCATGACCAAATGGCTCACATCATGAAAAGGTGGAAGGTGTAAGTGGAAACCTTCTTATTGTCTCATGGCCTCCTCAAGGTAGGAGTGATGATACACATGGGAAATATCATTCCCAGTGAGTTATCCATTCACCCATGCTATCATCCAAATGAAATGATCCATTCTAGGTAGCTCATCAAAGAAATCTGTAACCCTGGTTTTATGCAATGTGTTGGGGCTGAATGGAGAGTTTATATTTTCCCATCCAAGTAGTTTCTCTCTCCATTTATGGTAAGTATGGGGGGGTTTCTGATATTGGGCTACAATTTCATGGCCTTCAAAAATGGTCCAATCTACCCCACAAGATAAGTTAACCATGAAGTGCCTCCTCCAAGAAGACAAGTTCTCCCAAGGGCTTCCCCTGCATGAAGGAAAGAGGTGTGTTGTGGCAATCATGGTGTGCCCATTGTTTCTCCTGAAACATAAAACATTTAAAATAGGGAGAATCATACTTCCAATGGGCATGTCCATATCAAATTCCACTCTCCAAACAAAGCTTCCCATGAGTAGAAACATATCATCAATATATGGAAGCAAAATACTATGAGAAAAAGTTACCAAATGACAACCAGAGAGTGAATCAAAGTTCCACACCAAGAACCAGCACAGTGCATTCCATGCCTGCCTCAAAAGAAAGAAATAACAAGTGCTTCACCAACCACCTGTTTTCTGCCACAATCATCTCATAAGATGGAAACATGAAGATACAATGTGGTGTCAATGGTGCACACCAAGAATCATGTGGCTTCACCCAAAAGCCACTAATAAGGTAGCCAAAATCAATGCTATAAGTAGCTATAAGTACATCATCATACAATATGTAAAAAGGGATAACTCTCCTTGATACCTCATGCTCCTCAAACAAGGAAAAGAGGTACAATACTAAATGTGAAATTATACCTCCTCCCTCATGTACTTGAGATCTTGAGCTGAAATGGATCAACTAGAAATCCTCCCTCTCCTCCAAAGAGTGGGGAAGTGGCTGTGACCTCCTCTCTATCATCATCTGGGATATGCATCTCTCCATATGATAAAATATGTCATGCTGGATGCCCTCTCAAATGAACTCCTCTACCAAGGAAATATATGCATCAAAATGCATGGAAAATAATTCCTCATGTGCTACATGTAGCAACTTCTCCTTGAGCTTAGAAGCTCTAGTCAAGAAGATACTGCCATAAGAATAGATGACCATATCATCCACCTTATATCTATCATATCCATTAGGGTTATCAAGAATCATGCAAGCACCAAGATCCTTGGAGTACTCTACCAAGAGTTGAGGCCTCCAATATGGATCAATCCTCCCAAGAGACAACGCTAATGATCTAGCATGTGAAGCTCTATGTCTGGTCAACTTAGTGTTCCTAAATTGATGTCATAAATTTTCAACCAGAGCTAGTAAACTGTTGAGGTGAAGTGCACTATATGTGTCTAGGTATCTTCTTCCTACTTCGTTGTGTTTAGTGTTCTTCTAGTGTTTTTGGTTTTGTGTTTTTGTGCTAACAGGAAAAGAACTAAATTGTTGGCAAAGAGAAGTTATTGGTCACACTAAAAAAGAGAAAAATATACTCTAAACTATGTATGGAACCTAAGAACATAAAATGCTAATTCACCAATTGCAAAGCTTGACAAGGAAAGTAACTCATAACATTAACTTAGTCCAATTCATTTCATTAGAGGTATGTTGGAACAACTTGAGAAAAGGATAAGTTTGATGCAATGAGGTTCTTCTAAGTAAACAACAACTTACAATATCATAGAGAAAATCTCATCCATGGTTAGAAATTTGTTGGAACACATTGAGAAAATATTATCTGCAACATAGTAAGGAACCCTATGCTAATTTAACTTATGACACTAAAATCAATCCATTCTGTAACTCATAATGTTACTATTAAGCCTCATTCAAGGGTTAGATATCTCTTGGAATAGCTTTGGAAAAAGGTTGTTTGTAAAATTATGAGAAATTGCAGAAAATTCAAGACCTCAAAATGATATTACTAATTCTTTTTCATATGATAATAATGTGTTAGAAGAGACTAAGAACAAGAGCATTTTGTAAATAATGAAGGCCTTTAAGTCGAATTTAACAGAACTAGAATACAACTAGCTAATAAAACTTGAAATGCAATGAATTAGAACTGAACTAATAAACAATTAGCCTTCGAAATACTACAACTCTATCTCATTCAGTGTTAGTGATATTTTTGAAAAATTCATGAGAACAAGATTGACTGCACTATTCGGTGTAAGTAAGCATAAAACATGAAGTTCAGAAAATTGCCTAAATTAAGAACGAAACAGAGCTAAAGTTACTTATCTAAAAAAAAATATCCACAAAACCTTTCGGATAGTAGGGGCCCTCTACCATCGGATTGGCACATAAATCTCCTCAATATTGCTTTAGATCATGCATTAAATTTGTACTTCTTTCATTAAAGGAAAACGCTTCAAAAACGGAGTATTACAGTCTTGGACAATTTAACAACAAAACATCAACTAGCTAACTGTCTCTCGGTTCACCGAGTTATTTTTATAAGAAAAATACATAATTTTCATTGAGAATAAATAGGGATAGGTGTATTTTTCAATCAAAAATGAATTAGAACTCCATTTTAGGCCTCGTACTTTGCAGAAGACATCAGTAGAGTCCTTGTCCTAGTAGAAGTCTACTTCTTAGTTTTGGTTTCCTCCACGTGCATAACCACTTGCAGATTTTTGCTCAGAATTCGTAGAGGGCAAGGAATGATGTAGGTGAGTTATGGAATTCAACCATATGCATTTTTCCTTTAAGTGACACCTGCAACCTATGTGAACATAAAGATAGTTTCTGAATATGCAACTAGCTACAGAATGGATACATTCTGTAGCTAAGTCTAGTCAAAAATCACTACAACAACAAGACCACAAAAGTTTAGTAAGTCAATTATTGTATGAATTCTTAAGGTGATTTTAATCAATCCTATTGATCTTTTAAGCCTATAAATGATAAAGGAAAAATGGAATGAAGTGAAATTTGGTGAAAGAAAAAGACATCTTTGAGGCTCAACATATCCCCACTGCAATGTTTTTGCATGTCTTCATGCAATTAATCCAGGTATTCTGAAACTTCTGCTAGGAAATATAACTTCCTTTTTCTACTTTGCTTGATGTTAAGTGGCATCCTAGGCTTCCTTATGACCAATTTGAACCTCAGGTTTATAAGTCCCCTGCTCAAATTTTTATTTTTCTTCTTCAACTTCTCACTAGCCTTGTACAATTTTTTCATTTGCAGAGAGAGAGTTGTGTTCATGTTACTCTTCAGATTGACTTGTTCCCTTAAGATTTAATTTTCATTTTTTATGTTCCTATTAAGTACTTCCAGTTCATATTTATCCCTTCTCAGCACTTCAATGGAAGACTCTTGTGGGCTAGGAGTTCTTCCTCTGTTTTCTGAGGCTCTCTTTTCCAATGAATCAACATAGCTATAGATTTTTTGTTGTGTTGGGTCTACCTCTATAGTTCCTGTATCAAGATCCTCTTCATACTGGTACTCAGGATATCTATCAGTTGGTGTCTCTTCATCCTCAATATCTATGATTCCCATTTGTTTAACCCCTATTTTATTTAATATGCCTCTAAGCCTATGGCTTCATCTTAGTTTAGATGGTCCCTCCCCTCTCTCCTTGGAATACTTTCTTATTATCTTCTACTTTTTAAGATGTTTCCTAATTTCAGCCAATTTTTCAGAGATAATCTCCTCACTGTCTTCTTGTATGGATTTAACAGTTTTAATTTCAACAGATTTGGAAATTTTTCCTCTGCTGCTTCTTCTTGCAAGTTTTCCTTCAGATGGAGTTTCTTTAGGTTCTTCAAAGTGATTCCTCCAGAGGAACTCATCCCAATTATCTCCCACCTTTCTAAAATGATGCTCAATTATGATTTTCACTAGGCCATGGTGATACAAGGTGGTTTCTAAGAATTGAACCCTTTTTTGTACATTAGAAGCCATCCTCTTTAGGCTATGGAGTAATAAAAAGGGTAAATTGATTTCTTCATCTAGGAAATGCATCATAAGCCGATTATGATAAACATATAGGGTGCCAAACCTTCCTTCACAAGTTACAAACTTTTGCAGAATTAACAACATATTTTGCCACTTATTCTTTAAGGCTGAGCTAGGAATGCCTTTCTTGAAAATTGAGATATCCATAGCTGGTGTTTTGAGCATCTGCCTCTATGCCTCATTGTGAAATTCCTTGTTTTTGAACCATTGTTCACCTTGCCTTGGTAATTTTGATGCTTCTGCAATGAAGGGTTTTGTGATAGTGAACTTGACATCACCTATTTCAAATTTTGACCCGTTGAAGGACCAGGAAAATGTCTTGGTAACCTCTTTATGGAATCCATTGAACATTTCCAAAAAATGTAACCACCCCACCTGCTGTAACATTTCTCTAATCTGTGGGTAACCCTCTAGGTATTTTGTTCGGATTGGTTCGGATCTTACAGTGAGTCCCATGGCTTCTTTCTCAATCTTCAATTTACTACTCCATAACTGCTCTCCTATTCACGGTAAAAATGGCTGTAGAAGGTTGTTTTCACCCCAAATATGACTTTTCTGTTTTGCAGACAGGAATTGGCTACGAATAAATGACATGAAGTGGTTATGGAATAAATGAAATACGGTGAGGGTAAATTACACGAAAAATGAGTTTGAGAGCTATCATGGAGTGAAAGACCGCGAAAAAATCTCGTGAGAATTTCAAAATCATCACTGAATACTTCGGGTTAGTGAAGTGACCTAATAGGTCACTTCAAGTACTAACCATAAATTTTTAATAAATGATGATTTGATATGGCGGAATGGAAGGGATTTGTCCATGAATTTGACTTTATCAATACGAATAATCAAAATAACTTTATGAAACATACATATAACTTAACCATACTATAACTTTCATAATCTGTTATCATAATAATTTCACAAGTTACCTTAGCCCTTCTTTTGATTTTTGTGGTTTTTAATATGCTTTGTCTTCCTTTGAAAATCATTGATCTTTCAGTCTTCATATTCCCTTTAATTTTGCTTGTTAACATAGAATGTCTAGCTCGCTGCAGAATGTCTCACTGCAGAATGTCTGGCTGCAAAATACCTGTAGAAGCTTTGAAACATGGAATGAAATGATTTGAAACATGGATGGAATGTAGTATAAAATGAAATAAAATAGATCATGAAATATGGTGGAATGGAGCATGAGTGAAGTGAAATATAATGGAATTAAATGGATCATAAATTTAAAGCACAATGAGATATGAAAAGTGGTTTGCAACTTATGATTTGTAATAATCAATTGCAGAAAGAGATCAAATTTAAAAATCTGAAATGAAAATGAGGTAGAACATGAAATGGACTGAATGAAGTATGGATGAATGGAGTGAATGAAATATGAATGAAGTGAGACATGATGGAGTGAAATGGATCATAAGTGGAATATGATATATAAAATGGGTCTGCACTTATGATTTTATGATAGCTGCTTGTAGGAAAAGAACAAATTTGAAAAGCTAAAGTGTCAGAAGGATTCTGATTTTCACTTTAACTTTTCTGTATAAACATTCTAATCAGTGATTAGTTTTCATGTTTATACTCTTTTTTTTTTTCATGCATCTGAATTCAGAAAATTCATTTAAGTTGATGAAGAAGAAGGATTCTTCTTCATTAACTTCACATAACTGTTCTCCTGGAATCTCTTGATAAATTCTTCTCTTGAAAGTGGCTTATGATATAGTTTCAATCTATGACCATTTACAAGAATAGTGACCTCTTCTTCTTCTATTGTCATGATTTTTATTGCTCCATTGTCAAAAAATTTCACAATTTCATATGACCCAAGCCAATGTGTTTGGAATTTACCTTGAAAATCTTTGAACTTTGAATCAAACAAGAGGGCCCAGTCACCTTCTTTGAATTTCTTTTCCTTAATGTACTTATCATGCCATCTAGTCCTTTGCTGCTGGACTATATTTGTTCTCTGGACTGCATCCTGTCTGATCTCATCCAATTCATTAATCTGCTCCAACATATGCTTTTGTTCTTCTGTTAGATCAATTCCTAGTTGGACTGCCATTTTAAAAGTTTGAATTTGAAACTCTATGGGAAACAAGACTTGTTTTCCATAAAAAAATTCATAAGGAGTATGAACTGTTGTGCTTCTCGATGTAGTTCTATAGGCCCACAAGGCTTCAGGAATCCTGTCTGCCCAATCTCTTCTATGTAAATGAACAGTCTTTGTTAGGATCCCTTCAATGACCTTATTAGTAGATTCCACTTGACCATTTGCTTGTGGATGATAGGGAGTAGATTTTCTGTGTCTTATTTTGTACCTCTCCATCATTTGTTCCACTAGCCTTGATGTGAATTGAGCTCCTTGATCTGTAACAATTTCTCTTGGGACACCAAAAAGAGTAAAAATATCCTCGAAAATAAAATTAACTACAGATGCTTTAGTAGCAGAAAGTAATGGTTTGGCCTCTACCCATTTGGTAACATAATCAGTGCAAACTAATATATATTTCTTTTGTATTGATGGAGGACTAATAGGTCATACAAAATCTAAAGCCCATTTCTCAAAAGGTTCAATATGTACCTAAGGCTGAAATGACATCTCACCTGAAGGAGAAGGTTTCCCTACCCTTTGGCAGCTGTCACACCTTTAGAAATACTCTTTATCATCTTTAAAAAGTGATGGCCAATAGTATCCCACATGAAGGACTTTATAAGTTGTCCTTTTATCAGCAAAGTGTCTTCCATAAGGTTCATCATGACACGCCTTGAGGATCTCAGGCATCTCATCTTCTCGAACACATCTCCTAATGATAAAATCTGGACCTGTTTTGTATAACTCATTAGCAACCCATGAATATTTTTCACTATCATAAATGATATTTCTTTTATCTCTTGCATTCATTATTGAAGGAAATTTCCCTGAAACTAGATAATTAGCAATGTCATCAAACCAAGGAGTTTGAGTAGAAATTGCAAAAAGATATTCATCAGGAAATTGATCTACAACTCGAGTATTATCTTTCATGTTTTGGAGTCTAGATAGGAACTCAACTACTATATTTTGTTTCGCAGGCCTATCTATAATGGTAATGTTGAATTCCTGTAAAAGAAATAACCATCTTATGACTCTACCATTAGTAATTGACTTGTTCATTAGATATTTAATTGCAGAGTGATCTATGTGAACAAAAGTTTCATATCCTGTTATATAGTGTCTAAATTTATTTATGGCATGAAAAACAGCTAAAAACTCTTTTTCAGTTACAGTATAATTTAACTCTGAAGGAGTCAAATTTTTACTTGTATAGTAGATGGCACAAGGAATCAGGTCTTTTGTCCCAATACTGCTCCTAAAGCTGTATCTGAGGCATCTGTTGAAATATTAAAAGGTAATTTCCAATTAGGTCCCCTTAAAATAGGTGCTTCAGATATTTTTGTTTTCAGGGTCTGAAAGGCTAACTGGAAATCAGGATTCCACTTGAATTCACAGTCCTTGGTAAGTAATTTGAAAAGTATAGATGCTATCTTAGTGAAGTTTTCTATAAACCTTCGATAATATTCTTTAAATCCTAGAAAACTCATAACATCTTTTTGACAGCCTGGAATAGATAAGTTAGAGATGGCTTCAACTTTTGACTCATCAACTCTAATCCCATCCCCTGAAATGTGATGCCCCAAAAAATTTCTTCAGTAAACATCATAAAACACTTCTCATGACTTAGTGAAAGATTTGCTTCTTTACATCTTTTTAAAAAGATTTCCAAGTTTTCTAAGGCTTCTTCAAATGTGTTTCCATAGACTGTAAAATCATCCATATATACCTCTACACAATCATGTATTAGATCTAAAAATATTCCTAGTACTGCCCTTTGAAATGTTACAGGTGCATTGCATAGTCCAAATGGAAATACTCGGTAAGCATAGGTACCCCAAGTACAGGTAAATGTGGTTTTGTCTCGATCTTCAAGTGCTACTTGAATTTGGTTATAACCACTAGACCTATCTAAAAACAAGAAGTACTTTTTTCCAGCTAATGTATCTAACACCTGATCTATTAAAGGTAGGGGAAAATGATCTTTAAGAGTAGCTTTGCTTAATTCCCGGTAGTCAATACACACCCTCCATTTACCATTTTTATTTGGAACAATTACCAAAGGAGAAACCCACTGACTATCTGAAATGGGATAGATAAAGTTGACATTTAACAATTTTTGTAATTCTTCTTTAACAATCTCCCTAAGATTTGGATTCATCTGTCTCTGAGGTTCTCTGATTGGTTTACAATTTTCCTCTATGTAGATGTGATGAGTGCAAGTCTTAGGGCTTATCCCTTTCATATCAGTGTACTCCCATGCATATGCAGAAGAATGTCTCTGTAATATATTAACTAGATTTTCTTGTTGAGATTTCTCTAGGTTCTTGTTTATATTTAAAGTTTTACCTGGAAATATCTCAATTATAGAGTTGCCAAATTTATCCATGGAATAAAGAGACATCTGTCTTGATGATAAAAACTCAATGCTGGATTTTTCTTGAAATTGTTCATGTTTGTATTCCGAAGAGGATTCAAAATTTTATAAGGTATTCAGAATCTTGCTATCTTCACTAATTTCTGAAATTTTGAAGAGAGGTTGTATGTCCTCTTCATCCTCAATCCATTGAGTATCATCTATTTCGGTAAATTTTTTTGCTGGAGGATACAAGGTAAATTTCTTGGTTGAACTACCATCAGAGATGTACATATCACTGGATCTATAGCTAATGAAGGCATCAGCTGTAGCTAACCAAGGTCTTCCTAATATAATAGGATGTCCTCCTAGATTATTCTTAGGAGTTAGGATCATAAAATCCACAGGATACTCCCAAGAATATAGGGACACTGGAATGTCTTCTATTACCCCATCAGGTTTAATCACGAATCTGTCTGCTAATTGTAATAATGTGGATGTAAAAAGAGGATTAGGAAGCTTTAGTTTATCCATGATTTCTCTACTCATGATATTGATTGCTGCTCCTAAATCAATAAGTGTGTTTTGGATCTCAGTTCCGTTGATGTGTATTTTAACAACTAGATTTCCTGGGTCTAGATACTTTGGAATGGCAATCTTACCCATCATGATATCTGCTATTTTTCCTGCCAGTTGAATTTTCTTTATCTCTTTGATTCTTTTTCCTATTTTTTTCATGCTCAACTCCTTTATTGTTTTTGCTAGAATTGGAATTTCCTTGATAGCTTGTAATAATAGGATCTTAATACAAAAATTTCTTAGCTCATCTAGGAAATCATAATTAGGCACCATAATTTGTTTTCTACTCCCCTATCAATTTGTATTCTTTCCGGAAAGGGAGGTGTAGAGGTGGATGTTGATGGCTGCTCTAATATAGGAGTTGAAATTATTGGTTCTTTTTATTTTGATTTTTCAATGTTTGGGCCTTGAAAAGATGTGTTCTCTTCAAAACTTTTATTTACATTTAGAGAATCTTCCTCAGAATTGTTTTGCTCTTGTATGATTACAGAAGGTTTCTTCTTTTCAAGTATTCTTCTAGACCTAAGTTGAACATCATTAAGGTCTAAAGGAGTAATCAAATAGGTTGGAAATTTTTGGCCTTCTATCATGTATGTGTTTTGAGGATATTTATTGTTGGGGTTTGGTATGGGTTGGGCAGGACTCTGATTTTTTTTCTGAGGAAATGGTAATGGAAGTGGTGGATTTTGATGTTTTGGATTTTGAGGATTTTGATGAGGAATTTTTTGAGGAGGGAAATGTGGATATGGTGGATAGGATGGTGGATATTGATAGTACTGAGAGTATCTTCCATAGGGATTTTGTGCACCTTGTGCCCAAGTTTGAGATTGATTTTGAAATTGGGGCCAAGGTTGCTGCCAAGAATTCCAATTTGGTGAGGGTTGATTATACAACTGATCATGGAATCCTTTTGTTTGAATTCCTTGCCAAGGCCTCCTAGAGACAAAATTCAGAGATTCTGTGGAATTTGTAGGGGTTTCTTCTTGAAAGACAGCTTTAAGACCAGGAAGTGAAGGACAACTCTTGGTCTCATGTTTTTCTGAACAAATTACACAAATCTCTACTACTTTTGCATCCAAAGGGCACTCTCTCAAGGCATGTTTCTTTCTACATTTCAGACAAAAGATTACTAAGGCATCAGATTCATATTTTTGCTTGTTTTGTAACTTTGGGGTGTTTATTTGCTCACTGAGACTCCCTAAAATATTAGATTTGAATTCATTAATCATATGTACTATTTCTTCCCTACTTACTGTCCCAGAAGCAGACTTACTTTCCCTTGTAAGAGCAGGGTCTCTTGGTCCTTTTACAGTTTTAGATTTCCCTCTTGAAAGGTTGATACATAATTCAGCTATTTCAGGTAATGTGAGCTAAGATATATCCCTTTTTCCCATTATATTAATGATATCTAACCATTCATCCCTAATTGTCTTCAACAATAGAGCTTTCAAAGTATCTTGGTCTAAGTTTTCGATTTTTGCCCTCTTGATGTTATAGTTAAACCTCTCCAACAAATCTTCCAGATTTTCGTCCTCTTTTGTAGCATTTTAAACACTTCCTCCTTATGGTTGACTGGAATACAGTAATCCAAATACCTCTCTATAAATGCATGTTTCATGTCTTCCCATGTCCTAATAGAACTGTTGATCAAACTCATAAACCATTTTAATGTTGTTCCTTTCAATGTTGAAGGGAATACTTTAAGTTTTTGGGCATCTTGTAAGTAATCATAGGTTCTACATAGGACTTCAAATTCAAATAGGAGGGTTTCAAGATCTTCACTTTTGAGTCCATAAAATTTTGGAAGGACAGAGGGTGAAATGTTTTTCATAGTTACATTGGTTTCTTCATCTACTATAGGAAACCCAAAAGAGATTTCCATTTCCCTTCTACCTCTTCCTCTGCCTCCTTCTTCACCTCTACCTCCTTCTCCTTCTGCACCTCTACCTCATTCTCCTCTACTTCTACCTCTACCCCATTCAAATAGTGTATGTTCTCCATTAAAGACTCCTCCTCCCCCTTCTTCTCCCATGGTTGATTCTCCTGTGGAAGTGGAAAAGTTTATGTCTCTAGCAGGGATTCTTGAATCTTCTTTTAGGACAGATTCAGTGGATGAAGTGGAAGGTATCTCTAATGGAATATATCATCTTATGTCTTCTGTAAGTCTATGATCAGTAAAGCATGGTATGTGGGTTTGAGTTGGAGGTGTGCTGCCTCTTGGTCTTGGTGGAACAAGTGGTGTTCTAGGAATCCAGCTTCTGCTTCTTATGAATCTACCCCTTAAGTATCTTTCTCTATGCATATCATTGTTTTTGGGAGGTAAGAAACAAGGCTACCTAGTTACACTTCCTCGGCAATGGCGCCAAAATGTCTGCTCAACTTAGTGTTCCTAAATTGATGTCATAAATTGTCAACCAGGGCTAGTAAACTGTTGAAGTGAAGTGCACTATATGTGCCTAGGTATCTTCTTCCTACTTCGTTGTGTTTAGTGTTTTTCTAGTGTTTTTGGTTTTGTGTTTTTGTGCTAAGATGAAAATAACTAAATTGTTAGCAAAGAGAAGTTATTGGTCACACTAAAACAGAGCAAAATATACTCTAAACTATGTATGGAACCTAAGAACAGAAAATGCTAATTCACCAATTGCAAAGCTTGACAAAAAGTAACTCATAACATTAACTCATTCCAATTCATTTCATTAGAGGTATGTTGGAACAACTTCAGAAAATGATAAGTTTGATGCAATGAGGTTCTTCTAAGTAAACAACAACTTACAATATCACAGAGAAAATCTCATCCATGGTTAGAAATTTGTTGGAACACATTGAGAAAAGATTATCTGCAACATAGTAAGGAACCCTATGCTAATTTAACTTATGACACTAAAATCAACCCATTCTGCAACTCAAAATGTTACTATTAAGCCTCATTCAAGGGTTAGAGGTCTCTTGGAATAGCTTTGGATAAAGGTTGTTTGTAAAATTATGAGAAATTGCAGAATAGTCAAGACATCAAAATGATATTACTAATTCTTGTTCATATGATAATAATGTGTTATAACAGACTAAGAACAAGAGTAGTTTGTAAATAATGAAGGCCTTTAAGTTGAATTTAACAAAACTATACTACAACTAGCTAATAAATCTTGAAATGCAATGAATCAGAACTAAATTAATACGTAATTAGCCTTCAAAATACTATAGCTCTATTTCATTCAGTGTTAGTAATATTTTGGAACAATTAATGAGAACAATATTGACTGCACTATTCGGTGTAGGTAAGCATAAAACATGAAGTTCAAAAAACTGCCTAAATTAAGAACGAAACAGAGCTAAAGTTACTTATCAAAAAAAAATATGCACAAAGCCTTTCAGACAGTAGGGGCCCTCTACCATTGGATTGGCACACGAATCTCCTCAATATTTCTTTAGATCATGCATTAAAGTTGTACTTATTTCATTAAATGAAAAAGCTTCAAAAACAGAGTATTATAGTCTTGGACAATTTAACAACAAAACATCAACTAGCTAACTGTCTCTCGGTTCACCGAGTTATTTTATAAGAAAAATACATAACTGTCAATGAGAAGAAATAGGGATAGGTGTCTTTTTAAATAAAAATTGAATTAGAACTCCTGTGGAGGCTTCTTACTTTGCTGAAGACATCTGTAGAGTCCTTGTCCTGGTAGAAGTCTACTTCTTAGTTTTCATTTCCTCCACGTGCATAACCACTTGCAAATTTTTGCTCAGACTTCGTAGAGGGAAAGGAATGATTTAGGTGTGTTATGGAATTCAACCATATGTATTTTTCCTTTAAGTGACACCTATAACCTGTGTGAACATAAAGATAGCTGCGGAATATGCGACTAGCTACAAAATGGCTACATTCTGCAGCTAAGTCTAGTCAAAAATCACTACAACAACAAGACCACAAAATTTTAGTAAGCCAGTTATTGTATGCATTATTAAAGTGACTTTAATAAATCCTATTGATATTTTAAGCCTATAACTAATAAAGGACAAATGGAATGAAGTGAAATTTGGTGAAAGAAAAAGACATCTTTGGGGCTCAACACTCTCCTCATGTTGCCGCCTTCTACTTTGACATCCCCCATGCCAAAGTCTTCCTCCAAACTCTTCACCTCTCCAAAATCAAAGAGTGGTGAACCAAAATACAATATGTCTCTCATCAACTCTAGATCTGAGGGCCTCCCAGGTGGAATGCCTCCACGTAGTGAGACATCAAAATCTGTAGTGGACTGTATATATAAGTGGACTGAGTTTTCCCTCTCTTCACTGCATAGTGCAGTCCCCTCCTTATGTGAAAAAACCTTATGAAATAGATAAGGGTGAATTTTCATCATACCTTGATGTTGATCCTTCTCCTCTTCTTCCAAATATGAGAATGCCTCATTCTCAATGGGAGACCCTTGATCTTGGTCATCTCTTGAAGGAGAAGACTCCATGTCTTCACAAATAGAAGAGGGATCTTCAATAAGTCGGTATCTTTCCGTTGGAAAACTATCATGCATGTTTTTATCCCCTTTGAAAATATGGAGTGGAGTTTGGTTAATAGGTTCCTCCAACTCATGCAAAGTGTTTGAGTTTTTTTCTTCAACAAATGATGGTTCACAATGTTCTCTATCAAATCTCCTCACCAATTCTTTAGTGAACTAAACATAAGTTTTTACATTTTCATGAAAAGATGAAGTAGAAGCATTAAAAAACCAATCATGGGCCATACCTTTGAGGTGCAGTGCTGCTACTCTGATGGTCTCCGTTGCTGAAACTTGGTGTAGTTGAAAATAGGAATCTAACTCTTCTATCTAAGCTTGGCTGTGCACTCTGTTGATCCATCAAAGTGAGATAAGAAGATCCTACCTCTCTTGCTTCTTTTGAGGCTTTTGGATCTTGCCTCCTTGAGTTTGAAAAACTGTTGGAAGTCCAAGTGGCCCTTGAATCTCCATGATTAAGATTCATACTCTTGAATATAGTCACTCAAAGTCTCCTCCCTTTGTGCATCTTCTTCCTCCATCCTTCTTGCAGTAAATGTGGGCAATATATTGCGTCGTGGATCTGGATGTGTGGCTGAATGCTCACACCCATCATAATAATAGTTAGGGGTTTCTTCAAAACCTCTTTGAAATCTTCTACACTCCTCCCATTTCATCTCCTTGATATCTTCCTTGATGTTCCTCATAGCTTGGAAAAGAAGCAGGGAGACCCTCTCTTCGCTCATTCCTCCAAATAATGGATTCATGCTTTTGTTTCTTCCGCAAAACTCATCTCTTCTGTGAGAATCTTGTCATCCTAATGGAATAATGTATTGAATTGCACAGGATGAGCCAATATAATTCTTTGATACCATTGTAATATCACAAAATAGGGAATTTCTACAAAAATAAGAATATCTTAAGATATTCTAAAGTTGGAGATCCAACAATACTCGAAAAAAAATAATTTAAGTTGTGTTAAATTACTTATTATATCTGTTTTAGACACATATTCATCATATTAGGAGCATATCAACAAAACTATGTCTCCATATGTCATCTCCAAGTGCGGAAAAACAGTGATCTAGACCATAAAACCGCTATTTCCAGAAACTAACGCTATAACTATGAGAAATGGGACTTGGATCCCTTATTTCATGCAATATAAATCTTACATATAGAATTCGAGCTGAAAAAATCATTCTAGCTAAGTTAAACAGATCTCCCGGTTCTTATATGGCTTAAAAACACTGAAAACCCATGACTTAACCCATACAGAAAAATATGAAGCAAAAACAATGTAATTACAAGAGGTTTTCTGTATAAATATGTTTTATACAATATATCTGGAGTTTATTTAGCCAAATCATAGAGAAAAATTAAGATCTAGCCTCTTTTATACAATGTAAAGATAACTCGGCAAGGGTTTCTTGGAAGCTTAAGTACAAAAGGAGTAGCTTTGAATATTTAGCTACAAAATAATGTAGTCCCCTACAATATTAAATTAACATATCTAAATAAAGTACAATAGGGATGATAATCCATTTTCCTATTATTCCGGGAGAAGGGTTGGCCCTTTCTCTATGAAACTAGCCAAAAATCAAGGTATTAAACCTTGCTGCAGCAGCTCTCTGAAGAATGATGTGGTTCCTACAAGTGACTGCACTGTAGAAGTGCATAGAATATTTGGCCAAGTGCCAAGATGTGAATTTATGCCTAGGAGCCTTCGTTACTGATCCTCCAATGGATAGACAAGCTCTCCACTAAAAAACAAGCCCAGAAATGACTCAAAGAGATCCTCCTTTGTTACACTCTGCAACACAACCCAAATCTAAATAGAAACTACACTATAGCTGAAGGAGGTAGCTTGGAAAAAATTCTAGAATGAGGAAATGTAGCCCAATGAACCTCTCTATCCCTGACGATGAGGTAGGGATTCCCGACCGGGAACACCCTTGTGCTAAACAACACTGCAACCCTACTAAACAAAAAGAGGAAGCAAAGTCTCAACAGACCAAAGCAATTAAAAATCCAATCATGAATACAATGGCTCTCCTCCTCTCCATATATAACAAGTCCTCCTGTCCACAATGGGTGCCATCCATATCTGCCACCTAGCCCATGCAATTTGTCCTCCATTTGGACTGTGCTGTCCATCATGGAGATACAATGTATCTAGACAGTGCATGTGGACTTGGTCAAATATGACTGAATCAATATGATCCAATCCTGTTCACACCTGTAGGTGCTCAATCCAGCTACTTGTTCTTCCCATTTTCACATGAGGAATGTTATTTTTCCTCCGAAAGAGGTTAATGGGTCTCCCTACCCATTTTATTCATCTAATGCTAACTATAATGTTCCTTTTAGGTTGAGGCTAAAATTTGGGAACATTACAGGAGAAAATGGATGGTTCGAGAAGCATGTAGAACTGTGGGATGTTATCTGTCTAAAAATCCCTTCCTACTTAAGAAGTGACACAGTTAGGAAGCGTTTCATGAGATTAGCACTTTGTTCAATTTGGAAGAAATTTATATATTTATTATTTTGATCAAGTTTAACTATGTAATTGTTGCCCAAGATTTCCATTTTTAGGTAAGATGTGGGAAACCTTTAAGTTGGGGTCAAGGAGTATTAACTGTTATTTTTTTTGTAGGCAAGCAACTCATATTTGACTACTTCTTGGCTCTTGGACTCAGTAACAACTATAACTCTTAATAAAATATCTGTGCCATTTTCCCCTAAAATATTTTTTTTTAATTGCATGTCTCTTTTTTATATATATTTAACAACAAATGTTGTTGTACTAATTACTATGTAAGTGAAACCCTCATTCAAGGGTTTGATCAAAAAGGTACGTATTCACGATCCTTTTTCTTTTCTTCACTTCCGCGTTACATTTTATCATCATTTGAAGTGATAAATGTTTTTAAACTTGCTGGCAAAAAAAAAAAAGTGAACATAAAAATAAAATTGGGTTTTGACCATATGGGGATTTGACCTCGACTATAGAGTAATAAATTGTATTATCATTAGCTTTACTCATCTACTATCAAAGATGGGATGGTTTTTGTTATTATCTATTCATTTCCCTAGCTTCTCTACCCATAGATCCAACACTTAAAAGCGCCTCTGCACTTATGGGTTGCCCCCAAGGGGTGGTTTAGCTTATTATTTTTCATGTCTTACTACATTTATTAGATCTAGAGATGCATAACAACAAGTTACTTTATCATCTACAATGATTTACTAAAGCCTATAGCAAGTTACTCACCTCCCAATTTGTAAGGGCTCCTATCACTCAACTTCGTGCTATTCTGAGAGTTATGTCTAGTATTTTGAGTGTCTTTATGCTTTCTAATTTTCATTTTTTTTCAATAATATTTCATTTGTATATTTACTCTCATGAAGACCTTGAAAAGATCACTGTTTTGGGTGGTTAAAACACTAACTGATTTGGAAAAGACCTACCCACTTCTGATCCAATTCCAAACCAATCCATTTGAAACTTAGGCAACCCATAGAGCACCAAAATGCATAAAAACCAAAAACAAAATAACATAAAAATGCACCCCCCCCTCTTAAATCCCAATCCTCAAAATTCTCAAGTTTTAACTGGATCTGCAATCACAAAAAAAATACCAGAATGTATCAAACCAATGGAAGGCCTTAACTCTAGCCTTTCTCATAGTTGGACAATACCTAGCATGGAAATTGGGTTCAAGCCCATGGGTCAAAATTGTCACAGATGAAATAGTTGTGATTGGGTAGAATTTCTTCCTACTAGAGACACTTATTGTTCAAATTCTAGAGACACGTCAATGCACACTTAATATAAATGTTTTTGTCAATTGAATGAAAATTTGGAGATAGGGATGGGTCGAAGCACAGGATTTGGGACATGAAAGAAAGCAAGGCCCAAATTTGTTTATGTGATTCCAATGATTAAATTTCTTAGTCCTATAACACCACAAGTGGAAATTATTTAACTAAGTTGGGGTATTATCTTGCAATGCAAAACCTAGAAACATCAACAAATAAATGGTGGTTCAAGAAGCTATGGATGAAGGGAATTTTGTCCTCATTTTATTTCTACTAATTACTCAACCTCACAATATTGGGTAGACTATAGAAAAAATAAAAAACCAATTCCATATCCTCTACCCACTGTGGGAAGAAGAAATATGACACCTATCATAGGAATATTGCCCATTCCAATGATGAATGTCAAGCATTTAGGCCAAAAGAGCTCCAAAAGGAAAAATACTTCCTTTATAATAATTATTGAGAGGTCGGAGACTTAGAGGTTTATGTCAAAAATCCTAGCTACATTGACCCACACTTGATGCTAATTAACAAATATAGCCTTGCCAATAGAAAGGAAGCTCATTGTACATAGAACTGCCAAATCAAGCACAAACTAGCATATATGGTCATTGATAATGGCAACCAAAATAAAATTTTCTTTCTTCAATTGGAGAAGGAACTTAAGTTACCAACCTCATCTCATCCCAAGTCACATTACCTTTGATGGGTCAAAGATCCACATTAACTTGTGCTAATCAGTTGAAAATAGATCAAACTATTACTAAAATATGGCAATATTTTGCCCAATATTTCATATGTTCTTACAAACAAAGATGAGAAGACTTATGAAAAGAATATGATGATAAAAAGTTAAACTAATTCCATAAGTGTAAGTAATATAAGTGGCATTTAAAAAATTAAAGGAAGAATACAAAAGAGGAATGCACAAATGCAGATAATGGAGTCAATTGACGGAGAAATCAATGGAGTCAATTGGTGGTTGTTTTTCTCCTAAACACGGGAGTTACAATTAGATTTTTACAAATACACCATGATACATTCGAACATGTTGTTGGAAATATTTTCATTGATGGAAAAGGAGCACAAAGGAGTAGCACCTAAACTATCACTAAGGCAAAGGAGCAGAGAAGAACCAGCAAAAAGGCAAAGGAGCAGATCAGGAAATAATGTTGTAAGAAAGCATAAAAGAAAGGCAAAGGAGCAACAGAGAGGCAAGGAGAAGCATTAGACTATCAGCAGAGGCATCAAAGAAGAGAATGCAGCTAAGAATCAATGCAAACAAGGAGCAAAGGCAGCAAAAAAATCTCAGGAGAGATCAATGCACTTAGAAACTGAATAAAGCTCAGGGAGGAGCAGCGTGGAGGAACCGGTGTTGCAGAGCAGTGACAATATAAATCTCAGGAGAGAATCATGTTGAAAAATACAGAACACGCTCAAGAGGAGTAGCGTGGAGGAGCTACATTAAAAATTGGAAGTGGAACCATGAGCCAACGACGAAAACAAAACAGTGAAAGTTGCTTTCGAAAACCACTAGAGGCTTTTCGCACCGCTTTTGGAGGACAAGTGGTTTTAAGTGAGATGGACATGATATAGCTAGGAGGGCGACATGTCGCATACTGAAACTACCTATTTCATGTAGGTTCAAAAACATTATCCTTCGGGCTAGTTGGCATGCGATAACGCAATGATTTTTGGATCATTCTAGGATCAACGGTAAAGATTAAATTGCAATCGGGGTAGGAGGAATATCACAATCAAGTTGGACCCGTCGCATATCGGACATCGCAAGTCCATGCGATGCTATGTGATCGCATGTCGAACATCACAAGCGAATGCGATATACGCTGGATGGATGCAAGGTTGTGATGCGATGTCGCAATGAGAAGGGACACGTGGCAACACAGTGCTATATCACACATCAGCGATGCGAAGTTCATTGGATACCATGAAGTGGCGATGCGATCGATGAATGCGATGCGATGGCATATTGCAATGGAGGCAAGAGAGATATCACATAATCTTAGAAGTCATGTGAGTTGCGATGTGTAGTGATAAAGTCAGGTAGAACCCTTCGCATATCGCATAATCGGGAGATCAGATGGATGAAGGCACGTGGGATAACTAGAATTGTCTAAGTGTGATAATGAAGTGGACGTGATGTAGGTCAAAGCTAAAGCCTAAATCATTTCAAGTCCGGGAGTATGGGATTTCTTTGTTAAATCATTTCGGAGAGCAAAGGAGGACTATAACGTAAAACAAAAAGGAAAGGCTAAATGCAAGAATAGAATCGAGTAAGACCTGACACTCATGCAGAATAGTGGTTGATATGGTAATGGCAGTTTATGAATAAAAGGTTGAATACGACAGAAGGACTTGGGTAGAATAATACTCAACACTATGTGTAGAGAGTAAAGTAGTTCCGCCTTAATAATGGAAGAAAGTATGAATGCAGGTAGAAATGGTTAGGTAAGGACTGGACACAAAGAAAAGGGCAGAATCGAGAGTTTAGAAGGGTGGTGAAGGTTGAACACTGTGGGCTCGAGAAAAAAAGGCAAAGTCAGAAAAAAAGAAGAAGAAAGGGGAGAATATGGTGGCATTGTTGGAAACACACAGTTGGCTCTAGTTAGGCCAAAATGACAATTATGCAGAACTGTGTTGAATGTAATAACAAAAACTGAAATGAATCTGACAGAAGTAGAAAAGACAAATGCACAAGGAGTAAAGAGATGAAAGGGTTGAGTGAAATATACTTGTTGTAACTTTAAAAATAAATTCATTGATTATTTTTTATTGTATGTGATGCAAATAAAAGTCTCCGTAGGCAAAGAAAAACTCCATTTTGATACTATAATGATTGTATATATTGTTGTAACATCCTGAATGTGCTGAGCAACGAAATGAGAAGGTGGAAGGCAAAGAGTCGTACCTGTTCACTTCATATTCCCTGTAGAACGCAAACAGCCATGAAGTTAGCTGTATAAAATAGGTAATATTCATGTGCAGAAATGGACGAAAAGCATAGATAGAGAGAGAGAGAGAGTATGTAGCGGAATTGAAGAGAGCTGAGGATTTTAGAAATCTCATTCCCAATGAGTGATCCATTCACCCATGCTATCATCCAAATGAAATGAGCCATTCTAGGTAGCTCATCAAATAAATCTGCAACCCCAGTTTTATGCAATGTGTTGGGGCTGAATGGAGAGTTTATATTTTCCCATCCAAGTAGTTTCTCTCTCCATTTATAGTAAGTATGGGGGGGTTGTTGATATTGGGCTGCAACTTCATGGCCTTCAAAAATGGCCCAAGCTACCCCACAAGATAAGTCAACCATGAAGTGCCTTGTCCAAGAACGCAAGTTCTTCCAAGGGCTCCCCCTACATGAAGGAAAAAGGTGCGTTGTGGCAATCATGATGTGCCCATTTTTTCTCTTGAAACATACAACATGTAAAATAGGGAGAATCATACTCCCATTGGGAATCTCCATCTCAAATTCCACTCCCCAAAAAAAGCTTCCCATTAGTAGAAACATATCAGCAATATATGGAGGCAAAATACTATCAGAACAAGCTTCCAAATGACAACCGGAGAGTGAATCAAAGTTCCACAACAAGAACCAGTGCATTGCATTCCATGCCTCAATCAAAAAAAAAAAATTAACAAGTGCTTCACTAGCCACTTGTTTTCTTCCACAGTCATCTCGTAAGATGGAAACATGAAGATACAATGTGGTGTCAATGGTGCACACCAAGAATCATGTGGCTTTCCCCAAAAACCACTAATAAGGTAGCGAAAATAAATGCTACAAGTAGCTATAAGTGCATCATCATAAAATATGTAAAAATGGATAACTCTCCTTTATACCTCATGCTGCTCAAACAAGGAAAAGAGTTACAATACAAAATGTGAAATTATACCTCGTCCATCATGTACTTGAGATCTTGAGCTGAAATGTATCAACTGGAAATTCTCCCTCTCCTCCAAAGAGTAGGGAAGTCACTGTGACCTTCTCTTTATCATCATCCGGGCTATGCATCTCTCCATATGATAAAATATGTCAAGTTGGATGCCCTCCCAAATGAACTCCTCTACCAAGGAAAGATATTCATCAAAATGCATGGACTATAATTCCTCATGTGCTGCATGTAGCAGCTTCTCCTTGAGCTTAGAAGCTCTAGTGAAGAAGATTATGCCATAAGAATAGATGACCATATCATCCACCATATATCTATCATCTCCATCAGGGTCATCAAGAATCATGCAAGCATCAAGATCCTTGGAGTACTCTACCAAGAGTTGAGGCCTCCAATATGGATCAATCCTCCCAAGAGACAACGCTGATGATCTGGCATGTGAAGCTCTCCCCATGCTGTTGCCTTCTACTTTGACATCCCCCATGCAAAATTCTTCCTCCAAACTCTTTACCTCTCCAAAATCTGAGAGTGTTGAACCAAAATACAAGATGTCTCTCATCAACTCTAGATCTGGGGGCCTCCCAGGTGGAATGCCTCCACGTAGTGAGAAACCAAAATCTGAAGTGGACTGTCTATATGAGTGGACTGAGTTTTCCCTCTCTTCATTGCGCAGTGCAGTCACTTCCTTATGTGCAGAAACCTTATGAAATAGATAAGGGTGAATTCTCATCATACCTTGATGTTGATCCTTGTCCTCTTCTTCCAAATATGAGAATTCCTCATTCTCAATGAGAGACCCTCGATCTTGGTCATCTCTTGAAGGAGAAGACTCCATTTCTTCACAAATATAAGAGGGCTCTTCAAGAAGTGGGGATCTTTCCCTTGGAAAACTATCATGCATGTTTTTATCCCCTTTAAAAATATGGAGTGGATTTGGTTTAATAGGTTCCTCCAACTCATGCAAAGTGTTTGAGTTTTTGTCTTCAACAAATGATGGTTCTCAATGTTCTCTATCAAATCTCCTCACCAATTCTTTAGTGAAATCAACATAAGTTTTTACATTTGGATGAAAAAATGAAGTAGAATCATCAAACCACCAATCATGTGCCATACCTTTTAGGTACAATGATGCTACTCTGATGGCCTCCTTCACTAAAACTTGGTGTAGTTGAAAATAGGAATCTAGCTCTTCTACCTAAGATTTTCCTGTGCACTCTGTTGATCCATCAAAGTGAGATAAGAAGATCCTACCTCTCTTTATTATTTTGTGGCTTTTAGACCTTGCCTCCATGAGTTTTAAAAACTGTTGGAAGTCCAAGTGCTCCTTGAATCTCCATGTTTGAGATTCATACTCCTAACGATAGTCACTCAAGGTCTCCTCCCTTGGTGCATCTTCTTCCTCCATCCTTCTTGCAGTAAATGTGGGCAATATGTTGCGCTGTGGATTTGCATGTGTGAATGAATGCTCACACCCATCATAAGAATAGTTAGGGGTTGCTTCAAACCCTCTCAAAAATCTTCTTCATTCCTCCTGTTTCATCTCTTTGAGATCTTCCTCGATGTTCTTCATATCTTGGAAAAGAAGTAGGGAGACCCTCTCTTCCTTCATTCCTCCAAATAAAGGAGTCATGATTTTGTTTCTCCTACACAACTTCTCTCTTCTGTGAGAAGCTTCTCCTCCTAATGGCATAATGTCTTGGATTGCATAGGCCGAGCCAATATCATGCTTTGATACCACACTAATATCCCAAAATAGGGAATTTCTACAAAAATAAGAATATCTTAAGATATTCTAAAGTTGGAGATCCAACAATACTCGAAAAAAATAATTTAAGTTGTGTAAAATTACTTATTATATGTGTATTAAACACATATTCATCATATTAGGAGCATATCAGCAAAACTATGTCTCCATATGTCATCTCCAAGTGTGGAAGAGCAGTGATTTGGACCATAAAACCACTATTTCCAGAAAATAACGCTATAAATATGAGAAATGGGACTTGGATCCCTTATTTCATGAAATATACATCTTAAATATAGAATGGGAGCTGAAAAAAATCATTCTAGCTAAGTTAAACAGATCTCTCGATTCTTATATGGCTTAAAAACATTGAAAACCCATGACTTAACCCATTCAAAAAACTATGAAGAAAAAAAAAACTTAATTAAAAGAGGGTTTATGTAGAAATATGTTGTAGACAACAGATCTGGATTTTATTTAGCCAAAGCATAGAGAAAAATAGAGATCTAGCCTCTTTTATACAATGTAAAGATAACCCGGCAAGGGTTTCTTGGAAGCTTAAGTACAAAAGGAGTAGATCTGAATATTCAGCTACAAAATAACGTAGTCCCCTACAACATTACATAAAAATATATGAATAAATTACAATAGGGATGAGAATCCCTTTTCCTATATTCCCGTGAGAAGGGTTGGCCCTTTCTCTATGAAACTAGCCAAAAATTAAGGTATTAAACCTTGCTGTAGCAGCTCTCTAAAAAATGATGTTGTTCCTGCAAGCGACTGCACTGTATAACTGTAGATAATCTTTGGCCAAGTTCCAAGATGTGAATTTATGCCTGGGAGCCTTCCTTTCTGATCCTGTAATGGATAGACAAGCTCTCCACTAAAAATAAGCCCAGAAATGACTCAAAGAGATCCTCCTTTGCTGCACCCTGCAACACAACCCAGCTCTAAACAGAAACTGCACTATAGCTGAAGGAGGTAGCTTGGAAAAAATTATTGAATGAGGAAATCTAGCCGAAATAAACTCTCTTTCCCTGAGGATGAGGTAGGGATTCCCGACCGGGAACACCCTTGTGCTAAACAACACTGCAGCCCTACTAAACAGCAAGAGGAAGCAAAGTCTCAACAGACCAAAGAAAATAAAAATCCAAGCATGAATATAATGGCTGTCCTCCTCTCCATATATAGCAATTCCTCCTCTCCACAATGGGTCCCATCCATATGTTCCACCTAGCCCATGCAATTTGTCCTCCATTAGGACTGCGTAGTGCATCATGGAGATACAATGTATCTAGAGAGTGCATGTGGAATTGGTCAAATATGACTAAATCAATATGATCCAATCCTGTTCACACCTGTTGTTTCTCAATCCAGTTTCTTATTCTTCCCCTTTTCACATGAGGAATGTTATTTTTCCTCCTAAAGAGGTTAATGGGTCTCCCTACCCATTTTACTTAGCTAATGCTAACTATAATGTTGCTTTTAGCTTGAGGCTAAAATTTGGGAACATTATAGGAGCAAATGGATGGTTCGAGAAGAATGTAGAACTATGGGATGTTATCTATGTAACACTCCCTTCCTACTTAAGAAGTGACACAATTAGGAAACATTTCATGAGATTAACACTTTGTTCAAGTTGGAAGAAATTTATATATTTATTATTTTGATCAAGTTTAACTATGTAATTGTTACCCAACATTGTCATTTTTAGGTAAGATGTGGGCAGCCTTAAAGTTGGGGTCAAGGAGTATTAAATGGTATTTGTTTTGTAGGCAAGCAACGCTTATTTGACTACTTTTTGGCTCTTGGATGCAGTAACAAATGTAATTCTTAATGAAATATCTATGCCATTTGCCCCTAAAATATTGTTTTTTAATTGCATGTCGCCTATTTATATATATTGAACTACGTGTAGAGAGTAAATTAGTTTTTCCTTAATAATGGAAGAAAGTGTGAATGTAGGTATAAAAGCTCAGGTAAGGACCCGACAGAAAGAAAAGGGAAGAATCGAGTGTTTACAAGGGCGGTGAAGGTTGAACGTTGTGGGCTCGAGAAAAAGAGGCAGAGTTGGAAGAAAACAGAAAAAGGGGAGAATATGGTGGAATTTTTGGAAACACAATAGTTGGGTCTAGTTAGGCCAAAATGACAGTTATGCAGAACTGTATTGAATGTAATAGCAGAAACCAAAACGAATCTGATAGTAGCAGAAAAGACAAATTCACAACGAGCAAAGAGCTGAAAGGGGTGAGTGAAATATAATTGTTGTAACGTTAAAAATAAATTCATTGATTATTTTTTATTGTATGTGATGCAAAGGCAAGTCTCTGTAGGAAAATAAAAACTCTAATTTGATACTATAATGATTGTATATATTGTTGTAACATCCTGAATGTGCTGAGTGGTGAAATGAGATGGTGGAAGGCAAAGAGTCGTAACTGTTCACTTCATATTCCCTGTAGAATGCAAACAACCATGAATTTAGTTGTATAAAATAGGTAATATTCATGTGCAGAAATGGACGAAAAAGATAGAGAGAGAGAGAGATAGTATGCAGCAAAATTGAAGAGAGCTGAGGATTTTGGAAAGTTGCAGAATGAAAGAGAGTAGAATATTATAAGACAAAACAACATGAGGTTAGAGAAAGCAGCATAAGGTGTGAGAGTGCAAGAAGAAGAAGGAGTAGAAAGAGAAGCTGTGAAGATCCAGAGATGATTTGAAGCAGATATGGAGGCTGGAGGATAGCAATGAAGAAGGAATAGAACAGAGATGATATCTAGGTAAATCAGCATGTGTTTTCATAGTAGTGTGAGGAAGTTGGTACTTCCATATCAAGTTGTAGCTTGATAGATGTCCAGTTGTAGCTGGCTGAGGTAGGAGCCTCCTGCAGGTTGTAGCCTTCAGAAGATAGATGGGAGTTGGACCTTCCTTACAAGTTGTAGCTTGCAGAATTGAGGTAGTAGAGTCCTGTAGGTTGGAGCCTATAGAAAATTAGTGGTGAGAGGGAGTTGGATCTTGCCTTTGCATCACAACAATAATAAGATGTGGTTTTCTCCCTTATTGATTTCCACTTATATATGTTTTCTATGTGCATGATGTTTATGTGCTGATATGGTGTATCTAATATTCTTAATACTTGCTACTCACATATTAAGATTGATGTTACATTATGTAATAATTTGATCATGAATTGAAGGTGTACATCAGTTTAAAGGAAAGTTTTAAAACTCCATGAATGTGTTAAACTGAATCACCCCCCCTCTCAGTTTAACTAAAGGTTCAATAATTGGTATCAGAGCGATTTCCTTTGGTGTAAGCCTTATATCTTGAAGGAGATTTGGTTGAGTCATGGACTATGAAAATGTACCTCTGCTAAATACAACAAACTTTCCTGAATGGAGAGATAAGGTTAAAACAAATTTAATGGCTTATGAACATGAGGTATGGAAGCTTGTATGTGATGGTTATTGCACAAAATCTACCTCTTTGCAAGAACAACAGTGGAATGCCAAGGAAAAATGTGTGATATATAACAGTCTTCATAACAAGGATCTTGATTTAATAATGGATCTAACCTCTACAAAATAAATCTGGGACAGATTGCATTTCATGCATGAAGTAGACACTAGGAGTTGCATTGTCAAGAAGGAGAAGAGAATCAAGAAGAAGAAAAATTCATGTCAAAAGGAAAATGTTCAATCAAATGAGGTACCTGCCAGTGTGAACGGAAGTAAGTTCCATGAAGAAATTACAGTGAAAGAAAAAACCAAACTTGACATTGCCTTGACTGAAATAGGAAGATTGAAGAATGAAAACAAAGACCTCAAGAAATTGATGCAAATATGTGATGAGAAAGAATATGAAGATAAGAAAGAAATTGTTGGACTAAAGACACAACTTGAAGAAGCAAGGAAAGTAGAAGACACTCTACTAAAGCAAATAAAGGATGGAATTTAGAATCAAGAGAAATTGGAAGAAGAAGTAGTGTGCTTGAGAAAGAAATTAGAAAAATCCCAAAGATAATTATTAATGAATACTCTTCAAATGAAAATCTCTTAACAGTTGGACAAGATTCTAAATGCTCATAGGTCTCCTCTCATAAAGGCTAGGATAGGATATGAAGGAGAAACCAGTAAGTCCAAGGTAGAAGATAACACGAATATAATTTTTGTAAAAGCTGTAAAGGATAATCAAGAAACTCAAAATATTCCTACAAAAGTAGAAGCCAAGAATAACATGATTTGCAATGAAGTAAAAAAAAAACAAACAAAAACCTCAAATGATAAAGAACGAAATGAAGAAACAGTCAGCTGAAAAAGGCTCATACACTCTTGAATATCAATTGAATAAATTTGGAAGCTATCAAAGGAGGTTCTTTCCTCCTATGAGAAGTATCACTTGTTTTTCTTGCCACAAAATTGGACATATTGTAGCATATTGTAAAACAAAGAAAATCCAGTCCAACCAGCAAAGGATGCAGAAAATGAAAAGACTACCTTAAGAAAAAAAATGGAGAGGACAACCTTTCACTAGGTACACTGATCAATTCCATGGCTACTGTTTTTCATGCAATGAATTCGGACATAAATCTATTGAATGCAAATTGTGTTAAAAAAGGGGAACAAAATATTATACATCAGCTCAAACCTACCTGGGTAAAATAAGATGTTATGTATGCGTCAAGCTTGTTCACAAAGCAAAAGACTGTAAACTACCATATACATTAAAGAACTCTAGAGAGATGATGGAATCCAATCCAATCCCACAAAACTGTGAATCAAAAAGAAGTGCGAACATTATAAAGAAACCTAATAATGTTTGGAAGGAAAAGAGAAAGGGGAAGCCTGTTAACTTGATAACATAATGAATCCATCACAATCTTAGGGGGAGATGCTCTAAGAAGAAACATCCCAGGGGGAGAGCAATCCATAAATAGTCCCCATGAAAGTAGTCTATGATGAGCTCCTTGGAATGAGAACAGCTATAAGATGAGGAAGGGAAAGGACAATTTCTCTAATAGAGAACTATAGAGCAAGAAGAATACCTGAAGCACACAATAGCCAACAGGTTTGTGGAAGGAGAGAAGGCAAGAAGCAACCATGATGGTAGATGGAACATCAGCCATGAACATGTAAGCTAAGAAGACATCAACACATTAGGCGATGAGTGGTTAAAATCACAAAAATTATGTTTCGAGCCACAAAACTGGAAAGACCCATAAAGGATGATCAAATTATGCATCATATTGCTAGAATTAACAATGAATCACATTAACAAGGATGAGTAAGAGAAGTGACTATCATCATTATATCATTGCATCATTCATTCATGAAAAGTCCCCTTGGAGGAATGCAGATAAGTGAGTGATAAATCTCTGAGTGATCTACCCATGAAGATTCCTAGTATAGAAATTGAAGATGCCTTCCCGAAGAACATTATGTTAGAACAGTTGAATTGTATATAGAGCAATAATAATTCTAGAGAAGTCCTAGAAAAGAATATGTAGTAACATTATTTTAAACCAGAATGATAGAATAAGCAAAAGGTTAATGATTCCAAGATCAAATTCAATGTTTTGATGATTGTTGTTAAGGACAGTGGAGAGCTCAATAGTAGAAACTATGAAGGTTGTCTTAACCATGGGTGCATGTGCGAGCTGAAGTGAAATTAGTATTAATTCATATTTGTATCAAGCAGCGTGCCTATCAGCAGAATACCAAGTATTATTAGTGAAGTAGTGGTATGGTATAGGTCCTTAGGATTAGAGTATTATTGCAGAAGTACATCAAGGTAGTATACCCGGCATTATCTGCATTATTAAAGCATAAAAAGGTCAAAAGTATCATTATCTTGTTTACACTTGAAGTAGTATATTGAGCATTGAAGCAGTATCTATTTCTAGATATAATCGCATGCCTTCCTCAAGTCAGTACAAATATATCTTCAAGGCCTCTTTCTTAAGATCATTCATAGAACTATGTGAAGTCTGTTTGCTGAGATTTCAATTAAACAACTTGAAGATGTTTTGTTGAGGATCATCATGATAGAATAGTTAAAGTATCTGAAGCATGAAGGAATAATTGTGTTAATATTACATTTGAAGCTCAAAATTCTGTTATTGATTCATGAAAATCATACTTCAGCAGAAATGATTTGTTGGTATTTCACCATTAAAGAAAGGTTGATCATTGACATACATACCCGCTTATGTCATAAATAAAATTGCATAGTTGATAAGAGAGACTGACCAATACATTGAATGTATCTAGCCTGAAGGGTTTGTTTTGAAAGTACATTGTACAAGCAGTAAAGTCATTTGGTCTCTTATATTGAAAGATATTGTCTAATCTCACAATAAATTGTAAGCTTTGGTTTGATTCATTGTTCACATTAGTAATAAGGACCTTTCAGCTATTAAGTGTAATATCCCTGTTAGCAGACGAGCTCATATCATCACCAATAGGAAGTAAAGGTGAACCACAACTATAAAATATATATTTGCGTCATCATATTTGAATAGATGTGTACTACAAATATGTGTCTCAGATGAATATCATAATATGGACTGAAGTATATTTGGAGCAGACTTTGTATGACGTATGGACCATTCTTAGTACTTTAGTATTATTCCAATGATGCATCTCTGATTATAAAAGTCTGGTACAATGTGTTCTTTGAAGTGTCCTTATCATCACTTTCAGCTTTATACAATTGCAATAATTCTGAGCTTTGGGATGGTATCAACTTACTCTGTATATACATACAAGTTCAATGATTCTCAAAGTGTTCTCCCAACAGCTCTTGTACACCAGTTTGGAGTAGCATGGTACAAATTCAGTAGAAGAAGGCCTTAACACAACTCAGAGAAAGGAAATGAAAAGATAGAAAGTACATTGGGAAATGTGCAACCATTTTCCATTAATGTCAAAGGGGGAGGAAAATCAAGCAAAAGAAGAAAGGCTCTTCTGAAAAGCAAGTAGAGGAAGACAAGACACTTCTCAGAATGAGAAGGGGGAGGAAGTCCTAGAGGAGGTATTGGAGTATTGCCATCAATGCCAAAGGGGGAGACTATTGGAAATATTGTCATTTATGGCAAAGGAGCACAAAGGAGCAGCACCTGAACTATCAATAAGGCAAAGGAGCAGAGAAGAACCTGAAAAAAGGCAAAGGAGTAGATTAGGAAATAATGCAGTAAAAAAGCATAAAAGAGAGGCAGAGGAGTAGCAGAAAGGTAAGGAGAAGAATTATACTATTAGTAGAGGTAGCAAAGAAGAAAATGCAGCTAAGAAGCAAGGAAAACAAGGAGAAAAGGAAACAAAACAAGCTCAAGAGAGATCAATGCACTTAGAAACTGAATAAAGCTCAGGGAGAAGCAGCGTGGAGGAACCGGTGTTGCAGAGCAGAGACAATATAAAGCTCAAGAGAGAATCGTGTTGAAGAATACAAAACAAGCTCAAGAGGAGTAGCGTGGAGGAACTACATTAAAAATTGAATGTGGAACCATGAGCCAACGTCGAAAACGGAACAGTGAAAGTGGTTTCCAAAACCACTAGAGGATTTTCGCACCACTTTTGGAGGATAAGTGGTTTTAAGTGAGATGGACGCAATACATTTAGGAGGGTGACATACTGAAACTACCTATTTTGCATAGGTTCAAAAACATTATCCTTCGGGATAGTTGGAACGTGATAACGCAATTACAGTTGGATCATTCTAGGATCAACGACAGAGGTTAAATCGCAATCGAGGGAGGAGGAATATTGCAATCAAGTGGGACCCGATCGCATATCGAAATTCGATGTGATGCGATGTGATCACATGTCAAACATCGCAAGCTAATGCGATATCCCATAGATGGATGCAAAGTTGCTATGTGATGTGGCGATGTGAAGGGACACATGGCGGCACAACACTATATCACACATCAGCGATGTGAAGTTCATCGCATACCACGAAGTGGCGATGTGATCGATGAATGCGATGTGATCGATGGATGTGATGCGATGGATGCGATGTGATGTGATCGCATATCACAATCGGGGAAGGAGAGATATCGCATAATCTTGGAAGTCATGTGAGTTGCGATGCAAAGTAGCGATAAATTCAAGTGGGAACCTTTGCATATCCCATAATCAGGAGATCATATGGACAAAGGAACATGGGATAACTAGAATAGCCGAAGTGCGATAATGAAGCGGACACGATGTAGATCAACGCTGAAGCCTAAAGCATTTCAAGTCCGGGAGTATGGGATTTATTTGTTAAATCATTTTGGAGAGAAAAGGAGGATTATAACAAAAAACAAAAAGGAAAGACTGAACGCAAGAATTTACTTGAGTAAGACTCGACACTCGTGCAGAATAGTGGTTGATGTGGCAATGACAATTTATGAAGAAAAGGTTGAACAGGGCAGAAGGACTCAAGTAGAATAAGTCCCGACACTATGTGTAGAGAGTAGAGCATTTCCTCCTTAATAATGGAAGAAAGTATGAACGTGGGTAGAAAGGCTCAGGTAAGGACCCGACACAAAGAAAAGGGCAGAATCGAGTGTTTAGAAGAGCAGTGAAGGTTGAACGCTGTGGGCCTGAGAAAATAGGTAGAGTCACAAAAAAAAGAGAGGGGAGAATATGGTGGCACTGTTGGAAACACAACAGTTGGGTCGAGTTAGGCCAAAATGAAATTTGTGCAGAACTGTGTTGAATGTAATATCAGAAACTGAGATGACTCTGGCAGCAACAGAAAAGAAAAATGCACAACGAGCAAAGAGCTGAAAGGGCTGAGTGAAATATACTTATTATAACTGTAAATATAAATTCATTGATTATTTTTTTATTGTATGTGATGCAAAGGCAAGTCTCCGTAGGCAAAGAAAAACTCCAATTTGAAACTAAAATGATTCTATATATTTTTGTAACATCCTGAATGTGGTGAGCAAGGAAATGAGAAGGTGGAAGGCAAGGAGTCATACCTATTCACTTCATATTCCCTATAGAATGAAAACATCCATGAATTTAGCTGTATAAAATAGGTAATATTCATGTGCAGAAACAGACGAAAAATATAGATAGAGAGAGAGAAAGATAAGATTTTAGAAAGTTGCAGAATGGAAGAGAGTAGAAGATTATAAGACAAAATAGCATGAAGTTATAGAAAGCAGCATAAGGTGTGAGAGTGGAAGAAGAAGAAGGAGTAGAAAGAGAAGCTATGAAGATCCATAGATGATTTAAAGCAGATATGAAGGCTGGAGGATAGTAATGAAGAAGGAATAGAACAGAGCTAATATACAAGTAAATAAGCATGTGTTTTCATAGTAGTGTGAGGAAATTGGTGCTTCCATATCAAGTTGTAGCTTGTTGAGGTAGGAGCCTCCTGTAGGTTGTAGTCTACAGAAAATAGATGGGAGTTGGAGCTTCCTTGCAAGTTGTAGCTTGCAGAATTGAGGTAGTAGCCTCGTGTAGGTTGCAGCCTACAGAAAATTAGTGGTGAGAGGGAGTTGGAGCTTGCCTTTGCATCAAAATAATAATAAGATTTGGTTTTCTCCCTTATGGTTTCCACTTTATCTGTTTTCTATGTGCATGATGTTTATGTGTTGATATGGTGTATTTAATCTGCTTAATACTTGCTGCTCACATATTAATATTTTTGTTACATTATGTAATAATTTGACCATGAAATGAAGGTGTAAATAAGTTTAAAGGAAAGTTTTAAAAGTCCATGAATGTGTTCAACTGATTCACCCCACCCCCCCCCCCTCTCAGTTTAACTAAGGGTTCAACACATGCCACTTTTCACCTAGTATTATTATCACCTCTTCCTCCTTTCTTACAAGGAATTGTTCCCTAAATTAGCAAAATGGAAACCAGTATGTCTTCCTTCACAAGGAAGCCATGTGTTTTCCAATGAAATTTGTGGGCTTGATATTTCATTGGGTGATGAATGGGGAAGAACACTAGGACCTATCACCATGGATTTCTTGGAATTCCACATGATTTTTCAAGAGAATGGAAATTCCTACATGCTCAAAGGTTTCAAAGCAACCATTAGAGAAATAATAAACTACCATTGTATGGAAAATCTTTTGAAAAAGGGCCATTGACTTATGAGATGTGAAGGGAGACATATTGGTTTCCATTTTTATAATTGACTAGGAGAAAGACTCAACTATTTTATATACTTCCTCCTGATTGACATGCTACAGGTGTTTGTCATGGGACCATTGGGTCCATCAAAGAGGTTATCCAAATTTTAGCTAAACATAATCATTGTACCAAAATAATTTTTTTAAGAGGGGCCACAAGTAATGGTATGAGCTGGTCCACAAGAAAGGAAAAATCAAATACTGTAAAGTGACACCACAACAATCAATGTTTCATACGGATTTTGTTGAGCCAGGTCTCCTGTAGCGGTATTGGCAGGCATAGTTCCATTTGAAATATGGGCTATTGAAACCTCACCAAGACCCTTTCAACATCATTATTTCCAAAAGATTGTTGGAACTAGACATAGCAGAGGAATGGGGTTATCCGGAATAAGACATCCCAGATTCAAACGGGGATCAACTATTAGGTTATAACCTCAGCATTACTGTAGATAGTGAGAAATACAACACTACAACAATATGGATCTTTGTCAATGACGAGGCATATTTTTCAGATTTCAGATAAAATTCAAGTAAAAAATGATTGCTATAAATATCATTGCATAGATTTAGAAGCCTTTGATGATGAAGGCCATGCTTTCCATTTTTTCACCAGTTTATATACCACCTGCAGTGCTCAAACTATATACCACCTGCAGTGCTCCAACTGAGTAGGACGAAAAACTTGTAGGAAATTGTTCTTTGTCTTCTTCAACGGGGTGGTCATTAACACTTGAAAATAATCCATATTTCCAAATGATTGGCAGTGTGAGAAAAGGTGATCAATGCATAGGAGGAATATCAGCAGGAAGGTAGGAAATAACTTTCTACCAATCTTGTAATCACCTAAGAAGAATTAGCACGTGATCATAAGGGTATCATGTCATGCCTTTTTTGTAAATTAGAAAATTGAAATTCAACCAACATATGAAAAAATCTTGAGCACAGATGGAGATAATGGACGAAACAATAGTTTAAGTTTCTATGAGAATGAGAGTAATAATAAATTCATCAATAAAGGGAAATCTTGAAGATCCCCTAAGGTTCAAGAGACCAACACTCCTATATGTGATTTTGAATATGGTAGAAACTTTGGCATCCATAATGATATGCATCTCCAATCAACATTACCTATTAAGTTTGAATAGAACATTGAAAGATCCTATATTTTTTTCTTTGACATCCATCCTACATATGACATGGATTCTAATGAGGAAGAAAAGAATGCTGATCATATCACTAAGTTGCATTGTGAACCATATCGGACAAAGGAAGAAAGGTCAATTCCATTTTTTGAAGGCATCCTTATTGAAGATGAATATAATTATCATATTGGAAGTACTAACCAATATCCAGGAATATCGGATGACGTCTACAAACCCATAATTTATTTACATAGTGAGCAGAATCATTTCCAGGTTTTTATCTTACTGTTCATAGTTATGATAATTGATCTTCAAATGAGGTTGTTCTGCTAACTAAAAATTATATTCGGGTAGATTTAATTTCCCATACAAAACAACCCCTTGTCAGCAACAATAATGTTCATGGCTAAGATAAAAATGTTCCTTTGTTTGATCCAGAAACATTGGAACTAAAGTCTCAATATTTCCTTCGACCATAATGACCCAAGGAGACCAGATCTTTATAATAATGGAGAGCCAGATATGGATATCTCTCCCAACTCAAGGTAGAGTCTCAAAGGGCCCAAAATATACCCTCTACACCGAATTATTTTTAGGGTTGTTCCCTATTATTAGAAATAAGTTAAAGTTTCTTCTATTTCCTCCTTAGGGAATTTTATGCAAATTGGTTCCAAGATTGAAGAAAAGTTACATAAGACCATTCAATTATTTTGGATGAAGGGAATTTCATCCTCATTTTATTTCTACTAATTACTCCGCCCAACAATATTGGGTAAAACAAAGGAGAAATCAATTACATATCGTCTACCCACTATGGGAAGAAGAAATATGAAACCTATCATAGGAATCATGCCCATTCCAATGAGGAATGTCAAACACTTAGGCCAAAAGAGCTCCGAAAGGAAAAATACTTCCTTTATAAGAATTATTGATAGGTTGGAGACTTAGAGGTTGATGTCAACAATTGTAGCTACATTGACCCACACTTGATACTAATTCCCAAAGATATCCTTTCCAACAACAAGAAAGCTATTTGTACATAAAATTGTCAGATCAAGCACAAAGTAGCATATATGGTCATTGATCATGGCAACCAAAATAGACTTTTCTTGCTTCAATTTGAAAACGAACTTAAGCTACCAAGCTCAACTCATCCCAACTAACATTACCTTGGATGAGTCAAAGATGCACATTAGCTTGTGCTAATTAGTTGACAACGGATCAAACTGTTACTAAAATATGGCAAGATTTTTCCCAATATCTTATATGTTCTCACAAACACAGATGAGAAGACATACGAAAATAAGATGATGACAAAAAGTGTAACTAATTTCATAAGTGTAAGTAATATAAGTGGCATTTAAAAAATAAAAGGAAGACTACAAAAGAGGAATTCCACAAATGCAGATATATTGTAGTACATAAAATCCAAAATATAATGAATTCAATTGTTGGAGAAATGAATGGGGTCATTGGTAGTTGTTGTATCCCAAACATGAGAGTTGCAATTAGATGTTCACAAATACACTGTGATACATTCTCACTTGCCACTTGTCACCTAGTATTATTCTCACCTCTTCCTCCTTGCTTACAAGGAACTTTTCTCTAAATTAGCAAAATGGAAGCCATATGTTTGACATTGAAATGGGTGGTTGTGATATATCTTTGGGTGATGAATGTGTAAGAACACTAGGACCTATCACCATGGATTTCTTGGAATTCTACATGATTTTTCAGAAGAATGGGAATTCCTACATGCTCAAAACTTCCAAATCAACCATTAGAGAAATAATCAATTACCAATATATGAAAAACCCTCTGAAAAAGGGTCATTGTTTGAAAATGGCAGATATATGAAATGTGAGGGAAGACATATTTGTTTCCATTTTTTTAATTGAATAGGTGAAATATTTAACTATTTTCTATACTTCTTCATGACTGACATGCTACGGGTGTTTCTAATGGGATCATTGGGTCCATCAAAGAGGTTAACCAAATTTTAGCCCAACATAATCAGTGTACCAAAATAAAGTTGTTAAGAGGGGCCAGTTAGTTAATGTAAAGTGACACCACAACAATCAATGTTTCACAAGGATTTTAGTCATTGATATCTCTATAATACATTAGAATAGGATTGATTGTCCCTTCTGACTTACGGATTACACATATGAAATGAAAGTGCTTTGGATGCCTTTCAGGTAGTTTGTGGGAAACGATCTAGCTTAGTAGTGAAGCAGGTAGATAGAGCCCTCTTCCGCGGCCTCGAAAGAGAAGGAGTAGTTTACATAATCATGGTCACACTGAACAAAAATATTTGGCAGGTAATGAGAAAATAAAAATCCTAGCAAAAATTAGCCATCCAGTAACAAAAGAAGCAAGTAACGATGTCGTAATGAAAAGCTAACAAAAAATAATTGCATAATATTAGCTTATCCCCCCAGCAGTGTTCAAATGCCATTCTTCAAGAAGATAATTTCACTTTTAAACATAAGTTGGGGATTCAAAGTTGTGCTAGCCTTTATATTGTCTCACTTTCAGGCGATCATTCAATACGATAAGCATTCAACTACTCTATCTATCAATTAATTATCAGCTCTTAGGAGATTATATTTGGATATGGGTTACCAGGAAAAGAAGTGGGAAAATGTCGTTCCCAACAGTCAATTCATTCTCCTTCCCATGATGTTCCTAATATTAATTAAAGAGGAAATTAAGGGCCTTAAATCGAGAAATAAACCTATCCCTATTATGAAGTCGAGTAGTGCTATCTCCCCGAGGGATATCCTATAGGTCATTGTAGCACTCAACCTATTGATGGGTGTATGGAGGTGCAGTATTGCAACAGTGCAGCAAGGTGAAACAACAGTGGTTGGAGATGTATATTGGATCAAGTTGATGACAGTATTAGATCAGGATTGGAGCAGCCTGTTGATGCAAAGTAGATGACATTCTGTGGTGGTAGAGTGTCATCTTAGGAGTAGATTAAACGATGATTGGATTGGGTGTCATAGGTCTATTGGAGGGCAGCGTGTTGGCTACCCAAAGTAGCCCTAGACGAGCTATCTTGAAGAACGAAGAGCAGTTGAAGGTCGGGTGAAGATAGGTGTCGAAGTGCAAGACTTTGATGGATGAAAGTGTTTTCTAGCTAGGTAGTTTGGAGCTTGAGAATTGGCCGACCCAGAGAGCTTATCAGATCAACCCATGTACACTCTACAAATGGACGTGTAGCAGTGTTAGGTGGCATCCCTCCCGGAGTCTCAATGTGTAGATGCCTTGATGGACTAAGGAACTATTAGTGAGTAGTACGAAAGCAAAGAACCGAAAGGACAAGATATGACATCAAGTTTTTCATTATATCATGTATACCATAGACTATTGTACTATTCAGATTTGGCTTCATGTAATGAAGATTGGTGATTGTACAATATTGTACATTTTTTTTCAAAACTGTGTATATTGTGCATATGTGATTTAGTTCTTTATATGTCCATTGTGAAAAGTATCTTAGTGGTTTAGATTCTTGGTTTGGTAGCTTCAGTGATTTAAGACTCTAATCCAGACCCAAGGTCATGGAAATTCAAGAATCACTAGGGGAAATCACTAGCTGAGCAACAGGTACAAAATATAACAGTCTAGCTATAGATTCATATTGTCTTGTTAGTGAAAACACTGTTATTGATCCAACATTTTTGTGGTTAAGCAACATATTATGGTTCAGTATTTATTTATAGAATCTTGTCTTGAATTGTATTGCACTAATCCTTAATTCTTCATGGTTCTGACTGTTTGCCTTAGTCGGGAAGCCATACAATCAGATAACAGGAGAAAAAAAAAACAATTGATAGAGGCATATTTTCAAATTAATTTGTGTGAGATCGACAAGCTATTAAAGGAGCACAGATTGAATGATCAAAAGACAAAGAAAGAGATAATGGCAGTTGCAATTTTTCAATTCATACATTCTTGAAATTTTTAGTGCTTTGGAATGAAAAATACAGTTCTGTTGTCTAACACGAATGGTCAAATTTGTACAACCAAATCATGTTGTTCAAGAAAACGACCCAATTAATATGTTGAAACATTGCCAAATGGGTTGTACTCTATAGAGAACAAGACAGGAAGGTTAATGGGAAACTGATAATATTAGACACCCTTTTGTGATTATAGACATTTTTTGTTCACAATACATCGGGAAATTATATCTGTAATAAGGTAGTTGAAGCTGCTATGGAAATTCCGCATGTATAAAATATTTTTTGAAGGTCAAAATTAAAAGCCTAATGGTGTGCATGCATGTAGTGAGTATCATGATGTGATGGAAATGGGATCTAGAGTTGTGTGACAGAGCCTTATAAATTTTTATTGTTATTAATATTTATTATTAATGGCAAAGAAATTATTTGCCATCGCAAATAAATCCAAGCAATTCATTTCGCATGTCCAATATAGAGTAGAAGAGGAAGATAAGATGGATGGAACTACTTATTTTGGGGTTAGAATGCATGCAAAATTGGCAATCAATCAAAGCCAAAAATGAAGTAACAAGTTTTCCTTAGGAAATTTCTGTGGTAGTGTGAAGGTTGTGTCTGACAATGAATAGGAAGAAATATTTATAGATGCCAAGGTTGATGGTTCTTGAAAATTCATTACCAACCTACCAAAGGATCCATTATATGTCAACCCTCTGCTTACTTGGTAATTGTTGAGCCTCAAATTTGTGCTTTCCTTCACCTCATTTTACCTCATTTTCCCTTATCCATTTCTATTTTTAACCCAATTGATCAATAAAAATAGTTAAAATTACTTCTAGAATGGTTTACATGACTGACTTGTTGAATTTTGTGATTGTTGCCATTGTTAATCATTTTGACCGGAACTAGCTGCAGAATGCAGGCATTCTGTAGCTAACCGACGATTCTGCAGCTACCTTTATGTTTGAGTATGTTCCAGGTGGCCTCTTGAGGAAAAACGCATATGGGCATGATCCACGTCGTGCCTACATGGTGTGTTGCTCGTCATGGAAGAGAAAATGAATTCTGGGTACGGTTATGCACGTGGGAACACATTTGTGAAGGAAGACTCCTACTAGGACTGTCTCAGTCCAGGTGTCTTTTCTCCTTCACACAGCCACCTCAAAGACTCCTAAGATGATTTGGATAAGGAAAGACATCATTCCTAAATTATTGTAATTATTTTTACTTGCATTTACTTTATAAACTCTTGAGTAGGCCGAGAGCTTAGTTAGAAATTTTGTATTAGATTTGCTGCTAGATTTTGTGAAAACTCTGTGTTACGTCTTTGAAGACACAGAGCATTATGTTCAAACTATTGCATCGTTAATGGATCAGACAAAATTATCTTGAAGGCGTGATTTAATTTGGAGTTGAATGCCGTCAAGTGGTAGAGGGCCCCTGCCCCTTGCACGGATTTCTTTTGCGTAAACTAGATAAGTTTTTCTTAGCTTTCTTTACGTTCTGCATTTGAATTAGTAGTTGTTTTGTTTTATCTACTGTAGTCGTACTCATTCTAGTTCTTCCATAAGAAGACACTCTTCCAACAGACTAAAATGATGAATGTTTAATGACTATGGTATTTTAGGATAGGAGTTAAATTTGTATTTGTTTTTAACTAGCTACTGTAGTCATATTCGTTCCAGTTCTTCCACAAGAAGACACTTTTCCAATAAATTAAAATGATGAATGTTTAATGACTATGGTACTGTAGGATAGGAGTTGAATTTGTATTTGTTTTAACTAGATACTGTAGTTATATTCATTCCAGTTCTTTCACAAGAAGACATTCTTCCAACAGATCATAACAATGAATGATGAATAGCTATAGTATTGTAGGAATTAGTTGTAGTTTTTAGTCTTCACTATCACAGTTGCACTTGTTCTAATCACTCTTCCACAAGAAGAAATTCTTCCAAGACATCCTTAAGAAGTTAAAGATATGACCGTGATGTGATAACTAAGTTTTTCATTTGTTTTCAGTTCATTTGCTTTCAATTGCATACAAGTCCACAGTCAGAATTGTTCTACCTTTTCCACAAGAAGGAACTTTTCCAAAATATCACTAATGATGAACAAACAGATTGTGTAACTTCATAGAATAATGCATGTTAGTTAGAACACTCCGGAGTTTCATTTTGCATTTAATTCATGTCCAGCTACTTCGTTTCAAGTTTGATGATGGCTTATGGTTTAACATTGTTCTAGTTTAGAAGCATCTTAAGCTCATGTTTAAATTAATTCATTGCACTTACATCTCATAGTCACATTGTCACCCTTTGCACAGTAGATCACTTTAGTTGATAGGATTCATAAGACAGCCTTCATCATTTACAAATATCTTTTTTTTCTGAAAATCACCAGTGATCCATAACCTTAGGAACAGAAGATAACATCATTACAAGGTCTGAAATATCTCTGCAAATTCCTCACCATAAACAGAGCTCTTCCTCAACAGAACTACCTTGAAAAGAAACCAATAACTCTTTGAGTATAGGCTCTGTGACATTTAATTGAAATTGCAGAATAGAATTAGGAATTAGTCATGGAATAGATGAGATTAGAATAGAATGTTGCATCATGATTAATGTCTAACTATCTAGTTAGAAAACTTGCATATTTAGTGATCATTTCTCAAAGTCTAGTTTGTGTCATTTGTTTAAGAAGTCATCATTAAGCTCTTGCTTCTATTCAGTCATAGTTTATATTTTGCTTCAGTGTTTTTGATTACATTTTCCATTCCATACATTAGGCTCAACTGTGTTTTTGACCACCAATTTATTTTCATTAGTTTTCTAAGCATTTTCATTGTAAACATAAAACTTCAAAAGACCAAAAACATCGTAAATCAACATAAAAGACCAAAACATCACAAAACACTACACAAAACGCACTAGGAAACAAGCACCTAGGTACATATGGTACATTTCACTTCAGCAGTTTACAAATCCTGGTTGACAATTAAATGAACTCAGTTTAGGAGACTAGATTGAGGCACAACATTTTGGCGCCGTTGCCGGGGAAGTGAAAACTAGGTAACCTTTGTTTCTTAGCATCCAAAAGCAATTTTATGTGTAGGGAGAGAGATTCAAGAGGAAGATTTATAAGCAGCAGAGGCAGAAGTTTGACATCTAGAACACCACTTGTTTCATCCAGATCCAGAACTAGTACACCTTCAACTCAAACCCATCTTCCATCCTTTATTGATCCTGGACTTCTAGAAGATCTAAGGTCACCTATTCCATTAGAGAAACCTTCCACTTCATCCACTGAACCTGCCATAGAAGAGGATCCAAAAACCTTTGTTAAGGATACAAACCTTTCTACTTCCACAGGAAAGTCAACCATGGCTGAAGAAGGAGGAGGAGGAGTTGTTAATGGAGAACACACATTATTTGGAGGAGGTAGAGGTAGAGGTAGAGGAGAAGGAGGAAGAGGAGGTAGAGGTGCAGATGGAGGAAGAGGTAGAATAGGAAGCTCTTTTGGGTTCCCTATACTTGATGAAGAAACCAATACAACCATGAAAAGCATTTCACCTTCTGTCCTTCCGAACTTCTATGGACTTAAAACTGAGGATCCTGAAACTTTCTTATTCGAATTTGAAGTGCTGTGTAGGACTTATGACTACCTTCAAGATGCTCAAAAATTGAAATTATTTCCTTCAACTCTGAAAGGAGCAGCATTGAAGTGGTTTATGAGCTTAAACAGTGGTTCCATTAGGACATGGGAAGACATGAAACAAGCATTTCTAGAGAGATACTTGGATTATTGTATGCCGGTTAATCATAAGGAAGAAGTGTTCAAGATGTTACAAAAAGAAGATGAAAACTTAGAAGATTTGTTGGAAAGATTTAAATACAACATAAAAGGGGCACAAATGGAAAACCTAGATCAAGACACTTTAAAAGCTCTTTTGTTGAAAACCATTAGGGATGAATGGTTGGATATCCTTAACATGATGGGAAAAGGGGATATATCACAACTCACATTACCTGAAATATCCGAGTTATGTATCAACCTTTCCAGAGGGAAATCTAAAACTGTCAAAGGTCCAAGAGATCCTGCTCTTGCAAGGGCAAGTAAATCTGCTTCTGGGACAGTAAGTAGATCAGAAATAGGACATATGCTTGATGATTTTAAATCTGACATCTTAGGGAGTCTTAGTGAACAAATAGACACCCTCGAGATACAAAACAAGCAAAAGGCTGAATCTGATGCCTTGGCAATCTTTTGTCCCAAATGTAGGAAGAAACATGCCTTGAGAGAGTGTCCTTTAGATGTAAAAGTTGTAGAAACCTGTGTTATTTGTTCTGAGAAACATGAGACCAAGAATTGTCCTTCTCTTCCTGGTCTCAAGGCTGTTTTCAAGAAGAAACTCCTACAGATTCCACAGAATCTCTTAACTTTGTATCTAGAAGACCTTGGCAGGGATCTCAGACACAGGGATTTCATGATCAAATGTATAATCAACCTCCACCTTGGAATTCTTGGCAACAACCTTGGCCCCAATTTCAAAATCAATCTCAAGCTTGGGCACAAGGATCACAAGGTCCCTATGGAAGATACTCTCCATATTATCAGTATCCACCATCCTATCCACCATATCCACAATTTTATCCTCAACAAAATTTTCCTCAAAATCTTCAACAAAATTTTCAACAAAATTCTCAACAACATCATCTGAACCAACCTCATCAAAATCAACCACTTCCATTACCATTCCCTCAAAAATCCAATCAATTACCAGCTCAGCCCATACCAAACCCCAATAATAACAATCCTCAGAATACATATATGATAGAAGGACAACAATTTCCAACTTATTTAATTACTCCTCTAGACCTTAGTGATGTTCAACTTAGGTCTGGAAGGATACTTGAGAAGAGGAAACCTTCTGTGATCATACAAGAACAAGATAATTCTGAGGAAGACTCCCTACGGGTTAATAAAAGTCTTGAGGAAGAAACATCCTTTCAAGGCCAAAACATTGAAAAACTGAAACAAAAAGATCAAATAAGCCCAACTCCAGTATTAGAGCAACCATCCACATCTACTTCTATACCTCCCTTTCCGGAAAGATTACAAATTGACAAAGGTGTAGAAAAACAAATAATGGTGCCTAATTATGATTTCTTGGATGAATTGATAAATGTTTGCATTAAAATTCCATTATTGCAAGCCATCAAGGAAATCCCAATTTTAGCCAAAACAATAAAGGAGTTGAGTATGAAGACAACAAAGAAAAGAATAAGAGAAACCAAGAAAATTCAGCTGGTAGGACAAATAGCAGACATTATGATGGGTAAGATTACTATTCCAAAGTACCTTGACCCAGGAAATCCAGTTGTCAAAATTCACATCAATGGAATTGAAATTCAAAACACACTCATTGACTTAGGGGCAGCAATAAATATCATGAGTAGACAAATCATGGACAAACTGAAACTTCCTAATCTTCTCTTTACACCCACACTATTACAATTAGCAGATAGATCTGTGATCAGACCGGATGGGGTAATAGAAGACATTCCAGTGTCCCTAGACTCTTGGGAGTACCTTGTGGATTTCATGATCCTGACACCCAAGAATAATCTAGGAGGCCATCCTGTTATACTAGGAAGACCTTGGTTGGCTACAGCTGATGCTTTTATTAGTTGTAGGTCTGGTGATATGTATATTTCTGATGGAAGTGCAACAAAGAAATTCACTTTATATCCTCCAGCTAGGACAATTACAGATCCAGATGACACTCAATGGCTAGAGGATGAAGAATATTTACAACCACTCTTCACAATTTCAGAAATTAGTGAAGATAATCAAATTCTGAATACTCTAGAAAATTTTGAATCTTCTCCAGAGCACAAACAAGAATCATTTCAAGAGAGATCCAATATTGAGTTCTTTTCATCTAGACAAATGTCTCTTCATTCTATGGACAAATTTGGCAGTTCTACAAGTGAAATTTTTCCAGGCAAAACCTTGAACATAAAAAAAAACCTGGAAAAATCTCAACAAGAAGAGCTAGTCAAAGTATTACAGAGACATTCTTCTGCATATGCATGGGAATACACTGACATGAAAGGGATAAGTCCCAAGACTTGTACTCATCACATCTATATAGAGGCAAATTGCAAACCAATTAGACAACCTCAAAGACGGATGAATCCAAATCTTACGGAAATTTTCAAGGAAGAATTACAAAAATTGTTAAATGTTAACTTCATTTATCCTATTTCAGATAGTCAGTGGGTTTCCCCTTTGGTAATTGTACCTAAGAAAAATGGAAAATGGAGGGTGTGTGTTGACTACCGAGAACTGAATAAAGCTACTCTTAAAGACCATTTTCCCTTACCTTTCATAGATCAAGTATTAGATACATTAGCAGGTAAAAAGTACTTTTCATTTCTGGATGGATTTAGTGGTTACAATCAAATCCAAGTAGCACTTGAAGACCAAGATAAAACCACATTTACTTATCCTTGGGGTACTTATGCCTACCGAGTATTGCCATTTGGATTGTGCAATGCACCTGCAACATTCCAAAGGGCAGTATTAGGAATTTTTTCTGATCTGATACATGACTGTGTAGAGGTGTACATGGATGATTTTACGGTTTATGGGGATACATTTGAAGAGGCTTTAGAAAACTTGGAAAAGGTCTTAAAAAGATGTCAAGAAGCAAACCTTTCTCTTAGTCATGAAAAATGTTTTATGATGTTCACTGAAGGTATTGTTTTAGGGCACCACATTTCAGGGGATGGGATTAGAGTTGATGAAGCGAAAGTTGAAGTCATTTCTAACCTATCCATTCCAAGTTGTCAAAAAGATGTAAGAAGTTTTCTAGGATTTACGGGGTACTATCGGAGATTTATAGAAAACTTCACCAAAATAGCATCTCCTCTCTTCAAATTACTCACCAAAGATTGTGAATTTAAATGGACTTCTGATTGCCAGTTAGCTTTTGAAACCCTGAAAACCAAAATTTCTGAAGCACCTATATTAAGGGGACCTAACTGGAAGTTACCTTTTCATATCTCGACAGATGCTTCTGATACAACTCTAGGAGCAGTATTGGGACAGAAAGATTTAATTCCCTATGCCATCTATTATATCGGTAAAAATTTGACTCCTGCAGAGTTAAACTATACTGTAACTGAAAAAGAGTTTTTAGCTGTTGTTCATGCCATTAACAAGTTTAGACACTATATAACAGGCTATGAAAATTTTATTCACACTTATCATTCTGCCATTAGATATTTAATGAATAAATCAATCACTAATGGTAGAGTTATAAGATGGTTGTTATTATTGCAAGAATTCAACATTACTATTCTAGATAGGTGTGGAAAACAAAACACTGTGGCTGACTTCCTGTCTAGAATTCAAAATATCAAAGATGATACTCCGGTTGAAGATCAATTTCCTGATGAATATCTTTTTGCAGTTTCTACTCAAACTCCATGGTTTGCTGATATTGCTAATTATTTAGTTTCAGGAAAATTTCCTTCAATTATGAATGCAAGGGATAAAATAAAAATCATTAATGATAGTGCAAGATATTCATGGGTCGCTAATGAGTTGTACAAGACAGGTCCAGATTTGATTATTAGAAGGTGTGTTCGTGAAGATGAGATGCCTGAAATTCTCAAGGCATGTCATGATGAACCTTATGGCGGACACTTTGCAGATAAGAGGACAGCCTATAAGATCCTTAACTTAGGATATTATTGGCCATCTTTGTTTAAAGATGCAAGGGAGTATGTCAAAAGGTGTGACAGTTGCCAAAGGGTAGGGAAACCTTCTCCTTCAGGTGAGATGCCATTACAACCTCGGGTACACATTGAACCTTTTGAAAAATGGGCTTTGGATTTTGTAGGACCTATTAGTCCTCCATCAAGACAAAAGAAATATATATTAGTTTGCACTGATTATGTTACTAAATGGGTAGAAGCTAAACCATTACTTGTTGCTAATGAATCATCTGTAGTTAATTTTCTTTTTGAGGATATTTTTTACTCGTTTTGGTGTCCCAAGGGAAATTGTTACAGATCAAGGAGCTCAATTTACATCAAGGCTAGTGGAGCAAATGATGGAGAAGTACAAAATCAGACATAGAACATCTACTCCTTATCATCCACAAGCAAATGGTCAGGTGGAATCCACTAATAAAGTCGTTTAAGGAATCCTAACAAAGACTGTTCATCTACATAGAAGAGATTGGGTAGATAGGCTTCCTGAAGCCTTGGGGGCCTATAGAACTACATGGAGAAACACAACAGGCCATACTCCTTATGAGCTTGTTTATGGAAAGCAAGTTTTGTTTCCTATAGAGTTCCAAATTCAAACATTCAAGATGGCAGTTCAGCTAGGACTTGATCTAACGGAGGCACAAAAGCATAGACTGGAGCAAATTAATGAATTGGATGAGATCGGACAAGATGCAGTTCAGAAAACAAGTCTAGTCCAACAGCAAAGGGCTAGATGGCATGACAAGTACATCAAGGAGAAGAAATTTAAAGAGGGTGATTGGGCTCTCTTGTTTGATTCAAAATTCAAGGATTTTCAAGGGAAATTTCAGACACATTGGCTTTGGCCATATGAAATTGTTCGAATTTTTGATAATGGGGCAGTAAAAATCAGAACTATAGATGAAGAGGAGGTCACTTTTCTTGTGAATGGCCATAGACTGAAGCCATACCACAAGCCACTCTCAAGAGAAGAGTTTGTCAAGAAGTTCCAAGAAGACAATGATGTGAAGTTAATGAATAAGAGTCTCTCTTCTTCATCAACTTGATTAAAATTTTCTGAAGCATTTCTCTTTTGAAAAAAAAAAATAAAAAAAAAAAATAAAAAAAAAATAAAAATAAAAAAAAAATAAAAAAAATAAAGGTATAAACATGAAAACCAATCACTGATTGGCATGTTTATACCGAAAAGATAGGGTGAAAATCAGAGTCTCTCTGACACTCTAACTTTTCCCATTTTTGTTTCTAAACAGCTGTTATAAAAATCATAAGTTCAGTGCCATAGTACTTATGATTCATTTCATCTCACTCCATTTACTTATCCATCCATACTTCATCTCATCCATCAATCACATTTCACTCCATTCCATATCTCATTCATTACACTCCATCTTCCATTCACTTCATTTTCATGTCAAAACATAGAATTTGATATGTTGCTGTAAAATATGCCATGAATTGCAGTACAGCCCTTATGTTCCTTCATTCCATGAACTGAATCCATTTTATTCCATTATCCACTTCATACATATCATAATCCATCATCCATTTTCATCCATTTTCATAACATTTCACCCATCCTCCAAAAACATTTCATTTTCATGATTAAAGTGTTCTACAGGAACATTCTGCAGCTCAGTGGACATTCTGCAGCTGATCAGCCTTTTTGCAGCCCGACAGTCTTTTCGCAGCTATAAACCCTGAAGGCATCAACCAGCAGACATCAGAATTACAACAAAGTGATCCAGTGAATTCATGAATCAAAAATATCAAGAAAATTGTGAAAGATTCCTCTAAAGATGAGCAGAGAAGAAAAAGGCTACACAAACATCAAATAAAGGGCAGAGGTAACAAATTTAAATTACGATGGCACTTCATAAAATTTTAGCATAGTTTAGTTGTGGATTATTCGAAAGGTTGTTTTAATTGTTTTATTGATCAAACACCAAACAAACCCTCTACAGACCTTGTATTAAAATCCTTCATTTCAAATTTTCTATCCGATAGCATTTAAGCGATGAAACGGCCAAAGCATTTGAATTTCCCACGACTCTTAACCAAGTCATTTAATGATGATGATTTTTCCCTGCCGTCGTATATCCTCCGCCGTCTCCTCAATCATTAATGATCCCTCCACCTCACTCCACCACTCTATGCCGTGACCATTTGCCATAACGTCATTCCGTAGCCAGTATTCCATTCTGAAGGCAGAAGCATTATTATCATCAGGAGCAGAACAGAAGAGGTAAATTTGGAAGTATAACAGTGTGAGAACTCAAAACCACTTGATTCCGTGAACAGATAGCATATCACTGTGAACGAAGTTTGAAGCATTTTCACTGTCAACACAGAATTGTGGCCGTGTAGAGTTTAAAGCGTGTTGCTACCAGAAGACAGAGGTACTAAAATTGAAGACTTTTGCTACCAAAGACAGAGGTGTGGTAGTGATTGAGTTTAAAGTCTGTTGTTATTAGAGGTAGTGATTGAGTTTAAAGTCATTTATTACCAAAGACAGAGGTGTGGTAGTGATTGAGTTTGAAGTCTGTTGTTACCTGAGATAGAGGTGCTGTGGTGTTGAATTTGAAGCATACCATTTGCTACCAGAGACAGAGATTGAGTTTGAATTCTGTTGTTACCCGAGATAGAGATGCTGTGGTGTTGAATTTGAGGCATACCATTTGCTACCAGAGACAGAGGTTGAGTTTGAAGTCTGTTGTTACTAGAAACAGAAGTGTTTATCAGTGATTGAGTTTGAAGTCTTTCTGTTACCAAAGACGGAGGTATTGCACAAAAAGAAACTTGAAACCATCTACCACTGTCTATCAGAGACATATTAGCTCGAAAATTGAAATTTCTTTCATATCACTCCAAAGTTCAACAGAAGTACATCAGTCCGAGGTTTCGAAGGCATTTTTCATTATCAAATAGAGGCATACCAGCCAGAGGTTTTGAAGCTCTCGCTATTATAAATCAAAGGTATGTCATTCCAAAATTGAAGCCATTTTCATTTAGAGCTTGAAACCATTTTAATCCAAAAGTAAAAGACATTGTTTTGTGGGTAGAGAAGAGTGTTAATTTGATATTGAAAAACATCATGGGTTTCATCGTAAGGACTGAGCCTATGGGATCAAAATATTTAGAAGGTTACCCACAATGCAAGGAGATGTTACAACAAATAGGATGGCTTCAATTCTTGGAAAAATTTAATGGCTTCCATAAGGAAGTCACCAAAACATTTGCCAGATCATTCCAAGGTACTGAAGTTGAAATAGGGGATGTCAAGTTTACTGTTACTGAAGTTTTTATAGCAGAGGCTACAGGATTGTCCAGAACTGGAGAAAGATGGTTTAAAAATAGGGAATTCCACAATGAATCTTGGAAACAAATTTTAAAATCACCAAATATGGATGTTAGTGTGTTCAAGAAAGGAATTCCCAGTACAGCATTGAAGAGCAAATGGAGAAATATACTACTTCTTTTACAAAAAATTGTTACATGTGAGGGTAGATATGGGACATTTTATGTCTATCACATTAGACTAATGTTGCATTTTCTAGGAGAAGATTTGAATCTACCATATTTCATGTATCAAAGTTTGAAGAAAATGGCTTCATGTGTTCAGAGAAGAGTTCAGTTTTTGGAAACAACCCTGTATCATCATGGGTTGGTTAAAATTTTAATTGAGCATCATCTATCTAAAACAAATGATACATGGGATGATTTCTTAATAAGAAATCATTTTGAAGAAGCAAAAGAACTATCACCTGAACCACAGCCCACAAAGAGAAGTAGGAAATGGAAGACTTCAAAAGGTAAAATTGACAAACCAGTTCAAGAAAGAAGTGAGGAAGTTATTTTGGAGAAGTTGACTCGAATCAAGAGTCAACTCAAGGAAAAGAAGATAATCAAGGAATCTGATATAGAGAAAGGAGAGGGGTCCTCTCAGCTTAGGAGAAGCCACAGATTAAAAGGAAAACAGAAGAAAACACCAATCAAACAAACAGGGGTAATCAATATTGAAGATGAAGAAACATCCATGGAAGAGGATGATGATGAAGATTTTTATGAAGGCACCCCTGAGATTGATCCTGCTCAACAGGAAATCTATGATTATGTGGAAACTCTAGAGAGGACAGCTTCAGAAAGAGAAGAGAGAACCCCCAGTCCTCCACTGACTGAAATTGATATATTAAGGAGGGATAGGTATGAGTTGGAATTGTTGAATAGACACATAAAAAATGAGAATGAAATTCTCAAAGATCAAATCAAGCTCAAGACTGACATGAACTCAACCCTATCCCTGCATATAAACAAAGTGGAGAGGACCATTGAGAAGATGAAGACAAGGAAAAAAAAGTTGATCAGGGCACTCACAAACCTCAGGTTCAAACTTGTGATCAGGAAACCCAGAAGGCCTCTAGCTTTCAGACAAAGGAGAAGAAGGGGATTAGATGTCCTTGCAGAAGCCTCAGAATTCATAGGATAATTTGCATGAGGACATGCAAAGAGACGGCAGTGGGGGTATGTTGAGCCTCAAATTTGTGTTTCCTTCACCTCATTTTACCTCATTTTCCCTTATCCATTTCTATTTTTAACCCAATTGATCAATAAAAATAGTTAAAATTACTTCTAGAATGGTTTACATGACTGACTTGTTGAATTTTGTGATTTTTGCCATTGTTAAGCATTTTGACCGGAACTAGCTGCAGAATGCAGGCATTCTGTAGCTAACCGGCGATTCTGCAACTACCTTTATGTTTGAGCATGTTCCAGGTGGCCTCTTGAGGAAAAACGCATATGGGCATGATCCACGTCGTGCCTACATGGTGTGTTGCTCGTCATGGAAGAGGAAATGAATTCTGGGTACGATTATGCACGTGGGAACACATTTGTGAAGGAAGACTCCTACTAGGACTGTCTCAGTCCAGGTGTCTTTTCTCCTTCACGCAGCCACCTCAAAGACTCCTAAGATGATTTGGATAAGGAAAGACATCATTCCTAAATTATTGTAATTATTGTTACTTGCATTTACTTTATAAACTCTTGAGTAGGCCGAGAGCTTAGTTAGAGATTTTGTATTAGATTTGCTGCTAGATTTTGTAAAAACTCTGTGTTACGTCTTTGAAGACACAGAGCATTATGTTCAAACTATTGCATCGTTAATGGAGCAGACAAAATTATCCTGAAGGCGTGATTTAATTTGGAGTTGAGTGCCGTCAAGTGGTAGAGGGCCCCTGCCCCTTGAACGGACTTTCTTTTGCGTAAACTAGATAAGTTTTTCCTAGTTGTCTTTACGTTCTGCATATTGAATTAGTAGTTGTTGTGTTTTATATACTGTGGTCGTACTCATTCTAGTTCTTCCATAAGAAGACACTCTTCCAACAGACTAAAATGATGAATGTTTAAATGACTATGGTATTGTAGGATAGGAGTTAAATTTGTATTTGTTTTTAACTAGCTACTGTAGTCATATTCGTTCTAGTTCTTCCACAAGAAGACACTTTTCCAATAAATTAAAATGATGAATGTTTAATGACTATGGTACTGTAGGATAGGAGTTGAATTTGTATTTGTTTTTAACTAGATACTGTAGTTATATTAATTCCAGTTCTTTCACAAGAATACATTCTTCCAACAGATCATAACAATGAATGATGAATAGCTATAGTATTGTAGGAATTAGTTGTAGTTTTTAGTCTTCACTATCACAGTTGCACTTGTTCTAATCACTCTTCCACAAGAAGAAATTATTCCAAGACATCCTTAAGAAGTTCAAGATATGACCGTGATGTGATAACTAAGTTTTTCATTTGCTTTCAGTTCATTTGCTTTCAATTGCATACAAGTCCACAGTCAGAATTGTTCTACCTCTTCCACAAGAAGGAACTCTTCCAAAATATCACTAATGATGAACAAACATATTGTGTAACTTCATAGAATAATGCATGTTAGTTAGAATGCTCCGGAGTTTCATTTTGCATTTAATTCATGTCCAGCTACTTCGTTTCAAGTTTGATGATGGCTTATAGTTTAACATTGTTCTAGTTTAGAATCATCTTAAGCTCATGTTTAAATTAATTCATTGCACTTACATCTCATAGTCACATTGTCACCCTGTGCACAGTAGATCACTTTAGTTGATAGGATTCATAAGACAGCCTTCATTATTTACAAATATCTTTTTGTTCTGAAAACCACTAGTGATCCATAACCTTAGGAACAGAAGATAACATCATTACAAGGTCTGAAATATCTCTGCAAATTCCTCACCATAAACAGAGCTCTTCCTCAACAGAACTACCTTGAAAAGAAACCAATAACTCTTTGAGTATAGGCTCTGTGACATTTAATTGAAATTGCAGAATAGAATTAGGAATTAGTCATGGAATATATGAGCTTAGAATAGAATGTTGCATCATGATTAATGTCTAACTATCTAGTTAGAAAACTTGCATATTTAGTGATCATTTCTCAAAGTCTAGTTTGTGTCATTTGTTTAAGAAGTTATCATTAAGCTCTTGTTTCTATTCAGTCATAGTTTAGATGTTGCTTCAGTGTTTTTGATTACATTTGCCATTCCATACATTAGGCTCAACTGTGTTTTTGACCACCAATTTCTTTTCATTAGTTTTCTAAGCATTTTCATTGTAAACATAAAACTTCAAAAGACCAAAAACATCGTAAATCAACATAAAAGACCAAAACATCACAAAACACTACACACAACGCACTAGGAAACAAGCACCTAGGTACATATAGTACATTTCACTTCAGCAGTTTACAAATCCTGGTTGACAATTAAATGAACTCAGTTTAGGAGACTAGATTGAGACCCAACAGTAATTCTGAGAACCTTGTCAAAACTCTACTAGAAGAAAACACAGATTCATGCATTGATACATCGTTCAAACTCTCTCCCTCCATGATAAAGTGGATTTTGGTGTTCATATCTACCAATAAATTAGTTGGGAATTATGAACATAGAATAGGAGAGGAGAATACAGAGTACCATTTGCAACCAAATCATGTATTGAAATAATTATCCAGATATCGAAACTGCCTTCCGCACTCCCTAAACTGATGGATGATCTAATGGTGTATGGGAAAATACATTGTTAATGAATGCTATGAAGAAGTAAAAATAAGTGTTAATAATAATATTTTCAAAACCAAAAAAGGAATTTTCCAATAAGTGGTTAATTATATATATTAAAAATAAATAGTTTCTTGTTTTGACAATATTGTTGGGACAAAATGACAGACAAAAAAATCAAAACGCTGACTTTCCTTGCCTACGGCTTAAACACAATGCCAAAAACCCTACTTCGTTGTTCAACATAGTGCTCCTTGAGGCCCTCGTTGATTAATAATTAATAATAACATTGTAAGTTAACATTATTTTTAGCATTAAGGTAATAAGTGTGATTGGCTTTGAATTTGGAGTTGAACACGCTTTTTCCTTCTGCAGGACTGTCGCTTCAGGGACAAAAGTTTTAAATTCTTTACTGATTAGATTTCAAACGTTGGGTTTTGGGGCCTTTGTCTGGAACCCTCAGAGATCATTGAGTGCGTTGTACTCTCTTTTTCTCTCTATGAAATTTGAAAATTTGGACACAGTGGGCCCTAGAAATGTCAACTCCCATTACATTTGCAATTTTAGCTGCATGTTGCGTCAGAGTTTTTAACTTTCAGGTCAATTAAAAAAATTGATGTTCATACTTTTTATATTACAAACTGAGGCCCCATTTTATTTTCTTATTTTTGGTTGATGCATATTAGCATAATCTTCCATAAAATAAAAAAATAACAGTGGATAAAAGAACATGAAGCCATTATAAACAAAATATTATGAACGAAGAACACAATACCCAATTTATGAATTGAAGCCCTCATTCTTTGTTTCATAAGGTCTATTGTTTCTTAATAGAGTGCATTTCAAGCCCTTTAAAATAGAACCCTTCGAAGAGAGTTTAATCCATCTCTGGAATTATCCCGAAATTTCCATTTTGTACTTGAACCTTTATTATCTTCTAAATTATCATTACCGCTTGTTACTATCCATAAATGTTTTGATACCATGTGCGTTCTAGAAAATATGCATGGAAAGTAATAAAAAAAGACTGTTAATTGCAACTATGATTATGTAGCCTGCAAGAACCATGAGAAACCCTGTGAATCCCAAAACTATGTAGAGAAAATGGTAGAATCACTTCAGGTCATTTTTTTCCGTGGTCTACTTTGTGGGATGAACTATAAACATAACAACCAGAGAAACTGCACTGGGTAGCAAACCTAGCAGCAAAATCACACCAACATATCCATTGGCATGATTTCCATAAACTGCATGCTATATATGACTAAACATTCTCCAATCAGACCCACATATTTTTTCTTTGTGAAATAGATATTCCTCGAAGATGGAGGTTTGTGACTAACCTTATGAATCTGGTTTCATGGCTTTTATTGTTTGAGACTGGAGGCCTTGTCTTAGAAGAGATCAGGTTTTTTTCACAATTCAAAATCCATTTTTGACGATTATATAAAGGCGAAGGGGTTGAATATTGAGCACACTTTGTTTCTTACAAGTCTAAATCTATCGAGCAACTTTATTTTTTATCAAAATATTTTCAGACGAGACTCTCATGCCGTTGAAGAATTCAAAGAAACAGTCATCAAATTGATGGTAATTAGGGGAAAGCCAAACCTGGTTGACTACTTTCCTCTTTTGCAAATTTTGGACCATCAGGGCATGAGCCGCGATATAACCAAGAATATGGGTATTATATTTGGGCTGCTGGATCGATCTATAGAGGATCACATCCAAGGTAGAAGAGAGGGTAGAACTGATGACAATGGTGGCAATGAAAAATACTTTCTAGACATTTTACTTGAAATTAATAGATATGATAGGGTGAAACTGATGACAGGGGTGGCAGGGCAAAATATTTTTTGGACATTTTACTTGAAATTAATAGAAATTAATCACCACGAGAGCAGGGGAAGCTAGATACGGTAGAGGTTGCTGAATAATTTTATGGACTCATATGATCGATGAATGTACGACCATCTATCTAACAATCCCATGCATCATCCCATTACATTATCTAGAATTTGGTATTCAACATAGTTGCAACTTGCAATATGCAACATGAAACATCCTCTCATAAAATTGTTTGGAATGTGGTATATTGTATAGGTACAATCATTCTCTAGTGACAGCCTAGAATGCATAATCATCTATATAGCGGTTGCAGGGAAGTTAAATGCACTTTGTAACATAGGTGTTCTTCTACATAGCAAGTCAATGAAGTCTGATGCAACACCTTGAAATGTATACACTAATTATAATGCACAATAGTATAATGGTAGCTCAATGCTATCATTTTTTAAAGTCTAGAATGAGTAAGCATTGTTCAAATGTTACGACCCTCTAGCCAATGTAAAGGATCATTTGTGGAAGTAAATGATACACGAGCTTAGAACTTAGCCTACACAAGGACTGATTGTGAGATTAGTATATATAGGATATACGCTCTTGTTTCTTAGAATTTGCAGTACGATGCATCGTCATTATTCTAGTTCCTTGTCAGCAGGTACCTAGTTCAAATCTTCGTGCTAGATGCACTAATCTACACGCTACATAGACAGGTTTACTAGAGATGTCATGCCTCCCTTGGGTTACCTCACAGGTTTTTATTTGGGAAAAAAACACATTATCATAATTCTACTTGAAATTCGCAATCCCTATTTATTTTTAGCATATTCCGAATAAACTATGCTATTTTGGGCTTATGAAACATTACAAATGGTATTAGAAAATTGGGGATTGATTACATCTACTTTGTAGTAGACTTTCCACCAATGTTCTTTGACATATGTTTATACTTGAATTTTGGTTTAATTGAGGTAAATCGAGAGAAATCTGACCAACAAAAAGGTTTAAATTGGTACAGTGGAGTCTGAGATTTAAATGAGAAAATGTTTAAACCTCCATACAACCGAAAGCATACAATAGTAAATAGACAGAGAACTACTTACCTAGTATATGGGTTTCCCTTAGCTCGTATTTCATATGTGACTGCCTGGGTAGCATAGCATCATCAGCATCTTGTGACTGCGACATGACATCAATCTCCATTTCTCTCTGCACTTTAGGAAAATCATGATGTCAAGAGGTTTCCATAGGCGTCGCAGCATCCAGATTAGATCCTTTCTTAAATTTGGGTACTGAACCAAGGGGAATGGAACAACTTGGATATCATTAGCAGCACTTCCATTCTCCGCCACTAACGGGGTAGCTCTCACTTTCTCAATTTCCTTAATACCCCGACTATCATTCACAACTCCTATTTCCAGATCCACCACTCGACGTGCCAAAGGCGCAAGAGGAGGAGGGGATGGCTTGGGCACAGTGCTGCTAGTCCCTGCATCCATAGTACTTATCTCGAAATATGTGCTAACAGTCTCACCAGAGAGATTACTTCTAAATCCGCTCCTCTTAGCCCAAGTCTTCGACACTTTAGGGTTGAGATTTGTATCATGGGGTAAGGGTTCCATTCTTGGTGGCCACGTCCAAGCCTGTCCTTTCCCTGTAACTTATCTAATCCATTCTCAATTACTCTAGTCCAGACTGACACCATTGCCTTGACTAAGCTAGAAACTCCAAATGAAGCTTCACTTAATTACATGAAAACCCTCAAATGTGTTTAATCACGTCGTTATCTATATTTAGCCAGATTTTTCATATCATTCCCTGTTTGGAACTATAAATGCGAGTGGTTTGAGATCTAGGGGATGTTTTACCAAAAATTTAGAACTAACACCATGTCGTAACTCACCCAAATTGTTTATGAAAAAAATGGAGAAAGACAAAACAAATCCAGAGCTATATTCTGACGTTTCTGTATATCTGCGCCTGTTGCATATTTCTAAATACTCTAGCCCTAGGAGAAACTTTCATCAACAAAGACATTTTCCCTTTCTTTCGGCACAGATATATGAAGAAATGTAAATAAACACAAGTTACCACATCAAAAATTTGTGTCAAATCTCTTATAACTAACCAAAACTCTCCTGCCAAAGGAAAAAAATAGGGAGTTAGTTTCATTGTAACTCATAGTGCCAAAGAGTGAGTTTCATGGTAAATCAGAGTAAGAAAAACCATTTTTTTCATGGACGATTAAAAAATAGGTTCTATAGAGTTTCTAGTGGACCTTCAACTTTTTGTTGAAACTACATTGTTCGTTTTGTCCTTGGTTTCTTCTTTATATATAATTTCTAGTGGACCTCTAACTTTTTTGTTCAAAGTGAATTGTGGTTTTGTCCTTGGTTTTTTCTTGAGATAGTGTTTCTAGTGGACCTTCAACTAAATTGCAGTGTGATTTTGTCGTTGGTTTCTTCTTGAGAGATTATACTAAAGCTTGAAATTATGTGTGTCATCCTATGGCTAATCATATATATGGTTGATGGATGTGGGTGTCATCTAAGGGCTAACCATATATATTGTAGATGGATGTGGGCCGGAATTTAGGGTTTCATATCAGTAAACTATGTATATGTTGTCTCTCAATGTTAAATTAAATATAATCAATGTTGTCTGCCAATGCCATAGAGACAATAATGGATGCTAATTATTAATATAAACTAACAAATAAAATAAAATATAAATATATTTTTAATAATAACAATGAAGTGCCAACGGGGCATATAATAGATGGTGATGGGGTGCATTGTTAAGTCACTTTGTGATGTGAAGGATACGAGTTTGATACTTTGTGGGAAAAAAATCATCATGTTAAAGGTTGGTGTGGCCTAGGCCAGGTGTGATCCCCTGGTGATTTTGATAGCTTAGATGCCCCTAGCCTGCGATTTTTCAAGCCACAAGTCAAGTCTAATGTAATCTATGATAAACTCATACCACATGATAAAAACATAAAATAACAATGAATTAAAATAATTTAGATAATTTCAATTTAAAAAAATGTAACACTTCAGTATCAAAATTTCATTTTCCATTTATGGAATGACACAATTAAAAATTACTAACATAAATGACTAATTCATATACTTGTTGTACTTGTTATTTGGTCATATTTTTATCTTGGACTAGAATAGTCATTTACATTAATCATTATTAATTTATGTCACTTATTAGCTATTCATATATTGTAATCCTAGACTAAATTAGTCATTTAAGTTAGTATCTTTTAGTTTAGTCACTTATTATCTAGTCGTATATTTTATCCTAGACTAAATTAGTCATTTTTATTTTAGTCACTTATTATGTGGTCGTATATTTTATTCATAGCTTAAATTAGTCATTTAAGTTATTCATTTTTACTTCTGTCATTTAAAACTGCTCAAATTTAGTAGTAATTATCTTGAAATAATTGTGGTGGCTAACTTTTTTAGTCACCTGGTCATTAATTTCATCATTTTCTACTAGTGCTTGGTATTTTTCCTCTTTGAGTGCTTCTATTTTGGCATGGGCCTTTTTGAGTTTAGCCCTTGCAATTTGGTTTCTCCGGGCATAATGCTTGCTCATATTCCTTTGGAGATCAAGATATTTATTGGCTTTCTCAAATTTGGCCTCCAAGTCTATGTTTTCTCTTTCTAGCCAAGGCTCTTGATCATATTTTCTCTCCATGGAAAGCAACTCATCTAGAGGGAGCTGTTCTGCCAAGTCTGATTCTTGTTCTCTATGTTTTCCCAAGGCCTTGTTTAAACCCATGGTTCTTGGTCTCCTCCTAGACTCCCCTTCTTCATCTTCAATTTCCTGATAGGTGCCCATAAATTCTTCTAGCATTACCTTTGCCCTTTCATATTCTTTCTAGGCTCTGATTTCTCTAGCCCCATCAATGGCATTTTGTGCCCCTAGATGCCTATTCTCCATATCAAGGACATCATTCACACTCTTGGCCCTATCTAGATTTACTTGGAGGACTTCAATTTGGGCATCTTTGTTCTAGAGGAGAAATTTTGAGATCCTTGCTTCATTTTCCTTGTCACTGTCAATATGAATGATTTCAAATTCTCTCTCAACTACATGTTGATCTTCTTCTTCCTGTACCTTTTCTTCGCCTTTATCTAGTGGCTTAGTGGATGTGGAAGGCATGCCCCATTTCCTTTTTGAGGCAACAAACACATTCCTTTCTCCTATCTTATATGTCAATGGAAGAGGTTTGCCTGTGATATTTTTGGTGTCTTCCTCATGGCTGTGATCCTTGATGCTATCATCAAACTCTTCATTTTCATCACTATTACCATCAGCTTCATTGATAGTCTAGTCCTTGGTGTCATTACTATCATTTTTATCATTTTTGTCATCAGTAATCATGTTCTCTGCTTCGTCATTGTCCTCTTTGTTTCCAACATCATCCCTACCCCTATTACCACTAGAAACCTCACTATTTTTACATTCATTGATGCTCCTAGTTTTGTTGTTGTCCCTAGTATCATCATTATCACTATGGAGCTCACTATTGTTATGATTTTCATGACTGTTGTCATGAATTTCATGACTGTCTTCTTCCTCACTGATGTTTTCTTCAATCGTCTCCATGATGTCTTCAACCTCTTCATTTTCTTCATTGTCATCATTTTCATTTTTTCTGCTCTCTTCATCGTTTCCCTCATCTCTGTCATGACTATCAACATCACTGTTTTGATTGTCTTTAGGGCTCTTAGTCTCACTACTGTCTTTAGGGTCATCCTTTCTTTCTTTGTCACTTTCCTCATCTTCATTATCATCTACCTCCATGTCTTCTGCTTCATTGCTGACCTCTTCTTCATCACTACTTTATTCATTTCCCCTGTTAGCTTCTTCATTTCCTCACTTTTATGATCTCCCTCTATTTCCATGTTTTCTGCTTCTTGTTGGCTTGAATCATCATCACCCTCATCTCCATTTTGGTTTGATTCATCATCACCCTCATTATCATGGTTTGGTTTATTGTCACCCTCATCCTCATGGTCACTTTCTTGTTCACTACCACTTCCTTCTTGATCTGATGCATTAGGAGAAGATGAGGAAGGGAGGTTTTATTGAGGAGAGGATACTTGTGTAGATAACGAGGCATGATCAGTAGGAGGTGATGGAGGAGGAGAGGGAGGAGGATGAGACGATGAGGGTAAATTTGGTTGATGATGGGGCTATGGGCTTGTGAATATTTCATGAGCAGTGAATACCTCCCAAGGTATGCCTTTTTTCTCCAACTGATGTAGCACAACAATATTGATCAAGGAGTGATGGAAGAAACTTTGCATTTGTTGGGAATATTTCATTCTTTGAACAACAAAAGATATGTTGTCAATACTCCTATAGAGGTTGTAGGGTAAATGAAGCATCTTGACCCTAGTGAAGTGCATGAGAAATCTAATATGATAGGAGTAGATTCTAGAACACCTTCCCTCATAGGTAAAATATTTCATGATGACCCTCATCAAGGGTGCATACCTCTCCAAAAGGTGTGAGAAAGGTAAAATAGTCTTGCAACCTTCTTTGTACCTAGGTTTGAGAAATGGCTCATAGCAGCTCACGACCAAATTTTCTCTTTTGAACGAGTTTTCACCAACATCTGGTATGCCAGTAGCATGGGAAATAGTATTTGATGATAGATGAAAGTCTACCCCTGCAATATTCACTTGTTTATTGTGTAGGTTGAGGATGAACAACCTAGTGAGCTTAGGGCGACTTTGCACTTGTTGGAAATTTTCACAAAACTAGAAACACACTACATTTTTAAAGCATTTCATAATCATGGGAGAGGAATTAAGCTCCATAGTGTCTTGGGGTTCAAATTTTTTAACCTTCCCACCTTTGTACCACTGCCTCATAGGAAATTGGCATTATTCACTACTAACACTCCCTCCTTCTCTTGACATGGTGATTAGTGTTTCCTTTAAACAACCCTAGGCCTTCTTGTGAAACTTGATAAGAGGAGTGAAGACTGATAAATTCTTGTTTGGAGGTCAAAACCAGGATTTTTTCATGAGGACTTAGGGTTTCTATTAATTAGGGTTTGATCAGTTTCCTCTAACTATTAAATCATCAAATCTATTGGACGGCAAGGAAAAACATCCACCTACCAAATTTCAACTTCTTTGCGGGTCCTTAGATGCCACTTGGAGCTGTCCTTTCATCATTTTTTGGCCATTTTTAGATGTAGGAGGGCTTCTGGTGAAGGCACAACGCCTGAACATGTTGTCAGGTCCTTTCTACCTTAAGCACAGCACCTACATGCATTCAGGCCTACAGGGCTTCTTGAGCGCAGCGCCTGCACGTGTTCAGGCCTGCTCGGCTTCCTGAGCACAGTGTTGAATGCTCTTCTGGGCCTGTTAGGCTTCATACCCGCAGCGCTTGCATGATGCCCTACTTATCAAGCTCCTCCTGGGCGCAATGCTGGGCACGTTCACTGTGTCTGTTGGGTAATTCTGGGAGAACGGGTAGCGTCTGTTTGAATGCACAACACATTCCCCTGAATGCACAGCGCAGTGTAATTTTACACTATAAAACTCTCAAATGCATAGCGGTGGGTTCTGTAAGTGTAGTGCCTTCACGGACGCGTAGCGCCGAGCAACCTTACCCAGATTTTCATTAAAACTCGGATTTTTCTCCATGAAGGTTTTTTGCTCTTTTGAAAGTGAATAATGAGCCAAGTGACAAACATAATGACCCTTTATAGTCTTAGGAAAATAAATTTAACCCTTGTATACCCACTTTCTAAATTTTTTTAGTCTCTTTGTCATTTTCAATGATATTATTTTTGAATTTTTGCTGTAGGTGAGTTAAAAACATTCAAATGGTCTTTTTCCCTTCTAATAATTTTTTTTTGTAGCTTTTCAGGTTGCTGACATGGTGAAATTTGACTTCCTTTGGCCTATTAATCCCTTTAACACTTGTTCTACAGATATTTTTCTAAGTCACATGATTTACTATGTTTTGGCTTGTTCATTCCTTTCAACCACTTTCAGTAAATAAGTGCCATGAAAGCCTTGAAGTGACTCTCTTCTCTCTGATCTTTGGAGCATGATAAAATCACTTTGACAACCTTAGGCACTTGCATGGTGGCAGCATATTTAAAACTTCTCTATTCTTACCTTGGATATTAAATTTCCTTTTGCTTACTGGGTGACTAAAAAAATAGTTTCCATCCCTCTCATTTATCTCCAGGCATGATAAGTCCATCTTTGAAAAGTACCATAATATTCACAGTCATGTATGCTATCTCCTCTTTTGGCCACTTCTTATTTTCAGGTGCCATGGCATACTAATTTAGCCCCTTTTTATGTTTCTTCGTGTTTGACACATTTAGTTACATAAAAACAACCTCGTGATCAGCTTGGATTTCCATCTTAAAACTCAGCCCTATTCTTTTATTCCTTTGATCATTGAGTGCAAATGACTAAAAATGAAGGCTTGAATTTCCTTATATTGATACTCTGTACATTCTTTCCATTTCAGGTAGTGAAATAATTTACCTTAGCAAACTCTGGAAGTCACGTACAACAGTCTCTTCCAACTTTTTTTCTACTGTCATCATGAAGGCCTATCATCTTCATTTCATCTCCCTTGCCTATATTTCCAAAACCTTAGGTTTCTGGGCTGCTTGAGAAAAATTATTAGTGTTGTCTTCTATGTTCTCTATAGCCCTTTCAAGTTAATTCATTTCCATTCAGTTCACCTCACCTTTTTCCCTTTTCCATCCATGATTTCTTAAAATCTTCAATCCATTCTTGGTTGTACTGGTGTGCCTCTATCCATGCTATTTGCTGTATTGGCTCCTTGCTTGGCACACTGCTAGCCCAATCAGGCTTAGGAACCCTAATTTCTCTTGAACATATGCTACTTCCTCCTCCATGTGTTTGTGTATATCTTTAATGAAGAGTAGGCCTCTTACGTTACCAATTTTTCTGCTAATAGTCACCTTCATAGTCTTGCAGAAATGTAAAAAATGAATAGCTATCCTTTGCAAAATTTGAGCTTCATAAGGAGGTCTTCCTTAGAGAATTTTCTGATCTATCTTGGATAAACAGGTGTTTAACTTATTTCACATTTGATTCAGTTTCTAGCACATGAAAAAATAGTGATTTAAAACACCAAATATAACCCTACAAACTATGAAACCCTAATGACCTGGTGGAAAACTCCTTTGACTTGTTCTTTGACTGAAAGCTTGAATTGGGGTCTTCAAGTATGAAAAATAAATTAAATCAAAATATACAATCTATTGAATGGGGTAAAATCTAATATATATTTAATGGATTAAATCTAATATCTATTGAATGGATTAAAATATTTTGAAACAATTAACATTAATTAAATCTATTCATTGAATTAAGTTTAAATAATTCAATTTAAATATATTTAATGAATTTGAGATAATTCAATTTAGGTTAATTAATTTGAGTGATGAACAATCTTTTTTTGTAAGCTAGTGTAATCCTATTGATTAATAAAATATGTTACAATCCATTATCTAAGGAGAGGAATTTATCCAACCCTTTAATTGTCTCTACGAAATTGAAACAACTACATTCACTAAAGCATTGTAAAAACCACTGAAAATAAATATAAAAACTATGGATAGAAAAATTGTCCAGAGATGGAATGACATGAAAAAAAATCCGTTCTTTGCAAGCTTCCTCATACTGTTATGCATCAAGTGTTGGTGATTCCTCCTCAGTCACTAGACAACCATAGATGCAGGCAATTTCCTCCTATTCCTCCACAAAGACACGTGGCTTTGGCTTCATCGGCTCTCCTTGTTCGTCACATTTGTGCCATTCGCTTGGCCTGTATCACCACAGATTGGGAAAGTATAGGGAGGAAGCCTTGATAGGAATTCACTCGAGCTTCTTGGGCAGGGGAGTTGCTAAGAGGGGAATTATATATTTGTGGTACTTCCACTTGTTTCTGGGTAGAGATGATGTAGATGGCTCAGCAGAGGGGATGAGGGAGGTCTCGGGAGGAACCATAAGAACAAAGGAAACGCAAGAAACGTCCATGGTCGGGACTATGGAGGAGTTTTCAATGGTCAGAGCTATGGAGTGAGAGATGAGAACAGAGTCTGGATCAATAGTGGAATGAAAATGATGGTTGGCAGAGGTTCTGGTTAATCTAGCTGGAAGGGTGCCTCTAGTGTTGCATCTGCGAAGCTTCTGTCTGTGCCTCAGCGCAATGACAGTGGGAGCACAGAGATGCAAAGAGCACACGAGGCTGTGAGGGAGAAATTCTGAAGAGCTTCATTAGCAAGCTGAACAATAAGTGTAATGGAGAGCCTGCTGTCGATCTTTAATGGTTATGCCTCTCCAATCAAGGTCACAGTTGTCTGACACCTGCTTCATTAAACCTATTAACTACCTGTTGCTGTGACGTGGTATGGAAGTCTTGCTGCAGCACTTTTGATCCTCCATGGTATGTGTCATCACATACCATGGGGTGGGTTGGCTCTCATGTCACCTAGATCCGGGAGAGTCATGAAAAATCTTATATAAATATATACATAACCTTTAGATTTATATATTCTTTTGAAAAATTATTTCTTACATCATTTTTCTTTCGTTACTATTGTTTTCTTTCAAGCATGGTTTCTCCTTTTGTCTTTTTTTATATTCCAAAGAGGCATTAGATTTTGTTGGAAAGTCTCAGCACGCAACAACAACTCAACAACAACTCAATCAAATATCTAGGAAATTCATAATTAGAAATATATACGAGGTTTTTTTCTTTCATATATGTAACTTTAGAAAATAGATAAATTTTCGAAATGCAACCTAATAATGAATTTGTGAAGAATAAGAAGCCAAGAACGTTGATGGATGGAGAGTAGAGAGTGAAAGTTTTTAAGATAATATTTATATACCAATGTTAAAATTTAATATATAAAATTTATTTATTAAACAAATAAATTTATTTTAAATTATTTTAAAATATTAAATAAATTTGTATGATAATTTGTTCATTAGATTTTGGGCTAGAAAAATGGATGCATATTCCATTCAAATTTTCCACGAATATTAACCCAAAACTATAATAAAATTCAATTTACTAAAAATATATATTTAAAATATTTATGATATATTAATATCCTTTCTTTACTTTATCATCAACCTATAATATTATATTTGTAAAAAAAAATATTATTAATGTTTGTATAATATAATTATTAGATTAAATATTTTTATTTCGGTAATTAAATAAAATATTATTTAATTACTCTTATTTGTATAATATATAGTATTATTCTTATATCATTTGTTTGTATCTGAATTGGTGGAATGGAAAACTAAATAGAGCTTCGACTAGTAAGAGATAGGTCAATTCAGATAGCCTCTAGGCATACTAGCATGGCCTCTTGGGCTACACAAAGAGAGAATAAGAAATTTGAACCAAATACATCACACCCTATGACTTAATATTATATGGTTAACTAATTTACATCCCCGAAAATGATATATATATATATATATATATATATATATATATATATTATTACCTCCAATTATTATATTTTTCTCATTAACTATTAAAGCATATTATTACATTTCTTACTAGAAACAGAAAAATATTTACAATATGTAAAGGACACTAAATTTGAAGTTAAAAGGGTTGTCACTTTAAAATAACTTTTAATATTGATACAAAACAAAACATTGCTGCAAGACTGCAAGTATTCGAAGATGATGAGAAATTGAAAAAATTTATGTAGAATCTTCAGGAATTTACTTATCTACATATTGATGAAGAAAATAATGAAACAATCGCTAAAAATATTCTCGACTCAGAAATAAATTTTAAGAATAAAATTCATGATCATGAGACTATTCACTTATCCAAAAATCATATTCCTGAAGGATTGGTTATTTTAGAAACATTGTTTGATCAGAATGATGTTGTGCAACCTTTAGTGCTAAATTCACAAGAAGATGTTGTGCAAGACTGCAATATTGGTACAAAAGAAGAGGTTAGAAAAATTACACTTTTAGCAACACTAAGATAGGAGATTAAAGAAAAATATATTCAATTATTTAAAGAACAAAAGTATTTCTTTTCATGGAAGTAAGAATTTTTGAAGATTCGTGATAGATCTATTAGTGAACACAATATTCCTTTAAAACTAGGAGCCAAACCATAGAAAAATATATTCAATTATTTAAAGAACAAAAGTATTTCTTTTCATGGAAGTAAGAATTTTTGAAGATTCGTGATAGATCTATTAGTGAACACAATATTCCTTTAAAACTAGGAGCCAAACCATTTCTGGAAAAATTGAGGAGGATAAATCCAATCATGCTTCCAATAGTGGAAAAGTAAGTAAATAAATTACTAGATGAAAAAATGATTTTTCCTTCAAGATATTCAAAATCGATAGCTAATCCAATCCATGTGAGGAAAAATAATGTAGAAATCAAACTCTTTTTTGACTTTAGAAATCTGAAAAAATTGTCAATGAAGGATAATTATCCACTGCCAAATATGGATCAGTTGCTTCAAAGAGTAACATGATCTAACAATATTTAAAATTTCGATGTTTTTTTTGGATACAATCAGTTACTAGTCCGTGAAGAAGATAGAGAAAATACTACATTTATAACACCATGGGGTGCCTTCATGTATGCTAAGATTCCATTTAGCGTAACGAATGGTGGTGAAACCTTTCAGAGATGCATGGACTTGGAATTTGTTGGTAAGGTGAATTAACTAATAGTAGTTTACCTTGATGATTTGATTGTATTTTCAAAATCTAATGAAAAGCATATAAAACATTTGAAGAAAGTTTTTTATAGATGTAGAAATTTTTGGATTTCTCTTAATCCCAAGAAATAAATTTTTTTCTTGAAGGAAGGAAAATTTCTTAGTCATATCATTTCAAAGGAGGGAGACACAATAAATCCCAAAAGAGTAACAATTATTGAGTTAATTAGTTTTCATAGAACAATGAAATAAATTCAATCATTTTTAAGTAAAATCAATTTCATAAGAAGAAGTATACCTAATTATGAAGATATTGTAAAATATATTATTGACATACTTAAAAATAATCATGAAGTTAAATGGGATGAACAAACTATATTTTCCTTTTCACAAACCAAAAAGAAAATTATAGAAGCCCGAATGGTGGTCAGTCCATATTATTCTAACCATTTCAGTATTTTCTACAATAACAACAATATTTTTACAAAAAAAAAAATATCATTATGAGAATTTAATTTATTTCTCTAGAAAAATAATAAGGGATGCAAAAATAAAGTATGATATCATCGATAAACAAGCTTATGGTTTAATTCAAGATTTGAAATATTATAGAATTGATGTGTTTAATTATCAAATACTATATTTTGTACCAATAATGCAAGAAACAATTTCTAACTCAACATGATATAGATGGGAAAAGAGGTTGATGGATAGAATTTAATTTTTTTAAATTTGATTAGGATATCATACCAATAGATCTAGTTAAAGGAAAAGGGTTGGGTAATATGTTGGTAGAGTAAAATTGTAAAGTTTTTGGCATAAATTGAAATATGAAAATTTTAGGAGTTCTAGAGCAGAATAATCCAGAAGAGCCTTCCCCTATTCCAAAGGAGAAGTATCTGTAAGAACCTTATTCTAGTTCAATGCCAATCTAGATTCCTTTTCATACTGATGAAATTTTTTTATTGTCTATCTAGTATAGAGATAGTGTACATTTTTTGAGAGATTTTGAATCTCCCCTTCAGTTAAATAGAAATCCACGCATGTCTCGTAATCTTGGATTAATGAAGTATTGTATGCTTAATGCCAATCTACATTGGAAGGAACCATTAAACATTCTTTTTTTTATTTGAATTAAAGTGAAAAAGAGGGTGCAAATGTGAATTTTCATGAGGGAGTATGTGGAGGTCACTATGCTTGGAAAGGAACTTCACACAAAATACTGAGAGCATGATTCTATTGGCCTAAACTATTTTCTCAAGTTGATATGAAAGTACAGTGTCGTATTAATTGCCAAATATTTGTACGTAATAAAAAATTAGTTACCCTCCCTTTTATTCCAGTACAAGTTGAATCTCCTTTATTACAATTGGTTTTATATTTCATCAGTGAAATCTGTCCTTATTCTAGTAATTAGGATATATGGATCCTAACAACAAGTAATTATTTCACACAATCGGTAGAGTCTATTCCCGTGAGAAATGAAACTCATTATGTGGTTATAAAATTTATTCAAGAAAACATTTTATCTATATTTGGTTATCCAAGAAAAATATTTAGAAATAATTCTCAAGATTTTATTTCCATGAAAATGATTGAGTTTTCTCAAAAATATAAAATTTCATTACATCACTCTACATGTTATCATCCACAAAGTAATAGAATGGTAGATTCATGAAGAAAAATATTGATTAAAGTCATTAGAAAGGTGTTAGAATATCATAAAAAAAATTGGATAGTGACTTGAAGTATGCATTTTTGGAAAAAAAATCTCACCTAACAGATCTACTATTAAATATCCTTTCGAACTTTTTTATGGCACTGAAGAAATATTCCCTATCGGATTGGCATTTCTATGTATGAATCTCTTGCAAGATTATTTTGAGGAAACTGATAATTTCTCAAAAATAATAAATCATATCATTGAAATCAATCAAGATAGAGAATAAATTCAACACAAACTCCTATAGGACCAAGATAATATGAAGAGTCTATTTTACAGAAGGGCCTAAGAGAGAGATTTCAGACAAGGACACTTAGATTCCAGGTGGGATGCAAGAAGAGAAGAAAATAGAAAGCATGTAAAGTTTGGTAATCTCTAGTTAGGGCCTTTTGAAATTGCAGAAATCAATATTCATTTTTCAAAAGTTACAGGGACAATATTTCTCATTTCCAATGAATGGGAAATATTTGAATCAGTATAATCAGTATTGAGAAATTTCTCTTCATTATTAGCGTAAATAATCAGTGTCATTTATATTTTCAAAATCAAGTGCGATTTTTTACAACAATTATTCCATACCCCAAGTAGAAGGCACATGGATATGCATTTTGTTTGCAACTGCCAAGGGAATATTTCCCCATATGGAGCCGATGTTGTAACTACTTTTCACACATGAAATTGTCCGCAAAGTTTTTTCACTAAAACCACCGAGTAATTTGTGTTGATCACTCACAATTATGGTACCCGCTCATGAAAACCACATATAGACACAACCCCCCCCCCTCCCCCACTCCCCCGCCTCCCCCCCTCACCACAACAAACTTCTTTCCACTTCATTTTTCCCACCGATAACTCTTCTGCTACTTTAGCACTTCCTACCAATGTCCTAATAGTTTTTTCCGGAAATGAAAAACATTAATTTCTATAACGAATATCCAAAATTGTTTTCTAAACAAGTTTATCTTTCATCAATATGTCATTTTACTTCATTTCACGAGTGTTTTCTGAGGTACTCAGTGATACAAGATTTGTGAATTTCACAGTAAAACATGTTAATTAGCTAGGAAATCATCGATTACTCTTAATCATGTGTTCTCTTCGTAATTTAAAATGAATAACTAAAAGGTAAAGATAAGATTTATGTTGAAACCCAAATACTTCATTCCATCCTGTTGAAGCCTCGAAAATCGTTGCTACAACATTGGCGGATAACCACCCAGTCCGGACCTTAATACAACTCCTTTTCCGTTTATGATAGTGGCTCCGACTGGTTTAAATAGGTCCAGTTACCTTTCCCCTATCACTATTGGTTTACGATGTATCGATAACTACCAATAGACAGGGATATCAGATTATTTCTTCTTGCTGATCAAGCAAGAGAATGACCCTTAAGCTGATTTGGGTTCAGCCAAACCACAACTAAGATTTTGCCTCTTTGAAAAGAGGACTTAAAAAAATATAGAAATTAATCTAAATGCAAACTTATTCTATAATTCAAGCAAAAGAAACTAATCTAAATCCTATCTTAATTAGGTAGATGAAAATCTAACCCAACTAAGAGCAAGATAATTAAATAATGAGGATTAAAATATGTCTGGATTTTAATTAATGTCAAACCAATAAAGAAATTCAATTAGCTCACATTTTTGAATACCAAAACACTTTCTATTGAGACCATTTGACTGAAATAATAAATCAACAACACTTTCAAAAGAAATTCACGAAAATGATATTGATTGACAAATTAGTCCAGCCAATAATTAAACAATAATATGTGGAAGAAATTCACAACACATTATTATTTAATAAATTAGTTTTATAAGACAGATTTCTCAGTAACGGTTTCTTAGAAATCAGAGTATAATTCATAGGAACAGAGATACATAACAATTTGAGACAAATTATCCATATCAACAGAAACGCCAAAATATAAATAAAATGAAAAAATAGTTTTATTAACATAAAAATGAAACTGGTATTTGATAAAGAAATGCCAAAAATACCAATTAATTGAATCTGCTTCTCTAATCCTGGTCTCTAACAGTACTTTACATTACTTGAATTTCTTCTTTCAAGACTAGAGCTGCAGAAATGCAAACTCTGCCCATCATGCATAATTCATGACATAAAGAAAAACCTTCAATAATGTTCAGATTTGAAATTTTCTCTCCTCCCCATCTACAACTCTAAATACCTATTACATAAATGCTTTTAGAAGTCTGGAATTGCAGAGGAGAGCAGCTCCTTTTACATTTTTCAATCTGCAATTTATAATCCTTCAAAAAGTATTTTTAGAAGATAGTTTGTTGAAGAAAAATCTGCCCAATTCAATTTTAATTGCTCAAAAATTCCAATCTTTAATTGTTGGAGTTTTCTCATTGATTGAGATCTTTTTCTCCATATCCCTTCTATTGTTTTTCCTGCAAAAAAAGAAATTAAAATTAATTAAGATGCAACAATAAAATCAAAATATTATCTCTAACCTTAAAACAAATCCAATCAAATTCTATTTAAGTAAATAAAAAGGAAATTTCAGCTTCTTATTGATGCTCATAATGATTTTAATTAACCAAGGATATTATTGGTGCTTGAATCTGCAATTAGAAGAGGCTTGGGAAAATGAAAATGAAGAAAAGAAAACTCAAAAAATGATTTTGTTTTATAAATTCGGAGCTTGATCTTTTGCTGATTTTTGACCCAATAAATGATCAAATCTATTAGTGAAACCTCCTTAGAAATGTTCTCCTTAATTTTCTCTTTCCAATGAGCCATACTGGGCCTCATTTGACCAAGTAAAACTCAATCTATGAGCCTCAAAAGTTGATAAGTCAAATCTAATATAAATCTGAAAATTCTGTTGCTGGGCTAAAAATCAAAATTTTAATTAAAAATCTAATCCTAAATTAGCCTACAATTAACTAATAATTAATTATAATTTAATTTCTAATTATAAATTAAACTAATTAAATATTAATCTAACTAATTAATATAATTAACTATTTTATAAACAAATTAATCTAAATAATAAATTTGATTAAATTAATTATATTTTAAATATTAATTAATTTAATCAATTTAAAATTAATTATTTTAAATATTTAATTCTAAAACTAAACTAACACTTGTATTATATTAAACCTAACCTATCTTTTAATTAATATATACTAACCTACAATGAGAGTATTAACTTTACATTATATTAATTCAAACCTCACACTAAAGCTTCACTACTACTAATATAAAACTATAATACCATCAACGTAGCCTTACTATATATTTAACCTAACTTAACACTACCTACCATTATAAAATAATACTACGACTCTTTAACTTAAACTAATCGTTATGTTATAGTAACTTACAACTAAAACTTCATTAATGTTAATACTTTATTGCAACGGGGATAAGACATACTTGATCGCATTGGAATATAAATGAGTGCATCGCATGAGTTCAATGCGACTCATCGCATCGGAACAAATGCACTTAATTGCATCGGAGTTATTCAAGTCATCGCATGAAATGTGTTCGTCGGAGTTTTAAAACTTCCGATACGATGAATTTTAATTTTTAATTTTTAATTTTTGTTTTTTATATATAATTTTTATATTATATTAAATTTTAATTTAATTAATTAATTATACAGTAATTAATTTAAAATTTAACTTTAAAAATTGGTTTTTTATTTTGTTTTTTTACTATTTTGGTTTCATTTTAATGATGTTACATTAGATTATGAATTTATCTAAGATGATGATTTTCTTATCTAAATTACAGCCACTTTGTCATTTAGGATTTTACAGAATTTTTGGGTTTAGATTTATTTGAAAATTGGAGTAAATTATTGAAATCTCAATGCTTCATTATTTGGCTGTATAAGTAAAAAAAAAAAAAAAAAAATGAAAAATATTAGTCATAACTAACTACGGGTTAATATTTTCAACTAAATGTGTTATTGAACTAATTAAAAAAATGAAATATTGTACATTTTACGTATTTTCTAACCCAGACGACATAATTGATTAGACTACAAAGGAGTTCCATTTAAAAACCAGTTGACCAAATGAGACGAAGCAAGCGTCAACAGGAAGCTTATAAAAAATTAATTTCAACCAAGCAATCAAAAAAAGAATCTAAAGAAAATTAAAAATTAAAAAAATCGTAAGATAATTGACTCAATAAAAATCCTAAAAGGTGTTTAGCCAAAAATTTTATAGAAAGGGTCCCCATTATTTGATGTGAACAAGTTAAAAATGGGGGGTTGTTGTACCATACAATAAATCCCTAATCTAGATGAATTCCTTGAGGTATATATTCATTTCGAAACCATAGAAACCAAATGTGAATTTGATTTATATTCACTGCACAATTGAGAATTTCAAGTATTTGAGGATGGAAGTGATGAATTCAGCTTTTAGGAGTCCATGTTACCACAAATTGTTTTCCCTCAAACTTATCATTTTCTTGAATTTATTAACTAGTGTGAAAATCGTTATCGACCTACCAAAGTAATTTTAGACATAGATCGTGGATATTTGTTCTACATAACCTGAGAGTATATTTGTTAGGGTTTGGAAATAAATATTTTATGTTCCCTTCATACATTTTCTGTTATGAAACCAGCTCCAAAAATAGAAGGAAAGAGAGATCAATGCCTTAGAAATCAGCCGCTTCGAGGGGGAAACCTCCAATACATTACATAAATGAACAGTTCTTGGATGATAAAAATGACCAAAACCTTTTTCTATATATAGGAGTCCATGGTACCACAATATAATCCAAGTCGACCTAACAATAACAATGTAAGGGCACAATAATAACAATATTGGGGTTACGGGGGTACAACAATAACAATAAGGGGGCTATATTAATAACAATAAGGGACTAAACTAGTAATATAGGGACCTAACATGCCCCTTTCCTTCAAAAAAGTGTTGTCCTCAACGCTTGAGTAGCTCTGGGTGCTTCTGTATAAAATTCTCATCATCCGATGTAGAATCTTCAGTGGGTAAGTTCTTCCACTTGATGAGATACTCTGAAATTGATCGATTTCGTCGCTGTCAAGATCTTGTTTCCGTGACTGCTTCAGGTTCCAATATGATTTTTCCTTCCTCATCAAGCTTTGGAAATATTGTTTGAACTAGAATATTTTCACCTATAACCTTCTTTAAGCATGAAACATGGAAAACTTGATGCACTAGTGAAGAAGCAAGAAGCTCCAATTTGTATGTCATAGTACCAATATTTTGCAACACCTCGTAAGGACCATAGTACTTTGGCGATAATTTATTATCCTCCATAGCTTGCTTGAGGGACATTTGTCTGTATGGTTGTGGCCGTAAAAATACCCAGTCTCCTTCATCAAAACTTCTCTCGCTGCGATGTTGATCTACCTATTGTTTCATTCGATTTTATGCCAAATTTAGGTTATCCTTTAAGAGTTGGAGAAATTCTTGTTGATTCTCAATGTCATCTTCCATTGCTTGAACCTTAGAATTTTCTCTTAAAGAGATGTGATGGACAGTGGATGATATCCATAAAGTGCCATAAATGGGGTCATTTTTGCTACAGTATGGAAGGAAGTATTATAACACCATTCAGCAAGAGGTAACCACTTGACCCATGGTGATCCTATGACCTTTCGCTTAACTTTGCGTGATATAATTTGATAACTTCGTACTTCTGAAAAGTCTTTTAGTTGAATTGCAACATCGTTGGTTCTTGTGTTTCAAGAGAATTGTGGATAATATATATATATATATATATATATTAAGTATATTCATGCTTCTAATGAAGCCATTTACAGAGTCAAATCTTTAAAATATTCATATCCAAACTTGAAAATGTACCTGAATGTTTGTAAGCATATGAAAAATCGTCTTGATCTTTCGATTTTTTCAAGGATCTCTTGAAGAATTGATGAATGTCGTGGTGCAATCTCTTTCTGATATTATTCCTCAATGTAGTCTTTGTGCTGCATTATAGATCCTCTGTCCATAAATGGTTAGTAAAAACTAAAAACTAAAAATAAAATGTACTCTAGACTGAAAGCTAGTTCCTATTCACACTTCCCCAACAATGACGCCAAAATGTTGGGGAAAAACAATTGCCCATCATTTAATTTGTCAACCCGGGGGTTTTGTAAGCTTGTGAAGCATGCATGCACTATATGTGCTAGAAATTATCTTTCATTTTAGATCAATCTAACTACAAAATAACGAAAACAAATTCATCTAATCTATGAAATAAAATAATGAAAATGAAATTCAACTAACCTATGAAATGATGTAACGAAAAGAAATAAAAAAAATTCAAAAGAAAATATAGCGCGCAATCTGACTTGCAGGAATTGAAATTTAAATCTAGGAAACCATTTCAAAACCTGTAAAGGAAAACAAATAATGTATATTTATTTACTTCCAACATTCAATTATGAACTGTGATCTTCATGAGATGGTGTTAAGTAACTACTTATACCTAATGATGTAGAAAACAAGTAAAGTATGAAAAAGGTAACTTAGTAATTGAACTCATTAAACATTCAACCGTTCAGTCCTAAAACATGATTAAATCAATTTATTTGGAATGATTTTTAGGAATATCAGTTATGCAATTAAATGAAGATTTGAAAGAAAAATGTGAAAGCATGCAAAACTCACTGTAAAAAACTAATGCATATTTGACTTTCTGCAACATTAAATGTGTAGTATTACCATCTCGAGATGCTATGTAAGAAGTCAATTATGCTTTATTCTCTAAAGTCCTAGAAAGAAAATAAAAATGTGCAAAGCAAATTAAATCACTGTATTCATTAGACATTCAACCATTTAGTTTAGGATCATCATCTTGGAATGGCTTTTGAAAACATCCATTGAAATAGTTAACTGACAATTTTGTTCTAAGAAAATGAATGAAAAAACAGTAAGGAAACTAGGAAACTGTGTATTATTATTACATCAATATTAATTCGATTTGAAAACAAAGTTATCTATCTTCACGAAATAGTTTATAAGAACAATGATTACACAGTTATTCTAAAACTAATACTAAGAAAGAAAATAAAATTTAATCTATCAAAGCAAGTAAATGTCACACATTTTAGGCAACCGATCTAAAAGTATGAGAGATGGTAAGTTGAGATGATCGATATGTATGTAAAACCAAATAAAAATGAAGGAACATTCATTAGTAAGGTGCGACAATGTAATTTTGTATTCAAAGCTTGAGAATAACTCCAGTTTTACACATGATTTGATGGTAGAAAGCTTCCCCTATTTATAGAAAAAATGAGAAGCTATCTCATTAATGAGATTCCATGAATCTCTTGCTATATCTCTAGAGTTACAATCCAAATATTAAGTGGTAAGGCACGTGTCTTCTTAGAGTTACAATAGAAATAGGAAATGAGACACATATCCTTATGATCCCATGATCTGCTCCATGAAAATTCGAATTCAGCCTTAGGAGGCGACATAAGGGTCTTTTGGAAGCTTCATTTTGACCTACACATGGAAACAAACTCATTCCACTTGTTAGGTATAAGTATGTGCATATTATTTTCTAATTTTTAACCACAAATTCACTTAAAAAGCCTAAGAATTAAAAAAGTTTGGAAAAACATAAATGTAACCCAATAGTGGTAATGGTAAGGTAAATGTAATGAAATGGGGGTGGCGTGAAGGTGATAATATGGAAATGCAAGCGAAAATGTAATGGAACTAAATGATAATTTCAAGGCCCAACAGTTATACACCATATGTGCCACATAGATTGGGTGGTGGGTCTTCCAATGGTGGCCCACTCCCATTTTGGGTTTTGTATACATGTTATATATGGCAGTGGGTTTGCACGGCCAACCACTTTACTTTGTTATCATAACCATTGGAAAGAGGTGGCAGGGGTGGCAGCCTGCCATCCCACATTTCATATATATGTATATATTTACTATATATATATATATATATATATATATATATATATTAGTAAAATATTTTCCACCTAATTTTTAGGGTCAAAATTAAAATTCAATAGCTGAAAAATTCACCTGTTTTGTCCGCCGAAATTTGTGCACCGACAGTTTCCAAATTATTGCCTCGTTAGTGTCTACCATAGGGCCTAGTTTGACCGAAACTTTGTTTAGCCATAACTTTCACATACTAACTTAGACTGAGGTATCATTCATGTCGTTGGAAATATTGCAATGAGATATTCAATATGACCATGGTTCCTCTTCAATCGAGTGAATTTTATTTTTTAGCTTCTCTAAAGCCATTTATGGATTTTAAGAATTTATGGAGCCACCTGGATCATTCATCCCCAGTAATGATATTTTGGGCCGTCAAAAAATTTATCCTTTAATTGGAAAGTGAGGGAATTGCTCCCTACAATTTTCATTTTCAATCCAATGAGCTGTGCTTGGATGCATTCCCTTGAAAAAAATACGAACATACTACATGTCTCCCTGTCATGAATTCCTAGTCCTCTGGTCAAGAATGATATCCTTAGGTATTTTTTCCAAGTATTCAACTGAAAATTCATCCACGGTACGAACCTATCTAACCTCGTTGGTGTCAATAATCAAAGTATGTGTTATCACTCAGAAAAAATGAAACATCATTTGACATAGCCTTAGATGTTCATTTGTCAAAGGTATGGTCATAGAGTTCATTAGAAAAAATTTAAATTTTTTCATATTCGCCTATCCTAAGGTCAAAACCCATCCCCATTCAAGTCATGTCATGTCACATCAGTCATCATTTTCAAACATATTTCATTTCCCAAGCTTTTGAATTCAAAAAGGTCACTTTAGCTAATATTTCTTATTTTCGTAGCGAATTACATAGTAAAAAGGTAGTTTTCATTAAGAAACTGCCTAATAGTTTGTAGCAAAACTGCCAAGAAATTGAACTAACTACCCTACAAAAAGCGATTTTTATGTTTTTATTTCCAAATTTTGTGCAAGGTGTCAGTCAATTATTATAAGTGTTAGGGTGGATGTCATTCGAGTCAGTTAGGCTCATTTCCAAGGTACAACGGTCATGCCTTACGTCATCACTTCATTTTTTAGCATGTATGACTCATGATGAAGGCTTGAGTTGTCATAGAAACTTTAAAAACTTTCCCAGTTGAGTCTTTGTCATTCCCTGCTTCATATTTGCATCCTATTGAGCTCTAGAGAGTTGTTTCACTTAGCCAAGCTGGTTGCTAGCATTTTCAAAAGTTGCGAGTGTCACTAATAAAGTGAGGCACAGAAGGTATAAAATAATTATGGCTGCAAAGAGGAAGACCAACAAAGGTGGCACTTCCTCAGATATGAGCCATCTGATATGAATTTGATTAATGAACATCCAACTACATTAGAAGTTTTCAGAAGAATAGGGTGTTGGCAATTTTGCCAAAGATTACGAGGGTGCCATGTGCAGGTTTCTAAGGAGTTTTCCATCAGTTTCAATGGGACAACTTCAAAGGTGTTTATGTTGAACCTCACTGTAACACCAGAGACCATTTCAGTAGTGACAGGAATCCCTAGAAGAGGAGAATGATGGTTCAAAGGTTTCAAGTTCATCATGCAGGATTGTAAGAAATTTATCATGCTAGAGCATGGTGAGATTGATCTCAGAAATGGCATCCAAAGGAGCTACATGAAATACAACTTCTCAAAGTTGCTGCTAATCATTCAGAAGTATTTTGCTTGTGAAGGGAGGTATGATATGGTTTATTCTTATGACCTCAGGCTTCTATTACATTTTGTTGGTAAGAGGCCTCTTGATTTACCTTTTTACTTATACAAAATCTTAGCTAAAATGCCAAACAAAGTTCAAGATAGATATGAAGGAAATGAAACCTCCCTCTTTCATCATGGTTTAATGAAGTTGCTGGTATTACAAGAGTTAAAAATACTAGGTAGAGACTGGTCATATTTTCTGTTTTTCAGTGGTTTTTTTTGTAGATGCCATCACTCCTAAAAGAACTCCTAAACCTAGATCTATACCATCACCTTCAGTGGCAAAGTAGGTTGAGCTAGTGGTCATGGAGACAAAACCATTGCAGAAAGCTGACACACCCAAATTTACACCTCTAAAACAAAAGGCAACAGTGACCAAACATGGTAGCAATAGGGTTACAAGAAGTCAAACAGTGGCTAAGGGTAAATTAGATGTAATTTTGCATGTTATTGATATCGAAGAGACTCCCATAGTCCAAGCTGAAGATATAAATGAGGGAGGAAAGTAACTCGAGAAATAGAAATAAGCTAAGAAGTTAGAGTTTGAAGGTGAGGATGCAGGATTCATGTTTCAAGCTAGGAAACCAATGACAAGGCATAGGAGAAATGTCTTGGAAAGAAGTAAAGAATATCAGAAGGTCAGTGAAGCTTTCCAACCATCACCAAGAATCATTGACATTTCCTCACCTTCAAAAGAAGAATAAGTAATTAAGCAAAGGAACGGAAAAGAGAAAATAATTGAAAAAAAAATATTGACATTCTTAAGGAGCAGTTGAAGTTATAAAATGAAGAAATCAGAGTCTTGAAGAAAAAGGCAAGGAAGCACAAGATTCAGAAGGTAAAATTTGAGAAAATAAAGAAGTTTGGGAAGAGCAGGTTAATAGTCTGTCAAAGACCTTAGATACCACACAACAATTGATCAAATGAACTCAACCATTGAGAAGAGAGGTGAAGCATATTATAAAAATGAACCTGCACTTGAAATCTAGTAACAAATTACTAAAGGACCAAGTCAAAGACCTCTAAGAGAAATTATAATTAATTCATGAAGACCTGGAGAAAAAAGGCTTAAACATGATTGTGGTTGAGGAGGCCATAGCTCAACTTATCATTAATGAAGAGGAAACATCACAGGGTGCCTAATTTGATATTGATTATGTTTTATAAGGTTCATTTCACGTTGGATACCTAGTTTTTACAGCTAGAGGTTACATTTTTGAGACAACGTTCAAATCTGGAAATTCGACAGTTTTTCAAGGTTTCATATCATTTCCTAGGCTTAAAGCCAGAAAAACTCTATAGAAATTTTTGTAGAAGCTTATTGGCTTCCAAAATCACCTTTTGAAGTTTTTAAAGTGGGATTTTAAAGGTTTCATGCCTTGGCTGACACCCTGGAACAACAAAAGAGAAAAATTTATGGGTGCAAAAGTTATTTTTTGGACGCTATGAAAGCTCACTACGAAACTGTCATGTTTTCGTAGTGAGCTATTTTTGAAGGTTTTGGAGAAATTTAAAGACAATTTTGGACAGCTAGACTCATCCAATAGGTCAAGGCACCTTACCATTAAACATTTATGACTTGAAGAAAGTGTAGTGAAGACAACTCATTAACTAAAGCTTTCGTTGAAGATAATGTCTTGTATTCGTGAAAAATAGGGTTTTGTTCCATATGTCTAGGAAGATTTAATTTGAAAAGTAGTGATGAAATATTTCATAGCCTATTTGAGCATGTGATGATTGCTTGTAACTAACATGTAAGTGTTTCAAAGATAAGGTAGAATGATGTAATAAATAGGAGTTTGAGTCCTACTAGGAAATTTCTTCTTTAGGGTGTAGCTGTAATTTTCTTGATAAAATACATTGTTTTATGTTATATGAGGTGTCATAGGAAGAATTCGATGAATCTATCCAAGAGGCAGATCATCCATGCTATAAGAATGTCTATTTAAAATAAAATAATCAAAGTATTAAAGGGTTGATGGATGTTTTTTGCATCAAACTACTGCTTTATGTAATTTGACTTATATTAGTAATATAGACGACTATCTTCTTGACAAACCTGAGATTCTCATGGGGTTTTTAATGTCTTTTTGATTAATATCTTTATGTGTACCACTTGAAGTATATTTCATCTATATTACTCAGAATTCATATGCTTATGATGTGACTTCCTTTATTGATGAAATAATTGTGTTGCCCTATGTTCTATGTGTGATTTTCCTTTGTTAAAGACCCTTATCTACCTTAGCTTCCATTTCATGACACCTTGTCACTGAATCTACTAATTAGTTGACTCCATAATCCCAATCATTGCAAGCCTACATTATTTTCAATCTACATATATAAAACTCAAGATACTTTTCAGACAGAGCTAGCCATCTAGTAATATCATCATCAAATATCATAAACCCCTTTGAGAGAGACCTCTCAAACTGAAGAGGCTAAGCTTTAGTCAAAATTTGGTTTGAAACAGTTACATAAAATTGTCTAATCAACAGACAATGAAGTACAACTTTATGTTAGCAAGAGGCTCAAAATTCTTCAAGTTTTCAACATTCACCATTTAGTGCATTTGCATCTATGGTGGAAAATCAAGAGGAAAAACATTTTCTGAAATCATTTCTAATATGGTAAATGGGTCATATCAGATTTGTCTGAACATCTTTCCTTCCCCTTTCAACATGAATTTACTGATGGGGAGCCACAACTTGTCTCCAACCTAGACTTAGTGATCAACCCAGTGATTTTCATGTCAATTTTTGTATCGAGCTTGAATTTTATCCAACTTATCCTGCACTACCTCGTGAATCATCAAAATCCACTGAATGAACTTTTGTGCCTTATTCCTATCATATTTACTACTAGAAACTTCATCTTTTCCAAACAACATATTTAAGCGATCCTTTTTAAAATATCTTAAGCATGTCTCAAGTGGTGAAATTTGAGTAGATGAATGCACTGTCTGGTTGTATGCATTTTTTACATAGGGAAACTCATCATCCCATAACTTGGGATGCTTTCCACAATAACCCCCAAGTAAATGTATCAGTAAGAAGTGTACAACTTATGTTTGTCTGTTGGTCTGTAGATGAAATTTCGTGCTCCTCCTCATCTTGGTGTCCATCATTATCCAAAAAATCTTCCAAAAATCTCCAAGGAAACGAGCATCTCGATCATAAATTATGGATGCGGGAAACCCAAAGTGAACCCATACAAATTGGAAGAAGAGATGAGTATTCTGCTCTAGAGTGACTTGTTTTTTATAGAGCAATAAGACACACATTTTTCTAAATCAATCCACAATGACATAAAAATATTCATGACCTCTCTTACACAAAGGAAAAATGCCAATAAAATCCATTGATTAGTAAAAGACCCAAAAACAGAAAGGATTCTATGAATATGAATCGGTCTTCTTTGAAGAAAATATCTCAATATTGCATCTGGCTAGAAGAAAAATAGAAATTGCATTTTCTTTATGGACTAACAAAGTGACAATTGCTGAAATATGTTTGTGTTTCTAGAAGAGCCAAAGGCTCAACGGGCCAGGTGTTGGCTTGAGGGGTCTTGACCCAGTTTTGGTAAGTAAGGTTTGCCAACAAACCCCTATACTACTGGCCCTTTTGATAGTGACCTGCTTTCGCAGGTCAAATTATCACCTGAAGTAGTATGGGTGGATTTTGGAACCAGGTTTTCGCACCCTGAGAAAGGATGGGTAAGGCAAGTAGAGCTCCATCCTGGTTCTGTAATTCCCAGATTACCTTGTTCTTCTCAGGATTAGTTATCTTTCTATTCGCATCTACGTGTAGTAGATCTATATTTATATGCTTATTATATCATCAACACAACAGTATATAAATAGAACATAGAAGATCTAGATCCAAGATCATAGCACACAGATCTTTCGCATCTTAAGGATAGAAACATACGATACAAAAATTACCAGTAATTCATATAACATTACTCACAGATTCAGTTCTCTAACAATATTTTGCATCCATTCATTCGTCAATTCTTCCTTACAATTCCAATCCCCTTCCCAACCTGCACACACAGCAGTAGGGTCCACACACAGCTAGACTAGGATCTCTGTGCACACAGCCAGTAGGAGTCTGTTCCCCAAAATCCAAATAGATCTCTTAAACAACAAATCGCATCAATAGCTCATCATTTTCTATCCTTTACAATACAAAATGCATCTCTATTTATAACAATCTAACCTCGACTTTCCTATGGTCTGCTACCCATGGTTTTAGGAACCCTAGTTTACCCTTTGACCCATTAGAATGCATTCGGGGCTTTGACCCACCCCAAAACACCTCTGCTATTCTAAATATAACCAAAAATGTCAAAATTGGAACATTTTCGCAGCTTGTTAGGAGACCCAGTTCCAACAGTCCACCAACACAATCCTGTGACTCATCTCGAGTCACTGTAGTGGTGTGGCTTCGACTTGTGCATGCAAGGTAGCCAGAGTGAAAAGGAGCGGAGGGATCACTTCCTTACTCTGGGCCATAGTATGTTGCACAATGTTGACCATAGTCAGGGAGGTAGGGCCATCTGTATCCGTAGCAACTCATTCTAATAGCCGGTGGAGGCATGCGATGGAGGACTGAGCATCGTGTATGAGCTGGAGTGCGGTAGCAGACCATGGCTTCAACCATTTTTGAACAACCTTCTTGGAGTGGCGAAGGTCCTCAATCTTGTCTATGGTGGCTAGGCACTGCGCTGAGACACTGGAGGGTCTGGAAGCTCAGATTTGATCCAGAACATCTTCTTCCTACTGTAAATCCTGCTGGATATGCTGAATTGTGGAATGGTGTTGTACTGCCATCCATAGTTGTGTAGCTATTTTGACCAATTGTGCTCCCTGTGTTAGCTGCTCCTCAATGATATGCCTTGCGTCTGTGACCACGACAATCTGTTGGGCCTGAAATTCTGGAGGTATGTCATACTTTTGTTTCCTGTCCCGATCATGGTGGTGAACCTCCCGCAATACTCTGGAGGATATTATTTGTAGTTCAGAACTAGATAGTTGCGCTAAGTCTAGTTGGACATCCCCAATATTTGGGTTGGAAGTGCGAACTATGGTAGTGTGAGGGAGTGAACAGAAATTGCTTATGGTGGGTGGCGTTCAGGAGCTGCAGAGACATTGCAGCATGTCCCTATATCTTAGCGTTCCTTTTGTGTGTGGTTTGCAGACAATCCTCTATGTTAGAAGCCCGTGCTCACTCCTATAAATGTACTCAGAATTCCTAGGTCCTCTTACCAATTCCTTCGGCGGGTCTGGGTCCATCTTTTTAACAGAGAGATGAGAGTCATAGAGAATATGGATGAACATAAAAAAATGGAATGCGGATAGCCAGAGTCTGTTGAAGGGTGAATAAATATCCTGGCGCAAAGTGCCCCATTCGGAGCTACTTAATGGCTAATTATCTCGTGCGTGGAATGTACCCTTGATCCTTCTGACCATTCTTACCATAAATGGTTGCATTGATGATTTTTCGCCTATTTTTTGTACTTGCAGGGTCTTTTCTTATTAAATTGGGATGTTCTGACGGTCATCCTTCATGCGCAAGGTCGTGTCCATGGAATGTCAGACCATGGATGACACTTGTATGTCATTCACATACCTTGAATGAGGGTAAACGTGGGGTGTATCTGCAAGTTGGTCAACAGTCTTTTTGAGCCCTTCAATTCGCACATGGGTGGGACATCCCTGTTTGAGAAGGTTGCATCATATGTCCCTATGACATTTATTACCTGAGATGTTCGCAGATCCTCCCGGATATACCTGGGTTCGAGCCGGCCCGTAATTTGATGCAGGCTTAGGTCAATGGTACCCTAGTAATTTTGTCCGGGCAAGGTTCGATCGCACCTTTGAGTGTTGCACATCAGCAGGTCTCCACGTAGGTCATCTGACCTAGGAGCCCATCTGGCCACTAAGGTCCCTATGTGCAGGATCACCCTACTCAAATACTTCCCCTGAGTAAAGAATACCGGTCCTTGTGTAGGTGCTTTGAATAATGTTACCGGTGGTGCCTCTGGCTTGTGTTCCATGGGAATATTAGGTTCATCCGATTGCTCATTATCATCTACATCCTCCTAGAAGGGCAAGGCTCTTTATTTGGTAGAGATGGAATGAAAGTTGTTGATGGTCTGAAGGCTTCAAAGTGCCAAGACCTCATGCAACTGTCCTTGCCAATTTTCCATATCCTCATCGAAGTCAGAATAAAATTCATTGTCCTTTTCCCAGCAGAGCATTCCTTCCTATGTGGGGTTAACCCGATCATCATCCTACACAGTTAATTTATAAATTTGATCTAATTCATCCTTCTCATAGGCTCATTTTGTATACAACGCTCCTTCGGCTGGATCTAGTGGTACTATGACATGCGTACCTTTGTTTCTGAACACCATGCCGCATTTCTTGAGATTGATGATACCCCCCATGTCTATTGCCCAGTTTAGCTTGAGGAGCGCAGGGTGGGGGTCTACGTCTTCAACTATTTCTATTACTTCAAAGTAAGCGAGGACCCTTACCCTTGCAATGTCAACCATGACTTTTGGTAACCTACCCAGAGGGATGATTTTTTGTTGATTTTCCATTCGTATTTGGATAGTCTATCATTCCAATTTAGGCTCTCCCATTCATTTCCATGTCTTCTTTGGTAAGATGTTCACATATGATCCAAGATCTAAGATAACTTGATCCATCTCATAGTCACCGATCTGTGCAGTTAATCACATCTCTCTTCCGGTGCACTTATTATAGTTGTATAGTTTGTGTACATCCTTGGTCTCAGGGATCAAACTATGCTGAGCTGTGTAGGTATTCAGTAATGCTAGGAGATTCCCTATGGCCTATGGATACCTTAGTAACTTAAGACATGCCTTCAAGAATGGTTCAATTCCTTCTTCTATCTGAGGCTGCACGGGGGCTACCAATGGTGCTTGTTCTTTCACAGACACTCCTTCCTGAGAGGCAAGCATTTTCTCAGCTCCCTGGGTGACCAGCCCACTACGTGTCATGATTTTTACACTTGGATCCACCCTCCTTAGCTCAGATTTAACTCTCTGTACATTATGCGTAGGGGTGGGTTGTTTTTCCTGCATCTTGGCTATTAATATTGGGCAATCTTCTACCTCATGGTCCAGCTGTCTACAATATTTGCACGATGGCCTAGTGGGATTAGGGCATTCTATGGAAAAGTGCCCTATTTCCCCATAGTTATAACAGCTTAGCTTCCCACGTCCTCGCCCTGCACTTCCTCCCCGACCTCCTCTGCCTCGGGCTGGTGATCCTCTGAATTTCACAGCAAGTATTGGCAACGCAGGGTCTGATTGTACCCTATATAAATTCCCACGATCCATCATTAAGTCATAGGTATGAAAGTTCTGCTCATCATGTCCCACTAATTGGTAGAATCAGCACCATTGTTATTTAAGTTCTGGGACATATTCACCTAGCAGAGGGCAATGGTTCGTATCATGTAGGCTTGCTACCCGACAATCATCTCAACATGGCGCAAACCCACTTGAACTTGGTCGCAATAGGGTAGGTTCCCTACTTGGCCTTGGGCATATCGAACTAGGTCCTCCTACTTGCATATAATCGATTAGCAGAGGGCACTAATCCTTTGTATGAACATACACCCAACAACGCATACACCAAAGATCCACGCGGATGTCCTTTCCCCATTCTTTTTATAGATTCTATATCTCCATATTCATAGCCCCAAATTGTTCCTGGATCTGTTGTACCCCTATTGACGTATCCTCCTCGGGTGCCGCTTCTAATTTCATAACGACTTCCATAGCTTTCTCCTATGATCCAAAGGTGTGATGACTCATCTACATACACAGGTGAGGTAGCAACATAGCGATGAACCACTATGTATGTTGTCTATTGTCATACTCGAATCCTCCTTCCCTAATTTCCTTCTTCAATCATTGATTAGCCTCCCATACTGACTTAGATGGACCCTGTTTGAATTATTTTACTTCTGCTACCAGTTGGGAATAAGATTTCGGCTTCTGGAATTGTTGCTTCAGAGCATATTTGATATCTTGAATGGAGGCGGTCCCATTCTGGGCAATGTATCACATATACCAGTCCAGAGCTCTATCTTCGAATGCTAAAGACAGTTGCGCCCTCTTTATCGTATCACTTGCCACATTTTGTGCAGTCCAGACAGAGTTTGCCAAAAATCAAAACCAGTCCATATCCTCGTCTCCTACCCCCTTGAAGGTAGGTAGTTTCAAATGCACAACCATATCGTTTTCTACGGGGGGTGGCAGTATAGGCGAATTCTTACCTTTGCATGGTTGAGTTAGCGATGCAGCCGGGGGATCTTGCACAGCTAGTTCATACAACATATTGTAGGTAGATCTCCCTCCATCAAGGTTGGTTTGATAGTATTCACCACTGTGGGTCGCGCTCCCGTCTAGATCTGAGGGCTTTTAGTCAGTATGACTACAGAGAATGCTCTTTTCGCACAGTAATTTCTTGATCAGAAATGGTAACATCCTCAAGAATATACCTTGAAATCCTTTGAAGAATCGTCGTTCGACTTTAGAGTATGAAACGAACTGATCAATGGAAAATTCCGTCACAAATCCTCCTAGCACACTATCCACCCAGTGATACACCGTGCACGTGATAGTATTATCAGTTTTTTCCAGCTGCTCAAGCAGCTCTGAGGTCCACTGAGTGACTTGCTCATCCTTCCATCACTTATGGAATTCCACAAGCCTGGCCAACCACTCTTGGAGTTCAATCGCAAAGGTTACAAAGAATATTTCGTAGATTTCATTAAGAATGTACCTATTTTGTCACCTTTCTGCCATTACTTTTTCACTGCGATTTTCTTTTATTGTGAACTCCTCGATCTGTCTTTCGAACCAGTCTTCGATCTCTTTTCTTTTAGGTTTCCAGTATTTTCTTGTCATTACTTAATTCCTCTCTCAGACTTCTTTCAGTTCGGCAATGGAACTATTTGTTGGCTCAAGGGGTCCTGATCTAGGTTCGGTAAGCAAGGTTTTCCAACAAACCCCTATACTACTAGGCCTTTCAGCAGTGACCTACTTTCACAGGTCAAAGTCTCACCCGAAGTAGTATGGGTGGGTGCTGGAGCCAAGTTTCCACACACTGAGAAAGGATGGGTAAGGCAAGCAGAGCTGTGTCTTGGTTCTGTAATTCCCATATTACCTTGTTCTGCTCAGGACTAGTCATGTTTCTACTTGCATCCATGTGCACTATATCTACAGTTATATTCTTATTATATCATCAACACAGCAGTACATAAATAGAACATATAAGAACTAGATTTAAGATCAGAGTACACATATATTTCACAGCTTAAGGACAGAAACGCATGATACAACAATTACAAGTAATTCATATAAAAATAATCACAAATTCAGTTCTCGAACAATCTTTCTCATTCATTCATTCATCAATTATTCCTTACAATTCCAATCCCCTTCCCAACCTACGCACACAGCTACAGGTTCCACACACGGCCGGACTAGGATCTCCATGCAAACATCCAACAGGAGTCCATTCCCCAAAACCCAAAAATATCACTTAAATAATAGATCGCATCGATAGCTCATCATTTCCTATCCTTTACAATACAAAATTTATCTCTATTTATAACAATCTAGCCTCGACTTTCCCATGGTCTGCTACCTGTGGTTTTCGGACCCCTAGTTTATCCTATGACCCATTACAATGTGTTCAGGGATTTGACCCACCCCAAAACCCCTTCACTATGTTAAATATAACCAAAAATATCAAAATTGGACTAGTTTCGTAGCTTTTTAGGAGTGCTTGTTCCAATACAAGGTCCTATTGCAATTAATTGAAATGCATTTGGATAATATTCTTTTTCGATTGGGTATGGATCCCACCATTCTTGGAGCTAGACAATTAGTGAATCATGGACATATCCGGGTCAATGACCATATGGTAGATATACCAAGTTACCCTTGCAAAATTAATATAACACACATCCATTTACATATCGAGTCACAATATTTTGCATGTGAGGCCAATAAAAAACATCTATAAATGACACAAAGTTTTTCCTACACCAAAATTACCCGACACAAGAGAGGTGGTTGCGTCTCTTATTATATGTATTATTTCATTACTGGGAATATAATTTTTTTCAAGATGGTACAAAAAATTTCCCTACAAATGGTAATTCTCCACCTGTGATCCATGATTGAAATTTCCTAAACCTATTTAAGATATTCATCATCAAAATATTCCTCAGCATAAAAATAAAAATAAAAAGAAACATTTTGCAAAATTATAGATGCAGAAATAGGAAGGAGAGAAAACATATATGCAACATTTTTGTTGGTGCCCTTCTTATATTTTATTACCAAGTGAAAATTCTAGAGGAATTCCATCCGTTGAAAATAATTTTCTTGTTGAATCTTCGTTTGTGACTGGAGGTATTTCAACGGGTGTTGATCTGTGTGAATGATGATCTCCTTGATGATCAAATAGTACTTCCACTTTTTCACTATTTGAAACAAGGAAATACAACTCCTTTTCGTATGTGGGATAACTCACAACAACTTTGGATATTGTATCTAAATGGTAACATATATGTTTCCTTTTCCACATCAATACTGCTCCCATGGTGTACCGACTAGAATTTGTCTTGATCTCAAAAGGTTGCTAGATGTGAGGTAAGGAAAAAAATATTGAGGTACAAATATTTTCTTCAGGCATATAAAAGGGTTTTTGTTTCTTTCCTCCCCACTGAAACATTTGTATCACACTTTTATATGCATGCAAGGGGGTTGCAATGATGAATAAACTAGCAATGAACCTTCTCCAATATTGCACTACACCCAAAAAGCTGCAACATTTGTAACATTGGTGGGTTTAGGCCACTTCGCAATCACAAAAACCTTATAAGGATCTACTTTTAATTATAAATCTCCAAAAATGTGACCTAAGTAAGCCAAAGAGGTCTTAACAATCTCGTACTTATTCATTTTGACATACAATTTTTCATTTTACAAAACATCAAACACGTTTTCAACATTTCTCATGTGATCTTTCTATGTCCTACTGAAAACAATATTATCATCAAGGTAGAAAAGTAAAAAATTATCAAGAAAAGGTCCGAAAATATCATTCATCACCCTAATGAATGTAGTCAGAGAATTCGATAGTCTGAATGGAATCACAACCCATTTAAACAACCCATTTTTTATTCTTGAACATAATATTCCATACATCATATTCTGCAATATTTACCTGATGACGTAACAACCCTGGTGAAAATTCCATGTAATAAAAGTTAAAAATAATAACCATGGTTGATGGGACACTTATTCTGAGCTAAATTTTGGGCGTAACATCCTAGTGGGTGTCCATTTGGATAATTATGGCTAAAGGAAGTTGGCAAAGGAAATCGAAAAGGCTTTGAAAATGAAGAATGGCATTTTTGGCACATTTTTTTATGGAAAATAATCTAGATTAGTAGAAAAGAGAGATGAGAGGTCACAGGTTTCATGTGAAGAGGAAAATCGATTAAAATAATGGAAAATCAAGAAAATGGAGGCCTCATCAATAAAAAGGTTTATGAGTATCAGTTGGCATGCTTTTGGCTCAAACTTTTGCTCACAATTATGCCTCTCATTCTATTCTTTCTCACTCTCTCTCACTCTTGCAAAATTATAATTTCTTGGAGCATTTTGGAATTGGAAGAAGAAAGGAAATAAAGCAAGAAGAAGGAGTAAGTAAGAAAGGAAGAGCAGGAATCAAGAAGCTATAGTGGAATTCTTTGCAGGTATTATTTGGATGTGTGATTTCCTTACTAGATTTGGCATTCATGGTATTGTGTGTGGCTCTTTTCTGTCTCAGCATGATTTTTTCCATGTGTGATCATTTCTTAAGCCTAGCCTGACCATTTTGAGATAGCCATGGTGTTGTGGAGTTCCCATGTTTTGGTTTAGCTAGATTAATGGATGGATTCAAATATGGTTCAGTTGGATCTCATAATATTATTATTATGAGGACACAGAACCAGCTTATGTGTTGGCTCGGTTGAGGACCTAGTTATTGGGGTTTGGATTGTAGTAAAGACTAAGAGGTGTTGTCTTGGTTTAAGGCCTAGTGATATGAGATTGGATTGCGGTAAATCCTAAGAGGTGGTTGCACTTGATTAGGCCTAAGAATCATTTCCGGTGAATGGATGGATATATGGTAAAGCCTAGAGGAAAGTGTCTTGGTTTAGGGCCTAGCTACCCCTAATTCAGAGTGTGGGTTGTGGTAAATATTGAGAGACTAGGATAGAAGAAAATTCCTCATGGTTCAGATGGAGAGACTCTAATGATATCCATGCTTGTGTTAGTCTAGTGATCGGGTGTAGATCATGGTAAAGTCAGCAATGACATGTTTATTTTGTTGGCCTAAAGATTATGTATGGATCATAGTAAATCTTGATTTTTATTGATGGGTAGGGTGGTTTAGCCTTGGGATGCCTTGGTTGGTTATTTCAGTTTGAGTCCCACATTCATGCTTGGAATATTGGACGAGGGTGATTGGCTAAAGATAGATTTGGCTCATCCAATCTATCGTTGGGTGGAACGTGGAAGTAACATCTCTGTTTGGTTTTTTCATTGAGTAATCAAGAGATCATTTATTTTCTATTTGGTATGAAATTTTATTTTTTTCTGTGTGTATTATATTACTGTTGTATCCATGGTATTTATGTTGTTACTATGCTGGTTATAAGGATGTATTTTATCAGTAATGATGTATGACTCTATCCATTTTTGTACTTGAAAAGTAATGCACAATGTATCTATTGTCAAATAGTTTGTATTGCAGCTAATAATGTAAATGAGAAATTCTTCTTAGTGATTCTCAGATAATTATGAAAGCCATATGCTTAAATATGTTGTTTACACCTATAAATTCAATGTTTGTGACATGTTTGAGAAAATATCTATGATGGCTAGGTGGGATCCACATGTTTATTGTTGATGTGATTGATTTTGTATCACTATCCTTTTGTTATTTATCATCACTTGAATTTTCATGAAGTTCTGGGAAGTGATATGGGCTATGGTCCTGAAAAAGTGGCTTAAATTCTAGATATGCAAGCTCAAAATTGAGTTTTTGGGGCCCTGGGCGTTGACATGCAGTGTTATGCCTACAGCTATAGCCTCCTAGCCCTTGAAATGGAGTGTTATGCTGCCAGCTATGGCTCCAAGGGGGTCAAACTGTTAGTTTTTCCTAGGTAAGAGGCCTGAATGGTTGGGTTATCTGCTAAGGGTGTTGTGGTTGTTTTACACGGTCTATTGGTTTTTTTTTCCATCGGTTCCACTTCCTTAAGGTGACATAGGAGGTTGAATATCACTATAATAGCCTCTAATTGCATGTTGACCTCAGTTGGCTGGTTACTTGGGTAGATGTGGGAAGAGGGTGTTACAGAGCAGTATCAGAGAATGGTTGCGCTCTCCTTGGGTGGTGTTTGGTTTTTTTTCTCATTTTGTGATATCTGATACCACATAGTAGTGTGAGAGCATGGTTGCACTCTCCTTGGGTGGTGTCTGGTTCATGTTATTTTTGTGTGATATCTGATACCACTAAGTAGTATCAGATCATGGTTGCACTCCCCTCAGGCGATGCTTGGTTTTTGTTCTCTTTGTGTGGCATATGATATCCTTTCTTATTGTTTCATATCTGATACCATAGAGTTGTACAAGAGCATGGTTCAGCCCTTGGACTAGAGGGGTGGTGTGTTGGTCATGCTTTTATGTTGGATGCATATGTGTTTCTCATACCTATGGTGTATGTGTTTGCTACATATGCATGGTGTCATCCATGGTTGTAGTGATGTCGGTGTCGAGGTATAAAAGGGTATGTTTTTAACACCTATTTATCTCACATTAATTATCAATCCAGGAGCGAATTTTTATTTCAAGAGTGTACTCTGTCTGAGGCTGCAATTCATCCAAGATCAATGTTGTGAAGATGTAGTACAGAATAACAAATACAAAAGTAACAAATTCTTGTAAAGAAACCTAATTACAGTGACATGAAATGGAAAGATTAAACTACATCAATCTTGTAAAACATCGATCAGGGATGCAGTAGTAGTAACTCTTTCCCTTAGAAATCGATGCAAGATAACCAATCTAGGGACCTGGAAGCAATAAACTCTATCCTCTACAGTTGGAGATATTGAAGTAATCGAAATGAAAGAAAATTCAATGAACGTAACTTAAAAGAAACGAAATATGGAAAGGAACAACAACATGTAACTATAACTCATCTCTTTTCTAATCGAAGACTATGAATAAACAATGAACAGAAATAGAACAACAACATGAAATGAACAACAATTACAATTCGAACATACTCAAGAAACTAGATTTCCGTCCTTTAATTCTGTCGACAGCCACTCACCACGCAACAACCAATTCCAACAAATTATAAACTAATGGAACAACAAATTAAATCAGATACAGAACAACAAAGCTTTAAGATAATAACAAGATAATTGAATGACAGATGTGCTTCTCGTAAAAGATGAAATAGCAATGAATCTGTATTTGATCTAACAACAGTAAACCAGTTCTGTAATTGAAACAAACATTAAACACACTTCACAGAACAGAAATAAAAGAATAGAAATACAAACAGCAGATCGCTCCACCAAGGCTGGGCCTTCAACTGCTGATGAAAGCACCCCTGGGCTACTGCAGAGCTTGAGAAATAGAACGAGAATGCCTATTTGTATTAATAAAACATGAATAGATTTTACATCAGTTGCTCTTTGCTCACAAGATTCAAGGAATTATAGTGATACAAAGGGAATTCAATAATCACCCATTGTTCTCCATCCTCCCCCAATACATAATACATGATCTCCTTTTATAATTAGAAAGAGGAGAAATTAAATAGAAAATATGATCTCTCATAACAATATTGGATTGTTCCCAACAACGTGATCAACCAGAAAATATATTTCCAACAATCTTTCAACAAGAGGAAGGCGAATTTGGCTTTGTAGCTGAGATTTGGAGGATGGCCGCAACAACAAATCTGAGAAAATCATGCTCAAAGAACAGTGTGTTTCTCTCAATACATGGTAAATTTGGGAAAACCATTCTTTGCTAAAGTTAATTGGGCCCGTTCTGGACAAAACTTATGTTCCGGATTTTCCAGATTCTTCTTCATTTTCCCAGAATCTTAACCGCAAAACTGTCACTTCTTATTCCAGCGAATTTCTGAGTTGGAATATTTGATGTTTTGGAGATCAAATCTTCAATATGGAAAATATCTTGGAGGCTAAAATGGTGAGTGATATTAAAAAAATATATTAATAAGCCATTATTGATAAAATAATGCGTAATAATCACCAATTTATTAAAAATAAAGGAGAAGAAATAGTATTCATCCATAAGAGCATAAATCATTATAAAATGGATTTATATGATAAATTATAATAAATGACATGATAAAGAAAAGTAAAAATGGATGAAATAAGTGTTAAAAAGTGGTCATATTCACGACCTAACATACCCCCAAACTGAATATATTGCATGTCCTCATGCAACCCAGAACTGTATATATTGCATGTCCTCATGAAATCCAAAGACAAAACCCATGTGTTAACCAAGCAAAGAAAATTGTTCATCTCGACTCATGAAATGGATGGAACAAATGAATTTTTCCTCAAATAATGAATATTCAATTTTATCAATCTTGATAAAGGCATAACAATTTTTACAGTTGACATTCAACTATATGTATATGAAGTTGCAGAAAAATGTGACATAAGTAACAACAAACTTCATTAACCATTTTCTCAAAAATCAGATTGTTTTGATGCATGGATCATGAGATATAAACAAAATGGTTGTAGGTGATAGTGCATAATTTTCAAAATTTTATGAACTAATTTAGTGTGAAATTATCTGGGTTTGTGTATTTTAATGATACCTCTCTGTTATCCAGAAATCACAAGAATTCAGTTCATAGTTTTAAAGATATATGCAAATCAATTTCTGCACTATATACAAATGAAATTGTATGCCTTAAATGAGAAAGAAAGTGGAAAACATCCATCATGTGTAGCAATTCCCCCCCCAAACTGAAGAATTAGCATGTCCTCATGCGATGCTAGAAAACAAAGAGAGGTGGTTGCTACAATCTATTGAAATCGATGCTTGGTATAAAACAACATGGAATAATGGAGGTGTTGAGAATGAATAAGAATATCAATGGATGATAAAGAATATTACTGACATAGTCATAAGAAAGAAATGAAGAAAATCAACACTCCCCCAAACTAAAAGATGAGACATGTATAGAAAAATGGGAAGTGGTGAATGATGATAAATAATGCTCAATGGATGTTCATGAAATTCTCCTAAATTCATAATAAATCAGAAAATTATGCTATTTTATCTCAAGTGTTACCTTTGAAAAAAATTTGGAAGGACATGTAGGGACTGGCCTTTGTTGAAGCTGATGTAGGCTGAGCGGTTACTGAAAGTGATGCAAAAGGTGGAAGCCATGTGCACGTTCGCGAGCCTTTGTTGTTAGTTGCAATAGTGTGATCGTGCTGCGAATAGAATTCCCCCCCATACTTGTTGTTCTCCTGTAAAAAAATCACAATTATGTATGCAATTTTCTTGAATCCACGGTTTTAGTTCTAAACGGAAATAGATAAGATGCATGCAAAAAGTGCAATCAACAAAAATTGTATAGAAATGTAGTATGAATATTGTGGCAAAATGGTAGCGTACTGCACAACAATTATACAGCATGGAAAGACATACATACTTATGATATGATCACTAAATTATCTCATTACTGAAATCCATGTATATGATAAATCGTAAACATATATAGAAGCGTTTTGTAATGATTCAATGATAAGGAGAAGGGAAAAGTTAAGATAAACATAAGTAAAAATGAATTTATTACCCACTTAAACTAATTTGATCGATTTATGATGATTTTCATGTATAATAGGTTTGAAATCAAAGGTTAAGGATTCATACTTTCATCTGATATTTAAATAGAGATATAAGAAAAAGGGTTTAATATTACTATTGATGTGCATAAATGTGACTCCAATACCATCAGCAGAGCTCTATTGCCCACAGGTGTCCATAACCTTGACAGAGTTGCTCTCTCACCCTTGGAACCATTGTCCTTTATTTGTGCTGAGGAAGTGCTTGTTAATTGTCATAACAGAGGCCATTGTGCTGGCTTGGTGAAAAGATAAATCACAATGCCATTCACTGGGAAGAAGTGAAAAGTGGGCAGGCTGGCTCGTGATGAGACCTCATGTTCCAAGGACTTCTTAATTTTTTCAATTTTCCATTGGATCATATCCCTGGTTTGGTGGCCATGATGGGAATGCCACTTCACTTGCTTCCTTATGAACATGGTAGGTTAGCTCTTGATGAGATCCCCTATCCTCCATCTGCCAAATTATAAAATTATTAATGAAATATGTAAATATTTTTCTTTTCATATAGCACTTTCCTATTTATTCATAAAGGATGGCTCAGCACTCCTTAAGAGTAAGGATGGTAGAAAAAGTATGAATAGCTCAATAGAAAATAATATGCCCTTGTTCCTACTCCATAAGTAAAAATCAAATAAAGTTATAAAATATGAAAAAGAACCAACATGATAAAAATAATCGATCATATGAATTTAGTGGTAATAAGACAAGAAAATCATGTTATTGATTATGTCCCTTTTTCCTTTTTCTTATCATTACTAAACAACTTTCTTGAAAATGATGATTTATTTTGATTTGCTTATTACAGTAAGCTATAATTTGTATGATTGTGTATCCTTTCATAAATTGTATGTTTGTCTTTCAAAAATTCATGAAAAATTCAAAAAAAGTTCTAAAAATTTTGTTTAAAAAAGCAAGAAAAATGCACTCAAAAAGTGTTGTTCCTTTCAAAAGGAACAACAAAAACATTCTGTGAAAATGTTGTTCTTTTGGAAAGGAACAGCAACAATAATCTGCGAAAATGTTGTTCCTTTTGAAAGGAACAACAAGAAAAGTCGGCGAAAATGTTGTTCCTTTCGAAAGGAACAGCAAGAACAGTCGATGATGTTCCTTTTGAAGGGAATAACAAAACTCTTGTTCCTTTTGAAAGGAACAACAAAAACGAGCGGTGTTGTTCCTTTTGAAAGGAACATCAAAAACATGCGGTGTTGTTCCTTTTGAAGGGAACAATGAAATCATGAAAAAAATGTTGTTCTTTTTGAAAAGAACAAAAAAACTAATTAATGAAAATTTTGTTCCTTTTGGAGGGAACAAAAAAAATAAACACATAAATGCACTACTTCTTAAGAGGAACGACTGTTGTTCCTTAAGAGGAACAATATCTGTCCCTTAAGAGGAACGACAAACAAATATAAACATGCAAAAAGGAAAAAAAATAGAGGAAAGAACAAAGCTAATATGCAATCCATTTCCCAGCAAATCCAATCAATTAGAGAGGAAATTTTATGTACAGGTTTCAAGAAAAAATAATTTTTTACAGAATTGGTGCTACTGAAGAATTGCCTTCTGCAATTGAAACTTGCATGGTGGGGTCCTTATTGTTCAATTTCCACTGGAGAAGAAATTATAATTTGAAGAGATTGACCCCTGAAACACAAAAACATAAAAGAAATCAGAAAAGAAACAACACTTTTATTAAGTTATAACAACTATAATGTTATTTCTAAGAGTATCAAATCTATTAATGGAAAAAAATGATCTCTTTAAAAAATGTTTTGGCAGTAGTGGCATGAATCTTCAAATGGAAATGAATTCTTCATTTCTTCTGTTATCAATCCGTTAGGTAATAAACTGGATGAAATGCCCTTGTTTTACTAAAATTTCTTTCAAGAATCGCTCGTCCATAAATTGACCTTTTGTTCTACTAAGACTTGCAAAAAACGAGTTTCTACCTGCAATAAAACATTAAATCATGGAGAAAGAGAGGCAATAGAGCTCCCCTAATCCAAGAATTATGAAAAAAACTAACAATTAGTTAATCTATAGAACAAATCCATGGACAAAGTAAAATTAATTTACTACCTGCGGGTGAGCAGTGGCCAATCATGCTAACCTGCGGTGTTTCAATCATAACTTCTTTATTTTTTGTCCGATTTGAGTGATTCCAAAGCCAAATGAGAGCTAATTCAAAGTTTAATTTCCAATAGAAACATATTTTTAAAAATTCCATGTAATGGTATGTTAAACTTGCTTATAACAACCTGCATAATAGAGTCATTTTCGATTTTCCAATTCGGACCAACAATTGGTATTTCAAGCATAAATTATTCATTTAATGGCGGATTGAACTAATTCAACTTGGAGCTTAAATTATATTCATTTATTGATCTCCAATAGAAACAGGTTTTTAAGACAAGAAGAATTTATGTGTTAAATATGCTAGGGAATAGCCGAGAAAACAAAGTTTCATGAGTGCTGATTTATGATAGGCAGTCAGTATTTTGGTCATAAATTCCTCATGTGATATCGAAGTTGAGTGATTAAAACTGCGTTGTAAGATAGATTCATAGAGGAATTTACTATATAAATAGGTTTTAAAAATATAATCATTTAAGCCTCCGAAAACTGACTGTCCCAACTCTGTTGTTGAGTTGCCTACTAGACACCCTGTCAATGTTTTCATTCTAAATTTTTCGTTTCAAATCCAAATTGAATGATTCAAATTGGGTTAGAAATTAGATATCAGGGGCTACTTATAATAGAAACAGGTTTTAAAAATACTCATTTTGAGTCCCCCAAAACATGACTGTCCCAACTTTGTTTTCAGGAATTTCATCAAGCCTGCAAGCCAAAAGAATGATATTCGACCAATTTTTTCATATTGATGATAAAAATGAATATGAGTGTTTGTAGAATTGTTATTTGCAATATAGGTCATCTACATACACAAATAAATTAGAATATTTATCATCAATGTTGATTTCCACAGCGTGTTGCAACAAAGAAACACCTATTTTTACAAAAATAAAATAATAAAAAAAGTGTTTATTTTATTTCCTTATTTATTTTATTTTCTCCACTAATCTACTCTTCTTTGAAAATACAATATGGTTATGTATAAGAGTATTCCCAGAGGAGCCATTTCCAAAATAAGGCCTCTAATATATACATACCCAAATTTGAAAAATGCATGTTGATAAATAGTAGGGTATAAGAGGCCAACTTCCCTTGTAAAAAAAGAAAATTGGGCAAGAATTCTCAATTTCTTGGGAATATTGCTCAGTCTCTTATGTTTGGATATTTACCTCAGCAAAGGATATAGATGGTGACTCTGTGGCCTGAAGGGAAGTAGTAGGTTGTCTAGAAATAACTTTCCTAGGTCCTACTGATGGCTGAGATTCAGTTTTCTTAAGAGTTTCGTCAATAAAGGTCCTTCTCCCAAGGGTCACCAGTCCCTTAGGTTTTTTAGGTTTGGGAGGAATTTTGTCCTGTTTAGATTTTCTAGTCATTCAGAAGAACAAGCCTTCATTCCTACCTAAAGAAAGAAATTTACCCAATTCTGTTGTGAAGCAGGCAGTGAGCAAGTATGTTCCTTACTTGGTGCGCAGGTTCTTACCTTCCATCTTGAAAACTCAATTCTTCCCAAGTAGAAAAAAGGTCAAATGTGTATCATTCCTTTTAAATGCCATACACTCTCCCCGACAACGGCGCCAAAATGTCGAGGTATAAAAGGGTATCTTTTTAACACCTATTTATCTCACATTAATTATCAATCTGGGAGCAACTTATTATTTCAAGAGTGTGCTCTGTCTGGGGCTGCAATTCATCCAGGAGCAATGCTGTGAAGATGTAGTATAGAATAACAAATACAAAAGTAACAAATTCTTCTAAAGAAACCTAATTACAGTGACATGAAATGGAAAGATTAAACTACATCAATCTTGCAAAACATCAATCAGGGATGCAGTAGCAGTAACTCTTTCCCTTAGAAATTGATGCAAGATAACCAATCTGGGGACCTGGAAGCAATAACCTCTATCCTCTACAGTTGGAGATCTTGAAGCAATCGAAACAAAAGAAAATTCAATGAACATAACTTAAAAGAAACAAAATCTGGAAAGGAACAACAGCATGTAACTATAACTCATCTATTTGCTAATCAAAGAGTATGAATAAACAATGAACAGAAATAGAACAACAACATGAAATGAACAACAATTACAATTCTAACATACTCAAGCAACTAGATTTCCATGCTTTAATTCTGTCGATAGCCACTCACCATGCAACAACCAATTCTAGCAAATTATAAACTAATGGAACAACAACTTAAATTATATACAGAACAATAAAGCTTTATGATAATAACAAGATAATCGAATGACAGATGTGCTTCTTGTAAAAGATGAAATAGAAATGACTCTGTATTTGATCTAACAACAGTAAAACAATTCTGTAATTGAAACAAACATTAAACACACTTCACACAACATAAATAAAAGAACAGAAATACAAACAGTGGATCGCTCCACCAAGGTCGGGCCCTCAACTGCCGGTGAAATCACCGCTGGGCTACTGCAGAGCTTGAGAAATAGAATTAGAATGCCTCTTTGTATTAATAAAACATGAATAGCTTTTACATTAGTTTCTCTTTGCTCACAAGAGTCAAGGAATTATAGTGTTACAAAGGGAATTCAATAATCATCCATTGTTCTCCATCCTCCCCCAATACATAATACATGATCTCCTTTTATAATCAGAAAGAGGAGAAATTAAATAGCAAATATGATATCTCATAACAACTTGATCAACCATAAAATACATTTCCAACAATCTTTCAACAAGAGCAAGGCGAATTTGGCTTTGCAGATGAGATTTGGAGGACGGTTGCAACAACAAATCTGAGAAAAGAATGCTCAAAGAACCCTATGTTTCTCTCAACACAGGGTGAATTTGGGAAAACCATTCTTTGATTAAGTTAACTGGGCCCGTTCTGGACAAAACCCATGTTCTCGATTTTCCAGATTCTTCTGCATTTGCCTAGAATCTTAACCGCAAAACTGTCACTTCTTATTCTAGCGAATTTCTGAGTTGGAATATTTGATGATGATTTGGAGATCAAATCTTCAATCTGGAAAATATCTTGGAGGCTAAAATGGTGAGTGATATTACAAAATATATTAATAAACCATCATTGATAAAATTATGTATAATAATCAACAATTTATTAAAAATAAAGGAGAAGAAATAATATTCATCCATAAGAGCATAAATCATTATAAAATGGATTTATATGATAAATTATAATAAATGACATGATAAAGAAAAGTGAAAATGGATGAAATAAGTGTTAAAAAGTGGTCGTATTCAAGACCCAACAGTCGGCATGTAGTAGAGGATTTTGTTGTTATGAAGTGTGTCATCAAACATATTTAACTAAAATTATTAATTTATTTTTAATTACTAATTATGATTAATTAATTAATCAATTAATTAAACTTATAAATCATTTGAAATCTATTCAAATGCATTCAATCTATTGATGCATTCAAATATTGAATGCATTAATTGCAATCTATTGAATGCATTTATAAACTATTGAATGTATTGATTGCAATCTGTTTAATGCATTCAATTTATTGTAATGCATTAGAATCAATTATTGTTGGCTTGAGGGGTCCTGACCTAGGTTCAGTGTGCAAGGTTTGCCAACAAACCCCTATACTACTGGCCCTTTCAGTATTGACCTGCTTTCGTAGGTCATAGTCTCACCTATAGTATGGGTGGGTGCTCGAACCAGGTTTCTGGACCCTGAGAAAGGATGGGTAAGGCAAGTAGGGCTGCGTCTTGTTTCTATAATTCCCAGATTAGCTTATCCTGCCTAGGTTTAATCACGTTAATATTCGCATCCACGTGCACTAGATTTATAGTTATAGGCTTATTATATCATCATCACAACAGTACATAAACAAAGCATAGAAGATCTATATCCAAGAGCACAATACACAGATATTGCACAACTTAAAGACAGAAAATACATAACACAACATTTATCAGCAATTCACATAAAAAAACTCACAGTTTCAGATCTCTAATAATTCTTTGCATTCATTCATTCATCAACCATTCCTTACAATTCCCTTCCCAACCTGCACACACAGCGGCAGGGTCCACACACAGCTGGACTAGGATCTTCGTGCACACATCCAACAAGAGTATGTTCCCCAAAACCCAAACAGATAGCTTAAGAAACAGATCACATCAATATCTCATCAATTCCTATCCTTTTCGATACAAAATACATCTCTATTGATAACAATCTAGCTCCGACTTTCCTATGGTCCACAACCCATGGTTTTCGGACCCCTAGTTTATCCTTTGACCCATTACGATGTGCTCGGTGCTTTGACCCACCCCAAAACCCCTGCGCTATATTAAATATAATCAAAATTAACCAAAATGGACCAGTTTTGCATCTTGTTAGGAGACTCTGATCCAAAAATCCCCCAACACAATATTGTGACTCGTCCCAAGTCACTGCACTGGGGCATCATCGATCTACGTAAGAAAAGTCTCTAAAGTGCGGGCAAGCAGAGGGAGTACCACCTGACTCTGGGATGCAGCATCCTGTGTGAGAGTGACCCTCTTTTGGGAAGGTGGGTCGTCAATAACCATGGTAATAGTTGCCAGAAATTCATTAAGGCATTGAGTTGCGCCTTTAATGTCATGTGTCAGCTAGAGGGCCGAGGTAGTCCAGGGCCGCAGACGTTTCGATATGGCGTGCTATTTCTATTGGAGTTTCGTAATCTCATCCTTGAGGTCATTGCTAGTTTTCATTCATGCCAAGCACTGGGCAAGCACCAAAGTAGACAACGTAGCATTGATTTCTTCAACAGCCTTTCCGCGCTGTTGTATGTATTGATTGATTTGTTGGAGGATTGGATCGCACTCGACCCGATTCCAAAGTTGTATCGCTGATTCTATCAGAGTGGTACCTTCAGAAATTTTCTCTGAGATTGTTGTTGTTGCTTCTGTGATAAGGGCGATCCGCTAGGCACAGACTTATGGGGGCATGTCAGGTTGCAATCTGGACTGTAATTCCTCAATCTCCAGTCGGGAGGCTTTGAAAGTAGCAACCAATTTTTCCACTTTTGTTCTAGATGTATCTTCAACCATAATGTCCTTTTTCACTTCCATGCAGAGCTATTGGATCATAGTCTCAAGTTTCGCCTGTTGGGACTCAACCCGGACCACCTTAGTAGTTTTCTGTGCAAGAGTGTGCTAAGCGGCCGTCAACTCGCGGACTGTGGATTGAGCGCGGTCACGAATCTCCTGGGAGACAGCATGAAGAAGGCCTTCTAAGGTTGTGTACGGATGCTGAGTGAGGTCTAGATGGATTCCTATGCCTTCCGGGGGCTACGTTCCGACTAAGGTACCAGTAGGGATACTCCAAAATCGGTCGGTCTCCCTGACTCGTGCCATGCTGCTATCGACGGATGGAAGTGATGCCTGGCCTTCACGGGAGGGAGGTGGAAGCACTTTGATTCGAAGAGTGTGGAGGTCTTCCTAAAGAGAGGTGACCCCAGCTTGCCACTGAGCTGTGATAAGCGCCCACTTATCCTTTGTGGCCAGGGTGACCGCATCTGCGATCTGCTCGAGATCTTTGCCTATTAATGTGACTGTCACGTCATTGTGCTCATGATGGGCTTTTTGTTTCTTCCTTGGTCAAACTGCCGATGGCCCTGCCCGCTTAGTACTGGGAGGAGGGGGGGTGGTAGTAGCCACTAGGTTCGGAGTTGTGTCTGGCCGTGGCTCCGGCGGGTTATTTTTGGGCTTAGTTGTAACTAATGCTGGCGTGATGGGGAGGCAATTTTTCCATGCATGGGGCCACAGTTCAATCAGTAGACCAATTTCTTCATATGGTACCATATAAGGGAGTTCTACCCACATCGGGTTGGCTAGAATGCGAATTCAGACCTGGTGCATAGTGATTTGAAAGGCAACAATATGCTTGTATTTGTCATAGATGGTGGGGGAGAGTCGAGGGCAGGATTTGATGGAAGTGGCGACACTACTCTGGAAAAGGACACAAAAGAAATTTTTATCCTCAATACGCTGCTTATCCTTGGAGTCCGATAAGTGAGCATACCAAGCACCTTCACACATACCATCACGGAGCACGAGAAAAACCGATTCTTCTGGTTTGTCCTAGGCAACTAGGGCTATGAGTAATAACGGCCATGAGTAGAAGCAAGGTGTCCCATACTCCTGAGACTCGTGGACATTAGCAAGAAATTCTTTGCACAAGTATTGAGTCCAATTAAAAAATACACCCTTCGCACATTTCCCGGCTAGCTAGATGACATAGGCTGGGACAATCGCAACCTGACACTTCCTCATGAGTTTGCAAGCTAACAGTCACGTACCCATTTGCGTAGCAATTTCGTTGATGGTTTGGATCACAAACCCCTGCTGATTTCACTGGACCGCATAGGTTTTCTAAACATAAAGAGCAGTAGCAGCTTCATATTTCTTGCCAACTTTCTCAAGTGGGTGTAGCCCCTGCATCGGGAGGCTCGTGATCTTGTGGATCAAATCGGCATCAATAGGGACTCTGTCACAAATCCATAAATAGCCATTGTGAATGAGGGCAACTAACTAGTGTGCCAATTGATCGGTGATATTGTAGCGGCCGAGATAGGGCATGCGGAGCAAGTTTAGGAGTCCGGATCCTGCCAAGCCACATAACCATCATTGAGGTACCACTGTGATTCCATCATCCTCATGGATTGTGTCAAATTATAATGCAGAGGTCAATTCCGGAAAAGCATCCTGCTCCGCCAGATTATGATCATCGAACTTGACCCCATAGAGGCATCCACAGGGATCACTGAAGACGGGGACCTCACCTGTGGTTAGCAGAGTCTGCAGGTAGGTTTTCATGCCACCCAATTTTTTCAGTATCTACGTAGATGGTCTTCGTGGTCGAGTGTAGGGGGGTAACCAGTTGATCGGGTTAGCCGACAGAGCCCCCTCCTACTCATCTTGTACTGAGCGCGGAGGCATGGGATGTCTTGGGGAATTTCGAGGTTTCTTCGTTGCTTGTGGAGGAGTTTGTGAGCTTTGATCTTTCTCCTTTTCCTTCCGCGTGGTTCGTGGAGGAGGGAGTTCCTCCAGCTCCAGCTCATCTTCCAGAACTTCTTCAACCTTAGGATCAGTTGGAATAGAGGGTTTGGCAAGAGCAGTGGTCGGCATCCTTGCGCGAAAGATGAATCCCAGCTCAAGGTAATTGATATCCAACGGGGCAGGTTTACTAGTGATGGGAGGGAGGCCGCAACTATAACGAATTTTTCTATTCGATTTCTTCTACACGATACTTAAAGTAGGCTACCCATTTACCCGAGATAATACTGCTAACCTGATCATCCTGCCAACCTTTAAACACTTTCCATCGAAGGACAAAGAGATATGTTTCATGCAGGGCGGATTTGCCCAGGAAAGATACAAATCCCCCATAATTCATCTTGTCAAAGGTTCAAGGGCCGCTCCTTTCAACAGTAACTTCTGCTTCTCCCCAGAAGGGATAGTTCCAATGGCTAGTTGTTGTGTCCCAAATATCTTAGGCGTACTTATTACGCTAAGGTTTCCAATTTGTGACAGCTGCTTGGCTTCCCCAAACACAAGCTTGCTGCCTAAGTAGCGCTTGGCCCGACACTAAGGGACCTTTATCTCCTATTCTACTAGGTTTTTAAGAGGGACTGACATTGGCATCAACTGCCTAACCCCTAGTTGCTTCACCGATGCAAAAGTTGTTTGAGGCAAGGAGCTGCTACTCATGGAATTAGCAGGTGTCATAGGGACTCTGTTGTTTATTTGAGGGTTGACCCATCCCTTGCTCAAGGTAGGTCTTCATTTTATTCCCATATTTTCCTCAGGGGTGATAAAGAGAGATTCCTTAGTGATACGAAGACAACGCAATGTAGAGGATTCTCCTACCTGGTTCTGCCAAGCTTCTAGAGCCCTACTGGAATCCTTAGTATCTTCCTCGTGGCATGGTATGGTCAATTTATAGAAATCAGTCCCCTTATTAAGTATAGGTCTTGCATAACATTTGTCTTCCACCAGGTCTATAGGTACGACGATCCACCAGCCCAGGTTTTCAAATATCATGCTGCATTCTTTTAGATCGATAATACCTGCCATGTTCATAGCCCAGTCTAGCCCAACGAGCACAGGGTAGGGATCCACATCTTCCATCGTTTCTATTACCTCGAAGTCAGCCAGGATCCTTGCCCCCTTAATATCCACCATCACACTGGGAAATCTACCTAAAGGAATGATCCATCTATGATTCGCCATTCGAAGCTGGATGATGGATAGTTCCATCTTAGGCTTTCCCATGCATTTCCAAGTGTGCTTAGGTAGGATATTGACATCCGATCCGAGGTCTAAGATAACCTGATCCATTCGATAGTCACAGATCTGGATTTTTATTCACATCTCCCTACCATTGTGTCATTGATTTTGGTGCAATGTATGGACATTCTTAACATTGGTCATCCTGATATCATGCACTTCACATCTTTCCAGTAAAGTCTGTAGGTTTCGTACTGTCCAAGGGTTGCAGAGCAGCACTGTGCATGCTTGTAAGAATAGTTTAACTTCCTCAGTTACTGCCTCATCCCCCCAGTTTGTGGATGGCGTGTCTTTAGGTTCAAGGAAGTCCTTACAGGCATCCCTAAACATTTCCCTTACTTTGCGCAGGTCAAGACCTTTTTGGTTACTAACTGCCTTGTAGATTAGTGTATCAGCTTCATCCTTCTCCTTAGCCCCTCCTATCACAACTCCGCTGCGTGCTACTACATTTACCTTTGTGTCTGCACCCCTTAGTTTGGTCTAGACCCTTCGCACCTTTTGCACAGTTGAAAGTCCCTTTCCCCATATCCTATTTTTTAGGGCTAGACAGTCTTCCAGTGCATGGTCCAACTGTCTACAATACCTGCAGGACTTTTGTACAGGGTGCAGGCAATCCCTCGCAGAATTCCAAGTGCCGCCACAGTTATAGTAGATCAATTGGCCTCAACCCCGACCTGCGCTTCTGCTTTGGCTCCCATCCCTTCTCCCAGGGGGGAGTCATCCCTACCCGAAGGGGTTCTTGGTGAGGTAGGATCTTCGTTCATTACATCCTTATGGCCAACCGATCGGCAGTGCCGGCATCAACGTCACTCTGATGCGGTACCCGGGGTGCCCCGACAAGCCCCTGGGTTGACCTTAAGCCACCCGGCTGGGCAGCTTCCTCCGTGCGTCAACCTAGGTTCCCTCGAGCCCCACTGTTCCAGGATACACACCCTTGGTCCCTGTTTTGTTCCAGCCTGTCGCAGATTCCGAATTTCCTCGTGCATGGTCTCAATCTGCTCCCAGATCTACCGGACGTATAACATAGCCCTCTTATGAGGCGTAGCTTCTACTTTAGTGGATTTTAGCGCGTTATTTTCTGATTCAAAGGCCCAGCAATCCATACTTGCCAATACCTGATCCCTTTCTCAACCTCATTTCGGTCCCGGCAACGGAACCATATGTTGGCTTGAGGGGTCCTGACCCAGGTTTAGTGTTCAAGGTTTGCAAACAAACCCCTATACCACTGGCCCTTTTGGCATTGGCCTGCTTTCGCAGGTCACAGTCTCACCCAAAGTAGTATGGGTGGGTGCTGGAACCAGGTTTTTGCACCTTGAGAAAGGATGGGTAAGGAAAGCAGGGCTGCATTCTATTTCTATAATTCCCATATTACCTTGTCCTGCGCAGGGTCAATCATGTTCCTATTCGTATCCACAAGCACTATATTTATAGTTATAGGATTATTATATCATCAACACAATATTAAATAAATAAGGCATAGAAGATCTAGATCCAAGAGCATAGTACACAGATCTTTCACAGCTTAAAGACAGAAAATACATAACACAACATTTATCAACAATTCACATAACAGAATTCATAGATCAGATCTCTAATAATTCTTCGCGTTCATTCATTCATCAACCTTTCCTTATAATTCCCTTCCCAACCTGCACACACAACAGCAGGGTTTGCACATAGCTCGACTAGGATCTCCTCGCACACAGCCAGTAGGATTCCCTTCCCCAAAACCCAAACAGACAGCTTAAGCAATAGATCGCATCAATATCTCATAAATTCCTATCCTTTTCGATACAAAAAACATCTCTATTTATAAAAATCTAGCTCTGACTTTCCTATGGTCTGCAACCTGTGGTTTTTAGACACTAGCTTATCCTTTGACCCATTACAATGTGTTCAGGGCTTTGACCCACCCCAAAACCCGTGTGCTATATTAAATATAATCAAAATTAACCAAAATCAACTAGTTTCGCATCTTGTTAGGAGACCCCGTTCCAACAGTTACAATGCATTCAAATCTATTGTAATGCATTCAATCTATTGAATGCATTCAAAATTTATTGAATGAATTTAAATATACTCAATACATTGATTTCTATCTATTTAATGCATGGAATTCATGAGCATATGTTGCAATCTGTTGAATGACTTGATTGAAATTTTTTGAATGTATGCAATCTATTGCAATACATTCAATCTAAATCTATTAGTCAATTAAATCAATTAGTTAAAATATACAATCTATTGAATGGAGTAAAATCTAACATATATTTAATAGATTAAATCTAATATCTATTGAATGGATTAAAATATTTTGAAACAATTAACATTAATTAAATTTATTCAATGAATTAAGTTTAAAGAATTCAATTTAAATATATTAAATGAATTTGAGATAAATTAATTTAAGTTAATTAATTTGAGTGATGAACAGTCTTTTTTTTGAAAGCTAGTCTAATTCTATTGATTAATGAAATATGTTACAATCCATTATCTGAGCAGAGGAATTTATCCAATTCCTACTCTCATTTGTTTCAAAAAATTCAAAATTAAGGGTTTCCCATAGCAGAGAAACCAACCCTTTAATTGTCTTTGTGAAATTGAAACAACTACATTCACTAAAGCATTTAAAAAAAAAACTGAAAAAAACTGTAAACTATGGATAGCAAAATTTTCCAGAGATGGAATGATGTGAAAAAAACTTCATTATTTGCAAGCTTCCTCATGTTGTTCTGCATCAAGTGCCAATGATTCCTCCTCAGTCACTAAACATCTATAGATGTGGGCAATTTCCTCCTGTTCCTCTATGAAGACAGGTGGCTTTGGCTTCATCGGCTCTCCTTTTTCGTCACATTTGCACCATCCGCCTAGCTTGTATCGCCATGGATTGGACAAGGACAGGGAGGAAGCCTTGATAGGTAGTCACTAGAGCTTCTTGGGTGGAGGAGTTTCTAAAAAGGGAATTGTAGATTTGTGGTACTTCCGCTTGTTTCAGGGCAAAGACGACATGGATTTCTCAGCAGAGGGGATGAGGTAGGTGTCGGGAGGAACCATAAGAGAAAATAAAACAAGAGAAATGTCCATGGTTGGGACTCTGGAGGAGTTTTCAATGGTTGGGGCTATGGAGTGAGAGCTGAGAACAGAGTCTGGCTCAAAAGTGGAATGAAAATGATGGTCAGTAGATGTTCTGGTTAATCTAGATGGAAGGGTGCCTCTGGTGGTGCCTGTGTGAAGCTTCTCTCTATGCTTGGGCGCAATGATAGTGGGAGCATAGGGCTGCAGAGAGCACATGAGGCTGCAAGGGAGAAATTTGGCAGAGCTTCGTTGGAAAGATAAACAATGAGTGTAATGGAGAACCTCGTGCTAATGTTTAATGGTTATGCCTCTCCAATCGAGGCCACAATTGTCCGACACCTGCTTCATTAAATCTATTAACTGTCTATTGCTGCGACGTGGTGTGGCAGTCTTGCTATGGCGCTGTCGATCCTCCATGGTATGTGTCACCACACACCATGGGGTGGGTTGGATCTCATGTCACCCGGATCCGGGAGAGTCATGAACAATATTATATAAATATATACACAACCTTTACATTTATATCTGCTTTTGAAAAAGTATTTCTTACATCATTTTTCTTTTGTTACTATTGTTTTCTTTCAAGCATTGTTTCTCCTTTTGTGTTTTTTTTTTAATATTCCAAAGATGCATTAGATTTTGTTGGAAAGCCTCAACACGCAACAACAAGTCAACAACAACTCACTCAAATGTCTAGGAAATTCATATTTAGAAATATATAGGAGATTTTTTTCTTTCATAGATGTAGCTTTAGAAAATAGATAAATTTCGGAAATGCAACCTAATAATGAATTTGTGAAGAATAAGAAGCCAAGAATGTTGATGGATGGAGAGTAGAGAGTAAAAGTTCTTAAGATAATATTTATATACCATGTTAAAAGTTATTATATAAAATTTATTTATTAAAAAAATAAGTTTATTTTAAATCATTTCAAAATATTAAATAAATTTGTATGATAATTTGTTCATCAGATTTTGGGTTGGAATAATGGATGTATATTCCATTCAAATTTTCCATGAATACTAACCCAAAAACTGTAATAAAATTCAATTTCCTAAAAATATATATTTAAAATATGTATGATATTTTAATATCCTTTCTTTACTTTATCATCAACCTAACCTATAATATTATATTTGTAAGAATTAAATATTATCAATGTGTATATGATATAATTAATAGATTAAATATTTTTATTTCGGTAATTAAATAAAATATTATTTAATTACTCTTATTTGTATAATATATAATATTATTCTTATATCATTTGTTTGTGTCTGAATTGGTGGAATGGAGAACTAAATAGAGCTTCGACTCGTATGAGATAGGTTAATTCAGATAGCCTCTAGGCATACTAGCATGGCATCTTGGGCTACACAAAGAGAGAATAAGAAATTTGAACCAAATATATCACACCCTGTAACTTAATGTTATACGGTTAACTAATTTACATCCCCGAAAATGATATATATATATATATATATATATATTATTACCTCCAATTATTATATTTTTCTCATTAACTATTAAAGCATATTATTACATTTCTTACTAGAAATAGAAAAAACTTTAAAATATTTAAAGGACACTAAATTTGAAGTTAAAAGGGATGTCACTTTAGATATTATATTGATACAAAAGAAAACATTTCTGCAAGACTGCACGTATTCGAAGATGATGAGAAATTGAAAAACGTTATGTAGATTCTTCAGGAATTTACTTATCTACATATTGATTAAGAAAATAATGAAACAATCGCTAAAAATATTCTCGACTCAGAAATAAATTTTAAGATGAAAATACATGATCATGAGACTATTCACCTACCCAAAAATCATATTCCTAAAGGATTGGTTCTTCTAAAAACATTGTTTGATCAGAATGATGATGTACAACCTTCACTGATAAATTCACAAGAAGATGGTGTGCAATACTGCAATATTGGTACGAAAGAAGAGCTTAGAAAAATTAAACTTTAACACTACCATAGGAGATTAAAGAGAAATATACTTAATTATTTAAACAATATAAAGATTTTTTTTTCATGGAAGTAAGAAGTTTTGAAAAGTCATCATAGATCTATTAGTGAACACAATATTCCTTTAAAACTAGGAGGGAGGATAGATCCAATCATGCTTCCAATAATGGAAAAGTAAGTAAATAAATTACTAGATGAAAAAATGATTTTTCCTTTAAGATATTCAAAATCGATAGCTAATCTAATCCATCGGAGGAAAAATAACGTAGAAATCAAACTCTTTGTTGAATTTAGAAATCTGAAAAAATTGTCAATGAAGGATCAGTTGCTTCAAAGAGTAACATGATATAACAGTATTTAAATGTTAGATGTTTTTTTCTAGATACAATCCGTTACTGGTTAGTGAAGAAGATAGAGAAAATACAACATTTGCAACACCAAAGGGGTGCCTTCATGTATGCTAAGATTCCATTTGGCTTAATGAATGCTGGTGAAACCATTCAGAGATCCATGGACTTGGAATTTGTTGGTAAGGTGAATAAATTAATAATATTTTACCTTGATGGTTTGATTGTATTATTAGAATCCAATGCAAAGAATATAAAACATTTGAAGAAAGTGTTTTAGACATGTAGAAATTTTTGGATTTCTCTTAATCCCAAGAAATCATTTTTTTCCTTGAAGGAAGGAAAATTTCTTAGTCATATCATTTCAAAGGAGGGAGACACAATAGATCCCGAAAGACTATTAGTTATGGAGTTAATTAGTTTTCGTATAACAACGAAATAAATTCAATAATTTTTAAGTAAAATCAATTTCTGAAGAAGGAGTATACCTAATTATGAAGATATTGTAAAATATATTACTGACATACTTAAAAATAATCGTGAAGTTAAATGGGATGAACCAATTACATTTTCCTTTTCACAAACCAAAGGGAAACTTATAGAAGCACCAATTTTGGTCACTCCATATTATTCTAACCATTTCAGTATTTTCTCTTTGGTGTCAAACAATACAATAACATCAATCTTTTTACAAAAATAAAATATCATTATGACAATGTAATTTACTTCTCTAGAAAAATAATGAGGGATGCAAAAGTAAAGTATGATATCATTGATAAACAAGCTTATGGTTTAGTTCAAGATTTTAAATATTTTAGAATTTATGTGTTTAATTATCAAATACTATTTTTTGTACCAAGAATGCAAGAAACAATTGCTAACTCAACCTGATACAGATGGGAAAAGAGGTATATGTATAGCCATTTTTTTAATTTGATTAGGATATCATACTAACAGATCTAGTTAAAGGACAAGGGTTGGGTAAGTTGTTGGTAGAGTAAAATTGTAAATTTTTTGGCATAAATTGAATTATAAAAATTTTAGGAGTTCTAGAAGAGAAGAATCCACAAGAACCTTCCCTTATTCTAGAGGAGAAGTATTCGTAAGAACCTTCTTCTAGATCAACACCAATCTAGAGTCCTTTGCATACTGATGAAATTTTTTATTGTCTATCTGGTATAGAGATAGTGTACATTTTTTGAGAGATTTTGAATATCCCCTCGAGTTAAAAAAAAATCAATGCAGGTCTCTTAATATTGGATTAATCAATTATTGTATCCTTAATGCCAATATACATTGGAAGGACCCATTAAACATTATTTTTTTTGTTTGAATTAAAGTTAAAAAGAGGGTGTAATTGTGAATTTTCATGAAGGAGTATGTGGAGGTCACTATGCTTGGAAAGGAACTTCACACAAAATATTGAGAGCATGATTCTATTGGCCTAAATTGTTTTCCCAAGTTGGTATGAAAGTACATTGTTGTATTACTTGCCAAATATCTGCAGCTAATAAAAAATTAGTTGCCCTCCCTTTTATTTCATTACAAGTTGATCTCCTTTATTATAATCGGTTTTATATTTCATCAGTGAAATATGTCCTTATTATAGTAATTAGCATATATGGATCCTGACAAAAACTAATTATTTCACACAATCGGTAGAGTCTATTCCAGTGAGAAATGAAACTCATTATGTGGTTATAAATTTTATTGAAGAAAACATTTTATCTATATATGGTTATCAAAGAAAAATATTTAGAATTAATGCTCAATATTTTATTTCCATGAAAATTACTGAGTTTTGTCAAAAATATAAAATTTCATTACATCACTCTACACGTTATCATCCACAAGGTATAGAATGGTAGAGTCGTGAACAAAAATATTGATTAAAAGAATTGAGATAGTGTTTTGAAGTATGCATTATAGGAAAACAAAATTTCACCTAACAAATCTATTGGTAAATATCCTTTCCAACTTTTTTATGGCACTGAAGCAATTTTCCCTACCGGATTGGCATTTCTAGTTGTGAATCTCTTGCAAAATTATTATGAGGAAACTAATAATTTCTCAAAAAGAATAAATCATATCATTGAACTCAATCAAGATATATAATAACTTCTACACAAACTCCTATAGGACCAATATAATATGAAGAGTCTATTTTACAGAAGGGCCAAAGAGAGAGATTTTAGACAAGGACTCTTAGCTTACAGGTGCGATGCAAGAAGAGAAGAAAATAGAAAGCATGCAAAGTTTGGTAATCTCTAGTTAGGGCCTTTTGAAATTGCAGAAATCAATATTCATTCTTCAGAAGTTACAGAGACAATATTTCTCATTTCCAATCAATGGGAAATATTTTAATCAGTATAGTCAGTACTGAGTAATGTCTCTTCATTATTAGCGTAAATAATCGGTGTCATTTATATTTTCAAAATCAATTGTGATTTTTTGACAATAATGATTCCATAGCCCAAGTAGAAGGCACATGGATATGCATGTTATTTGCAACCACCAGGGGAATATGTCCCCATATGGAGCTGATGTTGTAACTCTTTTTCACATATGGAATTGTCTGCAATTTTTTTTCATTGAAACCGCCCAGTAATTTGTGTTGATCACTCACAATTACTCATGAAAACCACATATCGACACAACCCACCACCCCCCCCCCCCCCCGCCACAAACCGCTTTCCACTTCATTTCCCCCACCGCAAACCCTTCCGCTACTTTATCACTTCCTACCAATGTCCTATTAGTTGTTTCCTGACACAAAAAATATTAATTTCTATAAATACTATCCACAATTTTTTTCTAAACAAGTTTATCATCCATCAATATGTCATTTTACTTCATTTCACGAGTGTTTTCCGAGGTGCTCTGTGATACAATATTTTTGAATTTCACAGTAAAACATGCTAATTAGCTATCAAATCATCAGTTACTCTTAATCATGTGTTCTCTTCATAATTTAAAATGACTAACTAAAAGGTAGAAGATAAGATTTATGTTGAAACCCAAATACTTCATCCCATCCCTATCTAGATGAATTGCCTCAGGTATATATTCATTTCAAAATCATAGAAACCAAATGTGAATTCGATTTATATTCATTGCACAATTGATAACTTCAAATATTTGAGGATGGAAGTGATGAATTTAGCTTTTAGGAGTCCATGTTACCAGAAATTGTCTTATCATTTTCTTGAATTTATTACCTAGTGTGAAAATCGTTATCAACCTAGCAAAGTAATTTTAGACATAAATGGTGGATATTTGTTTTCCATAACCTGAGAATATATTTGTTAGGCTTTTGAAATAAATCCTTTATGTTCCCTTCATACATTTATGTTATGAAACCAGCTTCAAAAATAGAAGAAAAGAGAGATCAACGCCTTAGAAATCAACCACTTCGAGGGGGAAACCTCCAATACATTACATAAATGAATAATTCTTGGATGATACAAATGACCAAAACCTCCTTCTATATATAGGACTCCACAGTTTTACAATATAATCCTATCCAACCTAACAATAACAATGTAAGGGTACAATAATAACAATATTGGGGTTACAAGGGTACAACAATAACAATAAGCGGGCTATCCTAATAACAATAAGGGACTAAACTAGTAATATAAGGACCTAACATGCCACTGTCCTTCAAAAAAGTGTTGTCATCAACGCTTGAGTAGCGAAGGCTGCTTATGTATAAAATTCTCATCCTCCCATGTAGAATTTTCAGTGGGTAAGTTCTTCCACTTGATGAGATACTCTGAAATTGATCGATTTCGTAGTTGTCGAGTTCTTGTTTCCATGACTGATTCAGGTTCCAATATGATTTTTACTTCCTCATAAACTTCTGGAAATATTGTTTGAACTGGAATATTTTCACCTCTAACCTTCTTTAAGAATGAAACATGGAAAACTGGATGCACTCGCAAAGAAGCAGGAAGCTCCAATTTGTATGCCACAGTACCAATATTTTTCAAAACCTTGTAAGGACCATAGTACTCTGGCGATAATTTATTTTCCTTCTTAGCTTGCTTGAGGGACATTTGTTTGTATGGTTGTATTCATAAAAATACCTAGTCTCCTACCTCAAAACTTCTCTTGCTGCGATGTTGATCTGCCTATTGTTTCATTCGATTTTATGCCAAATTTAGGCTATCCTTTAAGAGTTGGAAAACTTCTTGTTGATGCCCAATGTGATCTTCCACTGCTTGACCCTTATAATTTTATCTTAAAGATTATGTGATGGACGGTGGATGATATCCATAAAGTGCCATAAATGGGGTCATTTTTTCTGCAGTATGGAAGGAAGTCTTATACCATCATTTAGCGAGAGGTAACCACTTGACCCATTGTGTTTGTTTATTAGATACAAAATAACTAACATATCCTTCCAAAAATTTATTCACTATCTCAATTTGACCATCAGATTGAGGATGATAAGATGAGCTATGAGCTAATTGAGTACCCAAACAAGAAAATAACTCCTTCCAAAAATTTCCAGTAAAAATGGGATCTCTGTCCCTCACAATAACCTTTGAGCTTCCAAGTAGCTTTTGAATTGTGTCCATAAATGTAGTAGCAATTGTACTTGCTTTAAATGGATGAGATAATGCACAAAAGTGTGCATATTTGGTAATTCTATCAACTACGACCATGATGACACTCTTTCCTTCGTAATTAGTTAAACCTGTGATAAAATACATTGAAATATCCTCCCGACGTTGACTTGGAATGGATAAAGGTTGTAGAAGACCCAGGGTCTTAATTGTCTCAACTTTATTTTTCTGGAAAACCAAACATTCCACCACAAACTTTTGAATATCAGATTTAAATAGCTTTCTATAAATACTTTCCTTTGATTGGATGACTTTCAAAAGAAATGGGTCTTCATTCTTGCATTAAAACAACACCAATTCCATTTCTTGAGGCATCACATTCCACAATAAAGGTTTTTGTAAAGTCTGGCATAGCTAAGACAGGTGTTAGGCACATTGCCTCTTTAAGATGCTGAAAGGCCTTAGTTGCTTCAAGAGTCCATGAAAATTCATCTTTCCTCAATAATGTTGTTAGAGGTTCTCCTATTCTCCCATAATTCTTAACAAACTAGCAATAATACCCCGTTAAAAGGAGAAATCCTCGCAACTACTTTATGGTTGTGTGGACTTTCCATTTCTTAATGGCTTTAATTTTTTTAGGGTTTACCTTAACACCCTTGTGAGATAAAATATGACCCAGATATTCCACCTCTTGTACTCCAAAGAAACATTAGGATGATTTTGCATGATCCTTCCAAGACCTACTATAGATTAGTATATCATCAAAAAATACTAGCACAAATTTTCTAAGGAAGGGTTTGAAAATGGAATTCATCAACCCTTGAAATGTAGAAGGTGCATTGGTAAGGCCAAAAGGAATGAAAAAAAATTCATAATGATCGTCATGAGTTCGAAATGTTGTTTTCAGAATATCTTAAGTCTTCATTCTAATTTTAGGATATCCTGAACGAAGATCCAACTTCGTAAAATAAATTGCTCCATGTACTTGATCCAATAATTCATCAATCATAGGAATGGAAAATTTATCTTTATTGGTGAGCTTCTTGAGCTCCATATAATCTGGACACATGTGCCATGATCCATCCTTCTTGTGCACTAATACTACTAGAGCAGAGAAGGAACTTTCACTAGGTTGAATTATACCAGCCTCTAACATTTCTGCAATCATACATTCAATTTCGCTCTTTTTGACATAATGATATCTATAAGGCTTGATGTTTGGAGGAACACTTCTTGGAATCAAATGAATAGCATGATCATGATCATGAATAGGTGGGAGTCCTTTGGGAGTTTTTAACACCTTGGAATGATTTTCCAATAGTTTTTTGAGATTTGCAGAAATAGATGATTTTGATGTTGGAACTTCTAGTGAGCATAATTGTGCAATTACGCCTCGTTGTTCTTTCTTCAGAAGCTTTTTCATGACATTAGAGCTTATTATATTTCCTGGATTCTCTGTGATACCCCGTAATTCGACTTCCTTTCCTTCTGGAAAAAAATTCAAGAAAACTTCTTGAAAATTAAAAGCTACCATCCCCAAATATTGTAAGTCTTGTACTCTTAGTACAACATTATCACCTCCCATAGGAATGGAAAGCATTGGAATATTCAATACATATCCCCCCATGGTTAGCTTGATATTATGGAAATTTGCATAGAAATTTATAGTTCCTCCATTTGCAACCATCACTTGACATTCTGGTGCTGGGTATAGGAAACAATGAAATTCCTTGGCTACCTTACAATGAATAAAATTATGGATACTACCTGAATCAATCAATACTATTACCTTCTTCTTCTTGATATGTCCTTCTATCTTGAAAGTTTGAGTGGTAATTCTTGCCAATGCATTACACGATATGGTGGGACTCATTTCTTCCTCTTCTAGGGTTGGTTCCTAGTGTATATCCTCTTCTTTTAAAGATTCTTGTTCATTTTCTTCTTCCTCTTCAGAATCTATGTAAAATAATTTCTTCTCAGCACACTTATGACCTTTAGTGTATTTTCTATCACAACTATAGCAAATCCCTTTTTCTCTTTTTTTTCCAATTATTGTGGTGTCAACCTTGTAGGTTGTGGAAGCCTAGGAGTAGCAACACTTCCATCTTTATATATGTGAGTGGTAGGCTTCCTTGTTGCCATAATTTTACATTCAATTTTTCCTGCCAACTAATATGCCTTTTTCAATGAATAAGGTTCCCAAACGCGAACTTCATGTTGGATGTTATCCTTTAAAATCCATATGAAGTCATCAATCATGTGTTCCTCTGGAATATCAGTTACCCTTATATTCAATTTTTGGAAGTCCTCAATGTGCTTCGCCACTAAACCCTTTTGATTGAGATTTATCAGTTGGCTAAAGAAGGTGTTTCTTTTTGTATCCTCATAATGTTCAATCATCTCCTCCGTAAAAATTGACCAAGTGACAATTTTTTTATGGGAGAAAATCCATCGATACCATACAAATTTATTTTGTTCGAAATTTAAAGTTGCAATGCATAAATTTTGTGTGTTTTTCACATTATTGAGATCAAAATATTGCTCCATCTGTAGTATCCATGTTACGGGATCCTTGCCATCAAAATTCCTCATATCCATATTTGAAATATGGTGATGCTTCCATCCCACATTAGAGTTTATGAAATCACATTTAACATTTATTTTGTTCTCATTATGAGTTTCCTCTGCTATCTTTTCGTCACTAGGAAACATTTCTTGTATCAACTTTTCCAAACCTTCGATGCCTACTTTTATATCATTCTTCATGTTTTCAATTTTAGCTTCCATGCCATCCATCTTAGCTTCCATTCCCACTTCCATGCCTTCCATATTAGCTTCCAAACCATTCATTTTAGCTTCCATGCCTTTATTCAAACCATCCATCTTAGTTTCCAGGCCTTTCTTCAAAACTTCCATTTCATTTTTTTTTCTCTTTGCGATAGCGAAATTTGATGCACTTGCTCTTGTAATTTTGATATCTCATGTTGTGTTTCTTCGTCTTCATGAGTCATAGTAGAGCCTTATGAACGCTTAATGGGTGTTGAATTATTTTTAGGGGGCATTTTAGAACCCAATATTGATATGAATTCTTCAATATGCCCTTGGAATCAATTCAAACCAATTTTTTTCTTTCGAACGAGACTTATGTAATTCAAAAAAATACACACCTTTTTCTTTCTTTTGAGGAGCTCTATATTGAAACTAAATTATCTATGTGATGTAGGATCTTAAATATTTGAAATTAAGCCCTGAAGTAGCTCTCAGAATCGTCTTTCGAATGCCACAGGTCTGATCTTATTTGCATTCTTCAAGACAAAGTTATGTCCAATATCCCACCATGACCTAATTATGGACTGGTTCCATAGAGTGAACTTGTACGACTTACCACGTGTCATTTTTTCCTCCTTCGGCTCTAAAATTGATATACTGAAAACTATAGTTCATGTAATTACAGCTACTTTTTACATAATCTCAATATGACACTCAGAGAGAGATTTATGACGTTTTTCCCATGGCCACCTCTTTGAGATGAAATTCGGGAGCCTGAAAAATTCCTAACTTCCACAGATCATATATTCAAAAATATTACGAACCAAGATCTGAAAATTTTATATGAGATTTTTTAAGATTTCAACTTCTCTTTCTGAATATTTCAACTTCTGAAACCTCGTAGAGAAATATTTATAGTGAAAATTATGTGATGACCTGTTTAGGTTAAATTCAGGAGCCTACAAAAATCTCTAACTTCAATAGATCATATCTCCGAAAATATTGTGAACCAAGCTTGTAAATTTTGCGAAGATGTTCCTCAAGATTTCGGCTTCACACTCTAAAAATTTCAGCTTCTGAATCTTCATAGAAAATAATTTATAGCGAAAATTCCATGATGACCTATTTAGAGCAGCATAACCCTAGAATCCAAAGCTCTGATACCAAATGTTATAAAACCAACTCCAAAAATATAAGAAAAGAGAGATCAATGCCTTATAAATCAAAAAATTTGAGGGGGAAACCTCCAATGTATTACATAAATGAACAATTCTTGGATGATACAAATGAAGAAAGCCTCCTTCTATATATAGGAGTCCATGGGCCCACAATATAATCCTAGCCAACCTAACAATAAGAATGTAAGGGCACAATAATAACAATATTGGGGTTACAAGGGTACAACAATAACAATAAGGGGGCTACACTAATAACAATAAATGACTAAACTAGTAATATAGGGACCTAACATTTTCAATTAATCGACTGATGGAAATCTACTAGAATCTCACCTTTTAGCAACGACCTAGTATCTTTGACTCTTTCATGCAAAACGGTTCTAAAATAACCTTGTCATAATCCACCATATCCTTCAGGAACTTTTCTAGAAATTTCCAGAATGGTAATTTCTATGGATTGTTGTATTTCATGTTACCATAGTAATTAATGTTTTTATGAATTTATTTTATGGTTTTTGTTAGTATTTTCAACTGGTAAAAAACCCTTTGTTATTTTCAACTTTGCCTAGTTTTTTTCATACATCATTCATCAACATTTTTTGAAGTTCGGTGTACAAAGATATTTTAAAAATCAATCTTTATGGTTTATTTATATTTATATAATAGTTTTTAAAGGTTCAAAATTCCTCTTCAAAATAGTGACTCATATGGAAATCCATAGTCCATTACTCACTAGACCTCCTTAATTAGAGGAAATACAGAACGATAGTCTTTCAATGATTTTGTATATTAATTTAGTAGATTTTTCATTGTGTCTCCTTAGTAGTGATGTTGTCTTGAGTATATAAAAATAAATTAAAAATATGCCGCATATCAGTGAATAGTCTATGTTAGGTGATTGATCCCTATATTAAAATTTCATAAAGATTAGAGTTTATGGTTATGAGTTTGAATGATACAAAATGCAAGTTCTTTCTCCCATCAAGATTTTTTCTCTAGAATTTATATCATAGAGTTTAAACATGGAAGAGATTAATTTTGTATCCAGAGAGAAAAAGGAGCAATTAAAACTAAATTTTTAGATTGATCCATTTATATTAAATACCAAATTAGCTTATAAGAAGGTGGAAAATTTACTCAGGAAAATGAAGTTTAAGTCAAGTTGCAGTTTGAGCTATGATCATTTGGGAGTGATTTCATTTATTACAATTTAAAAAAAATATGCTCTCTATACTCATATCTCAAGACCTGAAATTGAGAAATATTGCAATGAGGAGGTATGGGAGGAGAACACTTTGCAGGAGGTTTAACAACCGATTTCTAGTCATTCAAGTCTAGAAACTACAACAATTCAAGAGAAAGAGTTAAGTATATAAAGAGAAAGTATGTCTTCTATGGGTTTAGGTTCTAAACCAACAGAACTAAAATATTTTAAGAAGAGAAAGGAAGAAAACACAGAAGAATAATCATCAGAGTTCATAAATACAAATATATCTACAACAATTATGGTATCAAGTAAGGATGTGTTTTCTATACAATAAGCTGAAGAGATAATTCATGATACATTTTCTTCCCCTTCTTCTGGTGAGAAAATTATATTTTCTAGTTTCATAAAAATGAAGGAGAATAATGAAATCTTAAAGACTCATACCTATTTTGGGTTTTAGAAGCAGACCTCTACTACACAAACTAGAGTATTTTCTGCATTGGATTGTTAACGAGGACAATTTCAATTAGAATTTCATGACCTAAAATTCTGAATTCCAAGAACATTAAAGGATTAGAAAATTTGAGTATTCTCATTTGAAACTAAATCAATTCATCCCATAGATCGTATTCATATACACAAACAAGCCGGTGAAATAATTTTTTCTTCCCTAACGATTTTTTCCATTGCACCTTTAAAGCTACAAGCTTCTTTAAATAATATTCATTATTAGCTTAAATTAAAAAATATGTCATCTTTAGAAAAGGGTACTAGAATAAATTCTTTGGAAGATATTGCAATAAAATTATGATTAGATCCTAATGATGCTAATACTACGTAATAAATTATTAACAATATAAAATCAGACATTCAAGCATTAGGAAAAAACCCAAAATTTCCTACAGTAGAGCATGCTCAAGCTTAGGAAGTAGCAAAATTGGAGAAGGAAAAAGAGAGTATGTTATGTATGGATTTTTAAAAGAACATATAGATTTAGAAAATTGAGGCAAATATGTAAAAAATTGTGAAGGAAAAAGAGCAACAAGTAATTGTAGGAACTTCTGTAGCAGAAACAAGGCCAGCCAGTCAAGAGGAAACTGAACAAATTTCTAAATCCATGATATATTTAGCATTGAGGAATATTGAAATTGAGAAAATTAAATCATCATTATAGAGGGAAGAAGATAATAAAATCAGTGAAGGTAGTGCATATATTTCAGAAGTGAAAAATGAATTTGAACTTACAAAACAAATTCAGATATATATGGATGAATCAATGAGTGAAAAGAATATATTATGAGCTAAGGAAAATATCTGGATAGATATAAATGTAGCATTTCATAGTTTTGGACATCTATGTAGATTATCTTTGAAGAGGAACAATGGGTACAAAAAGAAAAAGAAACCATTGCAAATATCAAAGAGGAGACGGGCCATAGACCTAGAGAAGAAATAACGATTATTTAGGCTTAGAATAAAAAATATAGAGAAGAACTTGAAGACATGGGGATTTAAGACAAGACAGATGCAGTCGTCGATGTGAGAAAAGTGCCGAAAAATAAAATTTTGATTCTACAACTAGAGAACAAATGTCAAAGCCTAGAATTTGATATCAAAATATTTCATATAAATATTTACGTTTTTTAGAAAAAGGACTCACATCATTAAGCGATTCTCATGCCCGATTGATCGAGAAGGAAAATTATCAGCAAAAATTACATGATATAGGAGGAGGCAGCTCGTAATTTCCTAAAATAAAAGGAAATGTCAAAGGTAGAACATTCATGCAAGGTTCAAAACATGATTTATTCATCTATAAAAATGCGAAGGTGGGTTACACTTTCTTGAGAAACGCATTTGAAAATTTCATTTTCGCCAAAATTCGGCCGAACTTTTAGGAAGTTTGGCCAAAATTTTAGAAACTTCAGTTGAATTTTTTAAATTAATTTGGATGAACTGTTTCTGCCATTAACATTCATGGCATATTTTTTTGGGAAATAACTCCCTAGAGGTCATTGGGTCAAAACCTCCACAGATCAGGGCGTGCTATTCAAGAAGGACTCACACAACCACACTTGTATACTAAAAAATAGATAACATTGATTGTAGAACTCACCTGTAGATCCTATGTTTGATGTAGATCCCGCGGGGTCAAAACCCCCAGCAACCCTTATTCCTATTCAACCTGGAAATAAAGAAGAGACATGCATGGAAATCTAGTTGTACAACATATATCTTTCCTAAATGTTAGTGTAATCCATGTGAAACATCATATAAACAATAATAAATTCTTAATTAAAAATATTTTCACATATGCAAGTAGATATTAACACGTGAATTCGGGAACAAGATGGTTCTTCTTCATTACGAACATCACGTACAATAACGGAAAGGTGGAGAGATCACTTGAATCCTTCCACGATCTTTGAAGAGACCGTCGTCCGGATCTATCCCGCCCTTGCCTCACTAGGACTCTTTCAAGAATTGTGCATAGGAGATGACATATAAGCTAATGAACATCTCTTGGAAACAAGGGTTTCCTGTAAAAATCTGGGAAGTGCAGGAGGCACGGGAAATTAGACTTGAATTGGGCTCCAATAGAGTATAATGGCTATAATTTTCTCCCTCCCTTAGGCCATGCACATGAGGGGCTTTTATACTCCCTCAAAGTAGTTTCAATCTGTTGGAAATAGTTGGCCACGGGCAGGGGTGGTTGAATTACTGGAATAACCATCAACCCAGCCTCGAAAATAGGGATTTTTATATATTTTTTAATGATTTTAATGGCATACGTGGAAAAGTATCTATGGAATCATGTATATATGCGGAAAAGTCTAGGAATACCCGCGTATGGGATTTTAGACACTGTTTTTAATGAAATTTTACTCAATTCTGTGGGAATGGGTGCCCAAGGCCAAAGAGACAATCATGAATCACATGAGGGTGAAAAATGATGCTATAACATATGCCCCCTAATATATGAGGTTAGAAGGGGTACATGATGGCCGAAATGTATTATGTGCATAGAAAGAACTTCGCGAGGACAAGAGAGGACTTCACCAGATTTCAAGCTGCCAAAAACCAATGAAAGAAAACAGAGAATCAGCTCATGTCTGAGGTGGGCATACCCATGCTCAGTCAAAAATATATCCATATAGAGAGTACATAATAGATCCAGAATGTCTACAAGTATAGCCGAACTGAAAGTGCATAATGAATCAACTGAGCACGGCCTAGAAGTACAAGTTGAAATCAATGTCCAAGTATTACATATATCAAACTAATCAATAATACTGAAAATGGATGTCTGATCACAAAAGTAACTGAATCTCCAGGTACCAAATCATAAGGGGTGGAACACATGGTACAATCACACAACTTAGGAGCCAACATATAGGATGCTGCTATACTGACACTACAACATATAAGGGTGGACAGAATCACTGGTAGAAACTGAATGGACTGCCAAAAGTGAACCAAAAGATGTTGATGCAACCCGAGGTCTTCACCGATCTCGATGGCACAATTCTACACAATGGGAATAAATGAGCTGAAGTCGACCATGTGAGAAATCGTTGGATTACCGGTCAATAATGTATATCGTTAACCAACGCGAGACAACCCACCAATAATTAAAATGAGTGTCAAGGTGCCCCAGTACAATCTAACAAGTGCGAATAAATGATTTGAAGTCGAACACTTGGAAGAATCTACCAATCAGGAGGCAATGATGAATCCCCACTGTCAATAGCAAAGAGTCTGCCATTAATGACTGCAAACCCTAAGGTACTAACAAAAGACTCTAGACCTTATTCCCAGAGCAATGAGTCAGAGTCGATGGGAAAATATCTACTGGAAGGAAGGCATTCAGGCATCCTACATCAGTCCAGCGCGAGTGTAACCCGCAGGCCAAGATTTGGAAGGAATCGGACAAAGCAGAGTGACGTAACCAAACCAAAGTACGTTTCCGACATGCACAAGATGAAGCTAGCACATGCAAGAAACCCTCTGAACCAACCAATAATGAAAGCTGACACAAAGGCGAGATATCCACCGATAGGGTCAAATGAAAATCAAGGTACTGCACGAATCCCAAGTGTGATAATGTATGCTGACGTCAAACACAAGGAAAACCACTCAGTCAAAGAACCATAATGATTATCAAATGTTGAGCACAAGGTCACCTATCAATGATGGAAATAGGGTCACGGTGCGGCTCTAGGCTTACTCTCAGAGCAATATGTCGTAGTCGATGAGAGACAAACCCGCTAGCAAGAAGTCAATGGAGACCTTCTCAAACCAGAACAAGCAGAAGACCAAACATCTGATGTGATAGAACAAGATACTGACAAGACCGGGAAGGTCGACTGAATAATGAGTCAAGAGACACCGTAAAATGGCCGACTCTAGTTAGAGTTCCCTTGAACAAAAGCATGACTCGTGATGACCATGGCAGTAAAAAATGACACTGTATAAGTCTGTTATGTAGGAGGCAAAAACAAACTCTCCATATGATTGGAAGAGATAACCAACCGGGGGAGGACTGACCAGTGAAACAAGGCAAAAGCTGAACCTAGGTCAAAACTAAAACCATCCCAAATGAAAGAAATATATAAGTGTATGTGCTTTGTTCAAAAGAGACAAATTGATACTGTACTGCCATCAAATTACGAAGTAACATCTCGTTCCCGCTCTTTTTGTTATATTTGATTTTTTTGTCTTTTTCATATAATAAGCCTGAAAAAGAATAAAATAATGCTATGGTATAATGGATAGAACGAGTATCAAGAAACAGATGCACTAGTTCCTAGGATAGGAACGATCCTATGCTCAATGCAAGGTGGCGGAAACTAGTAAGCGATACTCAAAGGAATGTTCTATCCATGGGTAAAAAGGGTGTCGAGTCATGATAGCTAAGTGCATGCAATGGTTAACTTGTACAGATAGTGAAGGTCAAAATATGGCTTAAACATCGAGTCCAAATGAAGCAGGCTAAAGGCCAGGATAAACAAGTAGCCAATATGCAATGCAGTAATACAGCTCAACAACACCAGGGAGCCTCTAGGGTAATAGCAAGAAAAAATGATAGTGAAGAAGAAGAAGAATGAAGCTTCAACACATAAGTCATGGCGGGACTAAAGAGGACTCCCGAGCCTACATAAAACGCATCATAGGCAACAAGTGTTAGCTAGGAACTAACTAGGAAGCCCATGTAAAGGAAGGCTCTACCACCAAGTCATGATTAAATAATCGGCGAGTGAAATTGGTAAAATACTCATGACCTGATGGGATCAACCCTATGGCAAGTGATCAGAATGGAGGCTAGTATGAAAAATGCAATGGAAAGTGGATTTCCTAACCTATATGCCATTTAAGATCATATACCTGCCATGACAGGTCAGCAGTCATGGGTCAAAAACTGGAAAAATCTCGACTTCATCAAAATGTACCTGAAAATATACCAATCTGGGCACTTACAAGCATCTGGGTTATGCAGCTTAAGATAGATTGAAAAAGTAAGCATAACAAATTTTTGCAAAAATTTTCAATTTCTGGGCATAAATACACATGTTACCTCACATTTGGTTCATTGTTACTTGCTGATTTGGGAAAAAGAGCTCTGGAGAAAAACCCTCTTTCGTCAAAACAGGAGAAATCAGTGATCAAACTTCGCCGAATAATTCAGGTAAGCTCTTAATGCATCATTATTATTAATTTTGTCCATTAATAGAGTTAAAATTCGGGAATTTCACCATAGAAATAATTTTTTTAATTTAGGGCTCTGCACATACGTGGGTTCGTATGGACCAAGCCGCGTATATACGCAATTGTGTACAGGGTAAGTCACGTATGTGCAACCCGAAATGTAAAAAAGCATTTCTAATGGACAAATGAATGCATTTTTTCAGGATGACTATCACCTGGAGGGAACGTGAGCATATTGCAATTGATAATGAAGTAATGCAAGATCAATTATCGCTCAATATCCTCCAAAATTGTGGATTGCTCAAATTTTTCAAAATGCCAAATATGAAGAGTAATGTCCGGTTGCTCGAAATGCTAGTAAATTATTGGGAACCAGAGGAATATTGTTTCAAGATATATCAAATGCCCATACACATAGAAGTAGAAGACATCTACTTCATCACTGGACTCTCATAGAGGGGAGACCCAATAGATTTACACAGCAAGCCTTTGGGAGGCTTATCGTGGATGAATATGTCCACGTCTATTGTGTAGAGGGTTCCAACAAAGTAGGGACTCATATTTCTATAAAATATTTGAGATATCTACACATGAATATTCTCCTATTCACCATTGGCAGGGTAGCAGGATCTGCTTCTTTGCATCAGGCATCCAGGACTTAGATGAGCATAGTTGTGGAATGCCTACCTCACCTGTATGATTGGTGTATAGCTCTGCTAATGAACATGAAGCAACAACGGACTTCCATCCGGAAAGAAAAAACACAACATTTCAGATATGGAACCATATTGATGACATTATTCTTTGAGAATATTTCTGGGCTTCGACCCAAAGTGATCTCTTCAATCAACAGCCCAAGAGACCCAAGAATTGCCCGATGGGTAGATCTGATGAAGAGACTAGGGGGAAGTGAAGTTCCCCGAAACACCTGGGATGACGAGTTCTTCCAATGGTGGGGAGAACAAATCATCGTCATGGAGGACTACCCCTATGCCGGGATGGAATTCTGCGGTGATCCAGACCTCGTCCTTCCACTTGGCATAGCATGGGGTACAATAAGATTGCCATTTTTTAATTATATGATTTTTTGGGATTTTTTCAATATATATGAAAAAATGTGAAAACAAAACATGTTTTTGATTGGATTCAAAATGACTTACAATATTATGATGATCATGATACAGATATTGGACCAGTCCATCCTGAGGGCTACCTATGGTATAAGTGCCACAGAGGTGAGGCAGATACTCTAGACCCAGACAAGACCCTCCATGTTGTACAGAGGAACTTGGAGGGTTTAACTCAACAACTTCCTATGGTTGCAGTGGAAGATCTACCTGAGGCCATTCAGAGACAGGTAGTGGGAGTACCACGTGACTGGGTGTGGTTATTCCGCCGTGTTGCTACTGTGATCGTGTTCTATAGGAACACGAATTTTGGGCAGGGACCACAGGAGTAGATAGATATTATTACCAGATGATTGTATATTTTTTTGATACTGAACATGATCGAGCATAAGCCCTAATTTTGTATGATATATGGATCCAAATTTTGTATAGTTTTTTGAACATTCTGATGAGATATATATATACAGCGATTTATGATGTGATGTGACAAATGGATAAAATGCATGATGTTTTTGATGATTAAATTTTAATGTATGGAATGATTAATATGCCAATCAATTGCTTGATTAGGTAATGAGTCTTCCATTGAATTGTCGGCTCGAGGAATATGAATGAATGTTAAAAATTGAAATGATATTTGTAACAAACATACCCTCAAAAACAACCGGAATAAAAATGGATCTCGAACCTGATAAGTATTGTTCAACTGTGACACCACCAGCTGGGAGTCCAAGAAAACTACCAACGAATCAACACCCAAAGATATTTCCTCCGAGAGTAGATAAATAACTGTAGTGTATTCTGCTATATTATTGGAAGCAGGATCAATGCAAACTCCTCTTGATACTAACAGCTGACCGGATGGATGATGAAGTACCCAAGCCGCGGAAGCCAAGTTCCGGGTGTGTCTACTAGCACCATCGGCGAAACCATAATGACTCATGACATTCGACACAACCTACCAAAGCAGATCAAAAACATCACCATCACATCAAAGACCTAAAAAAAAGACATGTACAAAATAAAAACTACTATATAAAAAAGCAGAATCCCAGGCCGAAGCCTAGGCATAATACCTTTTCAAATAGAGCCCTTTTCTGGGCTCCGACAACTCATTTCCTTCAAAATCAGCCAAGCTATATGCTCCTTTTCTAAGGACTTTTTTTAATGATGAAGGGGCCATACAACATAGACTTAAACTTTCCTGTGCCCAGGGCATCCTTCTCTTGGGCATAGACCAAAACGAGGTCACCTTTCGAGAAGACCCTAGGCTTGACCGCCTTATCGTATTGAACTTTGACTTGTTTCTTATGCGCCTCATTCATCGTGGTGGCATCCCGATGCTACTCATCAAGATGTTCCAGATGAAAGAGACGTTCTTCAAGACTAGAAGTGTCAAGAAGAAGCTCAACAGCTAACTTAAGAGAAGGAATCTCACATTCAATGGGAAATATAGATTCTAGCCCGTAAACTAGTTGAAACAGAGTAAAGCTAGTTGTAGTTTTTACTGACGTCCTATATGCCCAAAGTGCAGGATACAGCATGATATGCCAGTTGGATCGAGCTTTATTAATTTTCCTTTGAAGAATGGTCTTCAAGTATTTGTTCACGGCTTCCACTTTCCCATTGGCCTGAGGATAATACGGAGATGAATGCTCCTACTGGAAACCTAATTTTAGAGCTAACCCAGCCATCATGCTATTCTGAAAATGGCTGCCATGATCAGTGACAATATCTCTATGAATACCAAAACGAGCAATAACCTGGTTGAAAATAAAAATAGCTACTGTCTCACCATCATTCCCAAAAGTAGGCATAGCCTCGAGCCACTTTGTAAAGTAGTCTACTGCTACAATAATGTACTTGTGACCTTTAGCCAAGGGTGGGTTACAAGTAGTATAATCAATACCCCACTTTGCAAAGGGACCGACAGTAATGACTGGAAAAAGTGGAGCTGGATGAGTGCGCATTTTTCGAGTATAGACTTGACACGGATGACACTTTTTGACCGACTCGATACAATCTTTGAAAATCGAAGGCCAAAATTATCCAGCACGCAAGATTTTTTGGATTGTAGCAAGCCCAGATAAATTACCACCACAAGCTCCATTGTGGCAATCATTCAGTACAGCCTCAGCTTCTTCGAGAGTTACACAACGTCTCAGGATTGAATCAACCCTCAACGGTATAAAGCATCACCAATAATCAAGTAATTTTTAGCCAAGTGATGCAACTTACGACGCTCATCTTTTGAAAAAGTAGAGGGAAACTTCGCAGTCTGAAGATACACAATGATATCTCCATACTAAGGATCTTGTGGCGAGATGAGAAACAAATGTTCATCCGGGAAGGATTCATCATAGACTACCTATTCTCCATAGGGAAACTCGAAGATTAATTCCGTGAAAACTAATGATTTCTTGGACTTGGCAGACATAAAATCAAGATCAAATTCCTGCAAAATCACAATCCATCTATTGTATTTGCCCCCAATCACTCGCCTACTGAGAACAAACTGAAATGGATTGGCTTCTTCCAAAACATAAGTTTTTCGTAGAAGAATATAATTTCTGAGTCACTGCAAAAAATGAATAGATGCTAAAGCTAGCTTCTCTATCAGAGTATACCGGAGTTCAGGTCCTACCAAGCCTCGACAAAGATAGTATATAACATGCTCTGCCAGAGCATCGTCCTCTTGAACCAGAACCATACCAATGGTAGATTCTGCTGCTGCAAGATACAAAAGGAAATCCTTTCTATAATGAGGTGGAATCAATAAAGGAGCAAAGGTCAATGCTTTTTTCAAAGCATCGAATGAGCACTAAGCGAAGTCATCCCAAAAGAATGGGACTCCCTTCTTCAACAATCTCATAAATCCTTTTGTAACTTCAGCATAATCTACGATAAATCTCCGAAGAAAATTAGCTTTTCCTTGTAAAATTTGAAGTTGACGAACAGACGACGAGGGAGGCAACCGAAGTATTGCCTCAACCTTGAAGGGATCTACCCTAATCCCTTCCGACGAAATGATGAATCCCAATAACCGACCAGATGTAACCGCGAAAACACACTTGTTCGGATTCAACCTAATCTTGTAGAAACGACATCGTTCAAATACTTGAAGGAGGTGAGTAGGATGATCAATTCTCTTTTGAGAACGAGCAGCTAAGTCATCCAAATACACCTCGATAATATGTTTGATGTCATGGAAGGCATATAACATGGCCTGCTGAAAAGTAGCCCTAGCATTTTTAAGACCAAAAGGAATTTTCTTGTAAGCAAAAGTACCCCAGGGACAAATAAAGGCAGTCTTATGCTGATCTTTAGGACGGATAGTAATCTGATTGTATCCGGAGAAACCATCCATGAAGGAGAAAATCTCATTACCGGCACACTCATCGATAATCTGATCTATAAATGGTGTGGGGTAATTATGTTTCGAACATGCTTTATTAAGGTCTCTAAAATCAATGAAAACTTGAATTTTTCCTTGTTTTTTATCCACGGGAACAGGATTCAAAACCCACTCCATCAAAGGAACAAGGAAAATAAATCCTGCCTTGAGCAGCTTCTCCACCTCGGCTTTGATAGTTGCAGCCTTCCTAGGATTGACCAGACGAAGTTTTTGCCTCATAGGCTTAGCATTTTTGTAAGTCTTGATCTCATGATGGAAAATAGATGGATCTATACCAAGCATTTCCTCATAAGACCAAGTGAACACATCCCTAAACTCTTTAAAGAGATCGGTGTAAATATGAATCTCTTTAGGGGAACATTCAACTCTGATGAAGACATTCTATATAACATTGGGATCCCTGGAAATGTTCACCGGGATAGTTGGATAAATCACAGCCATGTTCGCTTCAGCATATACCTGTGTTGGTGCTAAAGGGTTTAGGACTAGGTGAACAGGACCAGGAGACAAAGGACTTGGAAAACTTGATTCAACTTTGCTCAAATCAGGTAAAAAGTAAGACCGATGATGCAAATCATCCCACGGTCTATCTATACCAGTCATAGCTTCCAGGATGGCCTCTTCAGATGGAAGAGTGTTATCAAGGCAATCTTGGGTAGAAGAAGAACTAAGTGTCCAAGCCAGAGCCACATCGCCATCCAACTCTTCCGGAGAAAGAGGAGCTAGAATGGACTCTGCAGAGTGAACAATAGATTGATAAGCAATCTCAGCTGCATACATCGAAAATTCCATTCCACCCACTTGACCTTCCGCTAATGTGGAGGTAGGGGAGGGCAAGGTCCAAGGATCCGAAAAATAATGAGTTCTAAAGAACTCTCTTCGAAAAAGAAACCTGGAGGATGAAATGGGATTTATATGAATGGTAGGAGGTGGAATATCAAAAGTACCCATCAAATAATAATACATTCCAACCCCTATATTCTCAATAGACGGCTTGGCATTATCCAACTTTGGAATAGTTGAGTCAGTAGATGCATTCAGGTCTATAGGAGAACTCTCCAGTTGATCCACTGTAACAATCCTCCCTTCGTGGGGGAAACAAATAACCCGAAATAATGAGAATGCAATGGCATCCATCTCATAAATCTAGTTTCGCCCCAATAGAAGGTTGTAGTCCAAGCTTGCATCAACTATCTCAACCTCTATATTTATAGCTTTCCCCCCAACACAGATGGGAAAAGCTGGGATAATACCATGCGGTCTATGAGAATGAACATCAAATGCCGTTAGAAGAGTAGCATATGGAACAGCTGTGGGAGATTCAATTCCCTTCCAGCATGCGAGAGACATCACACATGTGGAAGCGCCCTCATGAATGACCATTCAAAAAATATTGAATTTCTGAAACCATGATTTGATATGAAAAGCCATATGATGGGGGAGTCTCTTTTTAAAATTAGACATATCGAATGTAATCACAAGAGAGTTATTTGGATTGACAACCCCAATAGTAGTGAGCAGAGCACTGCGCTGAGTAGGACAAGACTGGAACACCTCAAGAGCCGACATGGCACAAGGACTCTGCACCAGATCTTCCACAATAGAGTAGTTCTGGGCAGCCCTGGAATTCGGATTAATCGTCGTATTCTTGGTAGATAATTTTGGCATCTAAGGTATAGGCTCAATAGTAGGCCTCGTAATATGAAGCGGCTCAGTACCATCGGGAGCACCCTTGGCTTTCGAAGACTCATCTTCGCCATAATCACGGGATCTCATGGCGATATCTGCATGAGCACTCATCATGTATATGTTTGATGGAGTTTCCCCTTCCTGGGTGCCCCCAGAGGAATCCCCAGTGTTTTGATTCGCGCCAACAACTAGCTATTGCCCTTGGGGAAAAGGGTTTGTCAACACAACCTGGGAACTGGAAGAACCCTGCTAAGCTAACAAGCGCTGCGCATCTTAAATTTTAGGGAAAAGGTAAGTAAGATGGTCTCCAGCACATAACTTGCATGGAAACTTCACTTTCTTTTAATCCTTTGGACCCTCACCAACATGCTCGTTGGATTTATTTGCATACCCTTCCCATTCTTGCCCTTTTTCTTATTATTCTGTCCCTTCTTCTTCCCTTCGGATTGTTGATTTTCTTTAGGGTTAGAAGTCTGAACGACATTCACCGACAAATATTGAGAAGGCGATGACTCAGCAGGCACAACCTGACCAGAATAAGAAGATTGTATAGATAACTGTTGCAATTGACTAAGCAGGTTAGCTGCACCACTATTGATCAACCCAATAAGTCCGTCACCATGAGGACCGGGTTTAGTCTTGGATATGTCTAATTTGGAGTGAGGAGCATTAGGCAAATATTTATGAAGAACACCAGACTGAGAATATATCAATTCAAGATGTTAGGCCCTAAAAATAGCCTGCTCCCTGGAAAATACCCCTTAAAGGGATAAATCCTTAGAAATATTTGCCTGTAGAGATTTCAAAAACCATTCCAAAAGAAATTCCCCCAGAATATAAGCTTTGAGAAGCCTCTTCCTTCTCCGCCATTCCTAAATATAATCAGAAATGTGGGTTGCATCGTCCTGCTTAAAATTAGCTAGGAGTTCAGTCCCGGCATCATAACGGACATGCAACTGGAAATGATTTATAAATATAGTAGCCATATCTCCAAAAGTACCAAAACTACCCCCAGTTAACTCAATATACCACTTGGCAGCATTTCCAGTCAAGGTGTGTTGAAACAACCTCAACCTAATCGAATCCTCGATCAGGGAGTTAGATGAACACCATAAATGGAAAGTGGTGATATGATCAGCCGGGTCCTCTCCATTCTTGCCTTCAAACTTTGGAATGTTTGAAGGTTGTTTGGTAGGAACCGGAGGCCACCCTAGACTATATCCGATCAGATCATTCGTCAATTTCGACAAATCTTGCAAGTTCAACGTTGCCAGAAAAGGTAAATGAGGAGGAGCCTGAGGATTCCATCCTTGGTAGGATGAAATCCCAACATTCTGAAAAAGAATAACCTGGATTTTATGAGGCACTAGGTTGCCAGAAAGAGCTCTTAGAAAATGTTGGGCCATAGGACCTAGCATTTGGAGAAGGACCCCCTCCCAACGTAGAGTTATCAAAGACCAGACCAGTTCTCCCCCCCGAAGTAGTGAACAAAGAGGAAACCCCCTGTTAGGGGTTCCAAGTGCTAGAAAGAGTGGAAAAAGCCTGATAAGAACTCGACGAAGGGAAAGAAGAATTCCCTTGTTAACTAGCGAGAAACTGATTCCCTGCCCCCACTACTGTAAATACCGGGTTCCAACCTGTAAAGGTAGTCGAACTCTGACCTCCAAACCAAGGGTTAAAACTCTGAGTCTGAGAAGTAAAAGGAAAAGACCCTAATGAAGGATTCAAACTAGGAATATTCCCACGTCTGAAGGGGAACCCTTGAAAAGAAGTTGTCCCACTAGCCATGGAAGACATGGGTGCAAACAAAGTTGCAGCAGCGGAAAAGGAAAATGAAGGAATCCCACTAGTGGGCATTCCAAAACAAAGGGGACCAGATTGAGAAGCTTGTGCTTGGGTGAAACTAGAGCCAAACACAGCAGTACTAGAAGCAATCAAAGATATAGCAATTGTGCCTCCTCCTTCTACTGAAGCAGGAGTCTGAATGCCTGCAACACTCACAGCCGAAGCCACATTCCCAGTTGTGGCCATTGAAATGTATGAATAAGATGGATAAGGACTTTCTGGTATTTATGACTCAGTTCTAATGTACTCAACAACAAACGGATAATCAGGAGGAAGAGGAGATGGAAGTGATTCAAAAAGCTGAGATACTTCCTCTACTTCTACTTCTTCTTCTCCCAGAAATAAGACTCTCAAGGTGAGCGGAGCGATCCTCTTGAAACCAACACGGGAACCAACTACAAAACCTTCAAGCCCTTGCGGAGGATCTCTCTCCACTGCGTCAGATACCATTGGGTGATATTCAGCTACTATATTACTCCTACGCCTTCTTGAAGAAGGCTCTACACTTTCGGGAGATAACCCCCAAACTCTCCTTGATCGACGAGGCGCTTGATCAGCCACTTTAACAGATTAATTATAATCAAAAAGTATAAAGATAGGAAAGCTAGGAGCAAAGAGCACTCACTACAAAAATCCCTAAGATGCAACCAAGCAAGCAGCCTTCCGGTATTTCCGCTCCAGGTGATTAGGACCGGACACCAAAATATGAGAAATTGAAAAATAGGACCTCCCGAAAGTAGTCTAGGATAATTACGGCCCAGGCCTACTAGCGAAGGTAACATAAACACTTACATCGACCTCCTAACAGTAGCCTTTGCGGGTGCAAGTACCTAAGCTTCGCTGGGGCACCCTCCAGAAGTACTGCTGGAAGTGATACGACGTCTGCCTCAGGTACCATGGGTATTCCCCCCCGCAGTCACCTATGTGGAACCTAGGAATGGCAACTAAGGGCACCAATCCATGTCAGCAGCCGGGCGGAATGGTCTTAAGGCAAGATCTGGTAAATCGGAGAAGGCGTATCTCTCTTCTCAACCTTCACTTCCCCTTGCGCTTGACTCTCTGGAGGAGAGCTTTCCCAGTCCACATAACGATGTTGGATTTCGCTCATTTAATAAAATTTTATGTTTTAGTTTGAGCGGCCTTGGAGAGTTAACTCTCACTCACCTAATCCAAGGCCCTACAACCTAGCTAGTTGATGTATGGCACTTAATAAAAAACTTGCTAGTTGTTTTTAAATTAATGCGCTTATTTTAGTTGGCTGTTATATTAAGTCAAGGGAATATGGAAATGAAACTCGTGATTTTTTATGACGCGGAAAAGAAATTAATGAAAACCAAACTACATGCAAATGCAGTAATTTCCTTTCGATGAAAAGTAATTTCTACATGAGTTCTACGAGACTATTTTTTTCCTTTTCAGATATCAAACTTCACACTTGCAAAATTTATGAAAAATACTACAAATGTTTAAGTGCACCTAATGCAAATTACTAAGAGCATGCCAATTCTAAGATGCAAAATATAACAAAGCAAAGAGAAATTTCCAAGAATCCCTCAGTTCTATCACTTTTCCGGTTGTCCACAAAGCCAGTTCCCAAATCAGAAACTCTCAATATAAAGACACCAAAATATGCTCGAAATAAGAGAAAGAAACCAATGAAAATTCCCTTCCCAAATCAAGTCAGAAACCGAAGGCAAGAAATCTCAACAAAGCTTCAAAAATGGAAAAAAAACCAAAACAAAAATGCAAAACAAAGGCAATGGCAAAACAAAATGTTTTTGAGCTTTTGAATTTTATAAAAAGAAGATTTCAAAGAGACCAAGAAGAAATATCCAATTACCAAGCCAAAAAATTTCTGAATTTCAAGCAAAACTTCAACAAAAATTCTCCAAATCTTATAGTGCCACTTAGTAGCAAGATTTATACGAGCAAAAGGAAGACAAGAAACTCAATAACTTAGCTCAGAAGAATAGCACAATCTTGCAGCAAACAACACTTCAAAGTCCCAAAAATGACTCTTCAAAAATTGCAACAAGACCTAGTCAAATGAAATCAAGAAAACCAACCGAAAAGCAGGCAAAAATTAAAGTGCAAAGCAAAACACAAAGTTAGGAAAGGGCATATGAGCAGAAGCTCTCTATCCTGATTAAGAAGAATAGCCAAGAATCTCCAGAAAAAGATCTTGGTACTCGAACCAAAAATGCAAGCACTAAAAACAAGGTTTGCCAAATAATCGAGTCTTCAACCAAACAAGAGAGAACAAGACTAATAACCATCTTCAACACAATCTAGAGATTAAAAGGACACTGCAGGAACAGGTCCCCACAGGCAGACAAGACCAAAAACTCAAAAAATAAAAAATTTCAAAATTTTCCCAGGCATACGCTACTTAGCAGTTTTGAAACAAGCATGTATACGCGACTGTGGCGAAGGAAAAATGCGTATACATGACTTCCTTTCACCAAACCTGCGTGTATATGCATCTGTGTAGAGGAAAACTAGCATATGGAAAGGTAAAGAATGAAAAACAGAAATGATCAAGCCTGGCTAAAGAACCAGGTCTTTAGTCTAACTGATAAAAAACTAACTGGACTAGAAATAATGATTAAAACTGTTGGAAACCTTTAAAACAGCTGAAACCACCCAACAGGGGAATCACAAGAATGTGATCCCCAGTGGAGTCGCCAGTTCTGTTTCGGGAAATAACTCCCTAGAGGTCGTTGGGTCAAAACCTCCACAGATCAGGGTGTGTTATTCAAGAAGGACTCACAAAACGACACTTGTATACTAAAAACTAGATAACATCGATTGTAGAACTCACTCGTAGATCCTACGTTTGATCTAGATCCCACGGGGTCCAAACCCCCAGCAACCCTTCTTCCTCTTCAACCAGGAAATCAAGAAGAGACATGCATGGAAATCTAGTTGTACAACATATATATTTCCTAAATGTCAGTTTAATCCATGTGAAACATCATATAAACAATAATAAATTCTTAATTAACAATCTTTTCACATATGCAAGCAGATATTAACACGTGAATTTGGGAACAAGATGGTTCTTCTTCATTACGAACAACACGTACAATAACATAAAGGTGGAGAGATCACTTCAATCCTTCCAAGATCTTCAAACAGACCATCTTTCAGATCCGTCCCGCCCTTGCCTCACTAGGAATCTTTCAAGACTTGTGCACACGAGATGACATATAAGCTAATGAACATCTCTAGGAAACAAGGGTTTCCTCTAAAAATCTGGGAAGTGCAGGAGGCACAGGAAATTAGACTTGAATTGGGCTCCAACAGAGTATAATGTCTATAATTTTCTCTCTCCCTTAGGCCATGCACATGAGGGGCTTTTATACTCCCTTAAAGTAGTTTGAATCTGTTGGAAACAGTTGGCCACGGGCTGGGGTGGTTGAATTACTAGAATAACCATCAACCCAGCCTCGAAAATAGGGATTTTTTATATATTTTTTAATTATTTTAATGGCATATGTGGAAAAGTATCTATGGACTCACGTATACACGCGGAAATGTCTGGGCATACCCACGTATGGGATTTTAAACACTATTTTTAATGAAATTTTACTCAAGTCTGTGGAATTGGGTGCCCAAGGCCAAAGAGACAATCATGAATCACATAAGGGTGAAAAATGATGCTATAACACATATTGACGGCATGGGTAAACATAGTTTTGGCCTGATATTGGAAAGTTGGCAACAATAGTTGGGTCGAACTAATAGTTCGACTGAACTTTTCAAACTAATTTGGCCAAACATTTTTTTATAAATATACCACCCCTAAGACTGCAACAAGTTTTTGTTACCACTGCACTACTCTGTTTGTCTCGCTGCTCTATTTTGTTTGTCTCACTGCTTTGTTTGTCTTGGTGGTTAGTTCTGTTTGTCTCGCTCATTTTTCTGTCTCATTCTATTGTTGTCTAGTTGTTGTACTAATTTTTTATGTCTTACTACGATGTTGTTGTCTCACTATTGTAGGGGTGAGGAGGGGAGAAAGAAAAGGTGATAAGGTGTTATTTTTATGCTCTATTTGTTTTTTTTACGTTTTTTATGTTTTTTAAATTTAATTTTCTATGTTTGTAAGTTTTCTCTAATATTTGTCTTTGGTGGTCCATGCTCTTTTTGTCTTCTCGTTGTCCGTGCTCTCACTGTCAGCTCTTCATGGATAATCTCACTGTTTGCTCGTCATGCATGCTCTCACTGTCTTCAAATTTCCAAGTATTTCACCTCTCCAAATGGAAATGTTATGGACATTGATCAATTATTTTGGAATATAGCTAACACCTGAATCACTATCATACCTCACTTATTATCTTTCTTGTATAACATAATTGAACATAGTAGAAGTAGTATGCTTATATCAATATTTCCATTTTATAGGTTGTAGTGTGTTTTACTCAATAAGTTTTCTATCCAAGAACTATGAATTATAGGCTATATTATTGGATGGATCCCAGCAGCTCATATCGACAAACTCCAATGGTTATATGTTGGTCTCACCTATATACTGTGAGCACCACCAGTCCCACTACTAATATCATAAGCATAAGCTCATCAATGAAGCAAGATCAAGACTGATAAGACATCTTATGACTATACAGTGTTATTAGTGGAAATCCTCACACATTGACATCATTCAAAATAAACTAGAGCAGTATGTGGGGATTATAATGATTGAATAATAGCCAATATAGTTTTCTAATGTTAGGTTTGAGCTCTAGAATACAATCTTACTATTTACATTGTTAGGAATTTGTAACACAATTCAGGATTTAATATATGCTTTGTCCCTTATAACTATGATACAACTCATATATTAATCCACTAATCATTTATTCAAATTAATAACATGATGAGCCGAAGGGTGAAAGAAACTATTCTAATGAGGCTCTATAATGGAGAACTTGTCTACCAACTGGTAGTCCATCTTCCAACTGTGTCTGACTCTCTAGTAGTTATATAGATCAATGGTGCATAGCTAATGGTCTTCATACCCAACACGAACAACTTTTCTTGTTTAGAGCCTATATCTTTATATGTTGATCCGATTTTAGGTAATCATTTCATATTGATAAGAGTATATGGGAGAAGTAGTACTATAATTTTTGCTAGTTTTATGATGAAAGGTTCATATCTATACCGATATCTAACTATCAACATCTACAGCTAAGTAGTGGTATCGACAACTTAGTCGTTGTTGTATCAATACCGAAATTGGTACCTTGAATAGAGCGATATGTATAATCTAATATACTGAAACACTTAAACCTTCTCGTATGATAATTTTCTCTTTATAGTATAAGTGTGAATAAGTGATAATGAACCAATCCAAATTTTCAATATAGAGTAGTTTAAATAGACAACCAACTAACTAGATACCATTGCATTGAATTAACATGATAAAAATTAACACTTTGGATTATCTTGAGAGAGCTTGTGCAACCAATCTATGTATTAGAGGACTCTACTTTTTCCATCCATTTCTAACAAGAAATATTTAGGTTCATCAAAACATATTATTGGGTAATTGAAATGTCATGATCTATAAGAAAATAAATATTTCTTAAATTCAATTTCCTTTAAAAAAAATTCAAGAAATTGTTTCAATTTTGATGTTTGATATGGTGCAATTCATAATGTATGTTGTATTTTTATTTCAATATATATTATCTGTTACTAGTAATTATATCATTATTCTGTATTTTTTAGTCATTATTCTCTGTTAATAGATGGTTCATTATGTGATTCCTACTAAAGAGAAGGTGCATGAGTAGATTATTTCTTTTCATAATTATCTGTAAATGACTCCAACTCTGGCATATAATAATAAACAAGATTAGTAGAGTGACCTATCTGTAAAGTAAACTATGCTTATGATAAGATGAAAATTCACTATGTATGCAATTTTGGGTTTAGAGGATAGGTAACTTTGATTCCATAGAGAAATCTACAAGCATTATGCCCGCTCATATAATTCTTTGAACCCAATGTCTTCATGTGTGTAATCTTTTGATGATTTTCCTAATGTTCTCTTATGTCGGAATCATTGTCATCCTTTTTGAAGTTATTTCATGATTTTGTCATCCTTGTTGGTGTTGTGGCCATGTTATTTTAATCTATGTCAACTTTAACAAGGATCCTCTTGATGTTGTGTATAATATTTTGAGTGTTGTCCTAATGATCTCTTATGTTGGAAGCCTTTTCATCCTTTTTGAATTTATTTTGTGATTTTGTCATCCTTTTTTAATTCCTTGGCATATTGATCTATGTATGAAGTTCTATTATAATTTAACTTATTCATTTGATGCAATGCTATTAATTCTCTCCCTTGGAAGCTATCCACAGTTTGTGTTTTCTTTTCTCTATACATTTTACTAAAATAGTTTCTTTTTGGTTCAAGTTTTATGATTTATATGGATGGGTTTGGAAAATTATCAATATCAACACAAAATGTGTGGCTCTATTTATGTCTCATTTCTCTGTTCTATTTTTGTCTCACTCTATTGTTGTCTCGCAGTTACGTTGCTATGTTTCTGTCTTGCTACTTTGTTTCTGTCTAGCTACTATGTTGCTGCCTCGCTATTGCAGGGGCGAGGAGGGGAGCAAGTGAAGGTGAAAAGATGTTATGGTTTATGATCTATTTTTTTTTTTTTTAATGTTTTTTTTTTTTATTTAATTTTGAGTTGATGTAATGTTATTAATTATCTCCCTTGCAAGTTCTCCACAGTTTATGTTTCTTATCTCTCTACATTTTACTACAATCGTTTCTATACATTTTACTATAATCGTTTCCTTTTAGTCCAAGTTTTCTAATTTATATGGATGGATTTGGAAAATTCTCAATATCCTTTTAGTCCAAGTTTTATAATTTATATTGATGAGTTTGGAAAATTATCAATATCAACACAAAAAGTGTCAGAGAAAACCATTTCTCAAATTCAATTTTATGATTTATATGGATTGGTTTGGAAAATTATCAATATCAACATAAAACATGTGGCAAAAAACCATTTTTTAAATACCATTGACACCAAAAACATGAGGTAATGTGCCAATATAGACAGTGACAGTTAGCAAGATCAAAATGCTTAGAAATGGCAACTATATGTTCAAATCTATGTGTTAACAATGATTTATTACCAGCACTCACTTTGCATGTCATTTCTCCCATAAAATTTAAGGCATTTGCTAGTTTGTCATTTCTCCCATTAACTTTCTACATTTCTCCCATAAACTTTAAGACATTTTCTAATGTTTTCAGAACCATGTACATGTCATTTCTATGTCATTTCTCCCATAAAATTTAATGCAAACTTTAAGGCAAACCATCTACATGTCATTTCTCCCATATAATTAAGGAAAACTTTAAGGAAAACCATGTAAATGTAATTTATACCATTAAATTTAAGGAAAAACATGTACATGTCATTTATTCCATGTCATGTCAAACCATTTACATGTCATTTTAAGGAAAACCATGTACTTTAAGTCATTTATAGTGTTTTTGGAACCATGAATATGTCATTTCTATTTCATTTCTTCCATAAAATTTAAGGCAAAATTTAGGGAAAACCATGTACATGTCATTTCTCCCATAAACTTAAGGAAAACCTTAAGGCTAACCATGTACATCTCATTTCTCCCATAAACTTTAAGGCAAACAATGTACATGTCATTTCTCCCATAATCTTTAATTTAATGTATTCTTAAGGAAAATGATAGTGTTTTTGAAAACCATGTACATGCTAATTCTCCCATTAACTTTAAGGCATTTCCTAGTGTTTTGGGAACCATATACATTTCATTTATATGTCATTACTCTCATAAAATATAAGTAAAACCATGTACATGTCATTTCTTCCATAAAATTTAACACAAACCATGTACATGTCATTCTCCCATAAAGTTTAGTTTAATATATCTTTAATGAAAATGCTAATGTTTCTAAAAAACATGTAAATGTCATTTCTCCCATAAACTTTAAGGCATTTTCTAGTATTTTTGGAACCATTTCTATGTCATTACTTCCATAAACACTAAGACAAACTTTAAGGCAAACCATGTACATGTCATCTCTCCCATAAATAAGGAAAACTTTAAGTCAAACCTTGTAGATGCCATTTCTTCCATAAACTTAAGGAAAATTTTAAGGCTGACTATGTACATGTCATTTCTACCATAAACTACAAGGCAAACCATGTACATGTCTTTCTCCCATAAAATTTAATTTAATATATATTCTTAAGGAAAATTCTAGTGTTTTTGAAAACCATGTACATGTCATTTTCACCCATAAAATTGAAGGCATTTTCTAGTGTTTTGGGAACCATATAGATGTCATTTCTATGTCATTACTCCCATAAAATTTAAGGAAAAATTTAAGGAAAACCATGTACATGTCATTTCCCCCATAAAATTAAGACAAAATTTAAGGTAAACCATGTACATGGCATTTCTCCCATAAACATTAAGGCAATCCATGTACATGTCATTCTCCCATAAACTTTAATTTAATATATTTTTAATGAAAATTATAGTGTTTTTCAAAACCATGTACATGTCACTTCTCCCATAAACTTTAAGGCATTTTCTAGTCTTTTGGGAACCATATACATGTCATTTCTATGTCATTACTCCCATAAACATTAAGGAAAACTTTAAGGCAAACCATGTACATGTCATTTCTCCAATAAACTTAAGGCAAACCATGTACATGCCATTTCTCCCATAAACTTAAGAAACATTGTAAGGCTAACCATGTACACGTCATTTGTCACATAAATTTTAAGTCAGACCCTATACATGTTATTTATCCCATAAAATTTAAGGCATTTTCTAATGCTTTGGGAACCATATAAATGTCATTTCTATGTCATTACTCCCATAAAATTTAAGGAAAACTTTAAGGAAAAACATCTACATGTCATTTCTCCCATAAACTTAAGGAAAACCATGTACACGTCATTTCTCCCATAAACTTAAGGTAAAATTTAAGGCAAACCATGTACATTTCATTTCTCCCATAAACTTTAAGCCATTTTCTAGTGTTTTGGTAACCATATAGATCTCATTTCTATGTCATTACTCCGATAAACTTGAAGGAAAAATTTAAGGCAAACCATGTACATGTCACTTCTCCCATGAACTTCAGGAAAACCATACACATGTCATTTCTCCAATAAAATTTAAGGAAAATTTTAAGGTAAACCATGTACATATCATTTCTCCCATAAACGCTAGGAAAAATTTAAGGCAAACCATGTAGATGTCATTTCACCCATAAACTTTAATGCAAACCATGTACAAGTCATTTCTCCGATAAAATTTAATTTAATATATTTTTAAGGAAAATATTAGTGTTTTCGAAAACCATGTACATGTCATTTCTCCAATAAACCTTAAGGCATTTTCTAGTGTTTTGGGAACCATTTACGTGTCATCTCTATGCAATTTCTCCCATAAAATTTAAAGCATTTGCTAGTGTTTTGGGAACCATTTACATGTAATTTCTATGTAACTTCCCCCATAAACATTAAGGAAAAGTTTAAGACAAACCATGTACAATTTATTTCTCCCACAAAATTTAACGAAAACCATATACACGTCATTTCTCCCATAAATGTAAGGCAAATATTAAGGAAAACCATGTACATGTGATTTCTCCCATAAGCTTTAATTTAATATATTTATAAGGGAAATGCTAGTGTTTAAAGCAAACCATGTAGATGACATTTATATGTCATTTCTCCCATAAACCTTAAGGTGAAATATGTACATGTCATTTCTCCCATAAAATTGAAGGCAAACCACGTACATGTCATTTCTCTCATAAAATTTAAGGAAAAACATGTACATGTCATTTCTCCAATAAACTTAAGGAAAGCTTTAAAATTCTCCCATAAACATTAAGGCAAACAATGTACATGTCATTTCTCCCATAAAATTAAGGATAATTTTTTAAATTTAGTCAAACTTTAAGCCTAACCATGTACATGTCATTTCTCCCATGAAATTAGCATTTGCTAGTGTTTTTGGGAACCATGTACATGCCATTTCTCCCATAAACTTTAAGGCATTTGCAATAAAATTTAATTCATTTGCAATAAATGTCAATTTAATATATTTTTAAGGAAAATGCTAGTGTTTTTGGAAACCATGTACATGTCATTTATCTCATAAATTTGAAGGCATTTGCTAGTGTCTTTAGAAACAATCTACATGTCATTTCTACCATAAAATTGGAATTTTCTAGTGTTTTTGGGAACCATGTACATGTAATTTCTCAAACACATGAACATGCCATTTCTCCCATAAAATTTAAGGCATTTGCATTTAAGGAATTTTCAAAAAGGAAAATTTTAGTGTTTTTGGAAACCATGCACATGCAATTTCTCCCATAAACTTTAACGAATTTGCTAGTATTTTTAGGAACCATGTACATGTCATTTCTCCCATAAGCTTTAAGGAATATTATAGCACTATTCGGAACATGTTGGGGTCCTATGATTTGGCTGATTGGCAAGCCAAATGACAAAGGCAACATCAGAACCAAGCTTTAGAGCTCTAGGATCTAGCCCTCCTAGTCTCAGAGAGGGATCTCTCAATTGTTTGCAGAGATATGTCTTGTTTTCTTTTAAGGGTTTATTTTAGGCTATTTGTTAAGTGAAATTTTGTTTTTTTGGGTTTGGTTGGTTGGACATGAATGATATAGGAAGCATAGATAGAAAGGGGAAATATCAGAGCCATTTGGAAAAGGAGTGAAGAAGAAGTTATAACAAGCTCCATCAATGGATATGGGATATCAAAGGGAAAGTATAACTTGGCCAGTGGATATTGGGTTTGGTGGATGAAATGAAATGGAAATTAAGGATTTAGAAGGAGAAGTAGAACTAAGGGAAATTAAGAACCCTTAGTTATATGTACTTCTCAACAAAGGGACTTAAAAACATCATCTGCACATGAAGAGGCATTTGATAGACAGGGCCAACCATGAATTCTACAAATCACACTTCTGCAAATAACAATTTCAAGACAAAATTTTCAAATGAAATATACGAGTTGAGGAACGCTCTATTTCATCCAAAGAATTCACCTTCAAAAAATTTAGAAAACATAAAATATTCACAAATAACTATATCATTGAAGAGGGAATGCCTAAACATCTTTGATTACAATTATAAAAACCTTCAAAATAGTTATCTCAGCAAGAATAAAGGGTATGATAAAAAATACCTCTTTGGAAAACTGTAAACAATGGTACTTTAAAAGGAGACTTCAGAAATAGTTTTCAAGTGGCAGCAAGTAAGCAGGGAAAACCATAAATCATTCTTGAGACCAACTGTTTGAACTATTTATGAAATAAACAAGCATAAGGGTTCAAGAGAGAAATTACGAATTCTCTAGAATGCCTCAGTGGAGGAAAACATAAAATAGTGGAGAGTAAACAGGTCTAAGGTGCTCCTAGGAGACATTTCTTAGCCTAAACTTTTTACTCTACTGTAGTAAGAAATGATGAAATAGAATGGAAAACAGGAAAAAACATTAACATATTAGAATACATCACCAACAACCATTCTTAGGGATCCAATGATAGAGCCTTCTCATTAACAAAACATGTCAAAACATCATCAATCTTCCAATACTTAAATTTTTCTTAATCATCAGCCAGACTGTGCACAACTTCAAAGAGTTAGAATGCCAGCAACCAACCCCTAACAAAGAGAAAATCATAAAGTATTTATAGAAGAATGAGGAGTTGGAACTATTTATAGGGTTCAAAATGTTATTAATTACAGAGTAAATGCATTCCTAGCCTTCAAAACTAGGCAAGGCCTAAGGTAGGAATGAGTTGCACTACTTCTTTGTTTAAGAACTCTGTCTTTACTTCCTAAGGATAAAGTAGGTGAAAAGAGTGGGTTTTAAGGCTTTCCCATGTCTTAAAATAAATGTTCTTATAGTCAAAAGATGTTCTGTCAGTGTGATAACTATCAAAGTTTCTTTGTAAGTGAAAAGCAGGCTACAGGTGGCTTCAGATATTTCGATGAATTAACTGCTTTGTCTTGATGTGCTCAGGGCTCCCTGCCTTATTGATTTATCCTTTAATCATCTTCAGCTTCATTCTTTTAACTTCAAGTTAAGTATTTTGATCCTCGCTATTTGACTGTAACATGTAACCTTTATCTTAAACTATGATACTCTTCATTATTTCTTCATTTAATCTTCATTGTTTGCTAACGGGTACTTTCTTTACACTGGACGTTTTGATTTAATAGTCAATATCATGATCTATTGAATAACACTTGTAATTTAACCCTTTTTCTCTTTCTGCATTTACTTTTGGCCTTTGAGGATCATCACCCTCGACCCTTAGTCATTTTTTTCTTAACTGTGGGAAGGTTTTTATAATTTTAACCACCATTGAAACCTGCAAAAAACAACCAATAATTAAGTAAAACCTACGTTATATGGTTGAAGATATGAATAGAGTCTAGGTGAGGGAGGAAGAGAAATGCAAAAGGAAATAAATGCACAGAAGTGGTGGTTTCATGATGGAATTGAAGAAAGCAGGGTTTAATTTGAAATTGGCACGAAAATTTCTAAAATGGTTTTGGGAATACCATAAGTGGTTTTTGTGGAAGGGATTAGTGGTTAATGGTATTGGGCCATTTTAATGTGATACATGTTAGGGGATGACACGTGTCCCTTCCGAAACCACCATTTTCGCGTGGAAATTTCACGTTGGAAGGTTTTGTTGGGATGGGTGAAAAAACAAGCGAGGATCGTCTGATCTGAGCGATGTGCAGATTGATAATGAGGAATGGATGTGATTACAACACAGATGCATGATAAAAATGGTGGTAAGACCTAACTCAGACGTTATATTTCTTGTCGTGGATCAGGGAGTTAGATCGGCAGGGTTGAAAGGTGAGAAATAATGATGGCGATTAGATCTTAAATATCAACAATGGAGATTTGATTTTGGGGGAAAAAGGTAAAGAGGATCAGGGGAGAAAGAGAGAAGGAGGGCATTCGATTGCCATCAGATATTTGAGATCGATGGTTAGAATTATATCAGGGAAAGGAAGGGTGGAAGATAAACATAAGAGAAGGGGATGGAAAAGGGAAGTTGTGACGGGCGATTCGCCGATGGCCATTGGATTGGGCAGACGATTAATGGCTGGGATCAAATCAGGGAATTGGCCATCGGTTCAAGAGGAGAAATGGGAACATGAACATAGGAAACTATGAAACACGATCACCGATAGGCTTAGCGGTCTATCATGGTGGTAGGTCGCATGGAGGAAAAGGGGATAGGGCCTAAGCTGAAAGGCGCTTAAGCCCTAAAATGTAAAAAGGTATTTTTATACAAAAATAAATTTTTTTTGATCAATTTCAAGAGTTCTGATAGAGTAAATAAAGGGGTTTAAAAGCTTAAAAGGGGGTATTTAAAAGGCTTTAAGGGGATTTTGAGGGAATGAGGATAAATGAAGGAGAGAAAAGAGGCTTTTTGAGAGGGGAAAAATATTGTTAAAGGTAGAATGAGCAGGGAATTAAATGGAGGCAAAAGGAGACTTTGAAAAAAATTATTTTAAAACTAGCAGGGCTTCATTGAAGGTTTTGAAGTGAAAACATCAATGAAGTCGGGTTTCTTTGCACAAAGAGACCAACCAGGCTTCAAGAACTAACATATTAACTTGAAATTATTTCTTGAAGGCTGCAGACTGATTCTAGCCATCATTAGGTATAATAGAAATTATAAATGGCTAAAAGTGGCTCCACTTGTGGAGGACAACTTGCTCTTCAAGTGTCTAGAACCTCAGTTTATCAATCTCTAAATTTCAACAGACCAGTGTCTTAATCCATTGGGCAAAATTATTTTCTTTCTTTTGTTGGCTATCTTTGGATTTGAGAACATTTCAACAATCTGCAGCATATGACATTCTTCAAAGCAGCATCACTACCTACCCAATCCTACTTGTCCTAGGATTTTTTCTTCTTCTAAATGCACTTGGACCGGCAAACTCTTTGACATCAACATTCTACTCTTTTTGAAAGCAAAAACTAATCTATTTCTTCTCTTATTTCTTCCACGAGTTCAGATTAAACAGTTGAACTCAAAATCTTCTCTACCTAATCTACTATTTGTCAAGATTAAGTTGTTTGACAGATCTGCATTCTCTACATTCTAAAAAATAAATCTAAACACAGAAAAACTAGGATTAAATAGTCTAATTTAGTGTAGTGTCTATGGCATAAGAAACTGGCTACACATAGACTTTTATTTACATAAAATTAAAACAAAACTATGAAGGCTTAAGATCTGAAAATAAAAGACATCCTTCTTTCTTCTTGGCTCAAGTTTTTATCTATTTAGAGCCATCTTTTTCTTTCTTTTCTTTGGTTCATATTTTGAGGATGTTTGAACCATTCTTTCTTCTATCCTAATCTATTCTACCGATAGGCCAAGATTAAATAGTTTGGAAAATATTCTTCACTAACCTATCAGCAGTAAATTAAAATCTATCTAGTCATGATGAGGTTGTATGACTAAATAGAAGTGTTTTATTTTAGTAGTGGCATTTAAGCTTGCACACTTTCAAATTCTTCTTTTCTTTTTTAGTATGGGGCTATGCCTTTCTTGTTTTAATCTGCCCTCTTTTTCTTTTTCTATTTTTCATTTTTCTTTCAAATCAAAAACAAAAACTAACTAAATGTTCACAGGCTGAGCTTATTTGATTTCCTATCTAACCTAATCTAACCTGGAAAATTTACATATTTAGCTGATTAAATCCCTTTTCCAATATAGCCTATCAAGTAAATGGCTCCATGATTGGTCTTTTCTCATCTCCTTGAGCATGCTGGAAAAACAGGGCCACTCCCATTTCCCTTGTTCTTTAGCAGTAGTTCTAAACAATCTTTTCGCTTTTTGTAATACACTACTTCTGACAACCTTTATCCCTTCTTCAAAAATCTTCAAGAAATGAGCATAGGGATCTTGAAATAACGCCTAGTTATGAATATTTGGAAGATAGGTTTCCACCAGGCTTACTTTCTTCTCCACTAGATCAAGCTTAAGATTCTTTTGAGAAAGAAATTCTTCATCATCTTCATTATCATCTGAACTGGAGGACTCATCATATATTGCAGTTTTTTCCTCTTGTAGTCCTGCTATGATCTGATTCAGTAGACCATACTCTGTGAAGAGATAATCATATTTTTTAGCAAGGGTATCTTTTATTACCTCAACCCTTTCAGGAGAAGGCTCCTTATATTCATCTTGCTGAAGAAATTCCTCTGTCTTCTCAACCTGATCATCACAACTGATAGATTGCTGACTCCCAATTATGTGAAAGATATTTCTAATGGGTTGGATTGGTTGATTGCTGCTTTCAGGCTGATGATAGTGAAATTCATGACACCAATCAACTTTTGGTTGCCCTGGATGATTAGTTTCTATTTGGATCTCATCATCATCATCAGACTAATAAAAAATTTGAAAATCATCAGTATAAACAATCTCACCAATCACGCATATTGGGTTATCGGTTTGTTTTTCTTTAAGCTAATCTACAAGTTTATTTTTTGGTTCAAGACAACAAGGTTCAGTAGGTATCTGAGAAGAAGTGTTTTGTTCAAATGAAGTTTTTAGGGCTGGTTGTTTATTTAATATTTGATCAATTTCTTCTTCTGTCAAAAGAGGAGGAATTTTTATTTGGATTTGGACAGAAGTCCAGCAGTCCTCTTTCCCTTGTGTTCACTGATTTTGAGGATGGATGTCTTCTTGAGCCTCTTTTAGGGGATCTTTACTTGTGCTTGCAGGAAATTTTTTAGGATTCTCTTCTATTTCCTGATCTTTTCCACTCTCAAACAACTCTTCTTGATCTTTATGATGGTGAGTTTGAGGTTCATGAATTGTTTCTCTTACATTCTCAGGATGCCACTCTCCTTTTAAATTCTGAAATGAGTTATAACATAGAGGGAGAGTCCCTATATGTGTTGATTTTTCTTCTATTTCAGGTTCTGTGTTTCCTAGGAGGCTTATTGTTTCCTCAAAGCACTGCTCACTTTTTTCATTTTCATTTTGGTTGTAAAGTTCTCTTAACAGTGAAATACAAGATAAAGGTAGGCTATCAGGACTTTCTTGACAACCTTATTCATTTTTTTCTCTGTAATCTTGCTCATCATACATATTTTGTTTGTTGTTTATGTCTTGTAGTGGTTGAATTTTTTTTTATGAGGAGAAAGCATGGGTTGCTCTGGATAATCAACATTTGTATCAACCTCATGCCTTTCCAGTTTCTTATCAAGTATGTACACTATTTTTCCAATTAGGTCCAACAATGTGTCTAATTTAGCTTCTCTGTCTATACCTGATTCCATGTTTGTTAATTATAAATAGGTCACTACATTTTTTCAATCAGTTCAGAGTCTTCTTCTAGTGGAATCATTAGGTATTTTGGGATTATGGAGTCGCCAGGTGAAAGATTTTGAACTTTTCTATCCATTGTCAGCATGATTGGGATTGCTCAATGCATTCCTAGGGGAGTTTACAAGGACTAGTAAAGTAATAGGCCTACTGGAGGCCAATAGAGTCACCAGGTGGAGATTTTTAACTCTTCTGGAGGAAAAATGTTTTATGGTCCACCGCCAATGTTTATTATGAAACCAATCTGAAATGTTTTGGTTTTTTTTATTTTTTTTTCGAAGGACTAATGAGTCTATAAGAGCTTGCTGGACTATTGTTTACTCAGATGGTCCCACCGTGATCACCATTATGTTGTAGTGGCAAAGAGGTGGAAAATTCACTATATATTCTTTTATTTAATAAGGGTCTAAAGAGTTTTAAGAGGTCTTCATGAATTTATGTACTCAGAAGTCCCACCATGATCGCTAAGATGTTGGGGTCATGTGATTTGGTTGATTGGAAAGAAAAATGACAAAGGCAACATCAAAACCAAGCTTTAGAGCTCTAGGATCTAGCCCTCCTAGTCTCAGAGAGGGATCTCTCAATTGTTTGCATAGATATGTCTTGTTTGTTTTTAAGGGTTGATTTTAGGCTAGTTATTAAGTGAAAGTTTGTTTGTTTGGGTTTGGCTGGTTGGTTGGACATGAATGATCTAGGAAGCATACATAGAAAGGGGAAATATTAGAGCCATTGGCAAAGGAGTCAAAAAGAATTTATATCAAGCTCAATAAATGCATATGGGATATCAAAGGGAAAATCTAACTTGGACAGTGGATTTTGGGTTTGGTGGATGAAATGAAATGGACATTAACGATTTAGAAGGAGAAGTAGAACTAAGGGCAATTAAGAACCCTTAGTTATATTTAATTCTCAACAAAGGGACTTAAAAGAATCATTTGAACATGAAGAGGCATTTGATAGACATGTCTAACCATGAATTCTACAAATCAAACTTCAGCAAATAACAATTTCAAGACAAACTTTTCAAAGAAAATCTAGGAGTCGAGGAATTCTCTATTTCATCCAAAGATTTCACCTTCAAGGAATTTAGAAAACATAAAAGATTCACAAATAATTGTATCATTGAAGAGGGAATGCTTAAACATATTTGATTACAATTATAAAGACCTTAAAAACAATTATCTCAGTAATAACAAAGGGTATGATCAAAACAGACCTCTTTGGCAGACTGTAAACAATGGTATTTTAAAGGGAGAATTCAGAGACAATTTTCAAGTGGAAGCAAGTAAGCATGGAAAACCATGAATCATTCTTGAGACCAGTTGTTTGAACTATTTCTGAAATAAAAAAGCATAAGGTTTCAAGAGAGCAATTAAGAATTCTCTAGAATGCCTCAGTAGAGGAAAACATAAAATAGTGGAGAGTAAACAGGTCTAAGGTGCTTCTAAGAGACATTTCTTAGCCTAAACATTTTACTCTATTGTAGTAAGAAATGATGAAACAGAATGGAAAATAGGAAAAAACATTAACATATTAGAATACATCACCAACAGCCATGCTCAGGTATCCAATCATAGGGCCTTGTCATTAACAAAACATGTAAAAACATCATCAATCTTCTAATACTTCAATTTTTCTTAATCTTCAGCCAGACTGTGTACAATGTCAAAGAGTTCGAATTCCAGCAACCAACCCCTAAAAAAGAGCTCCTTATATAGTATTTATAGAAGAATGAGGAGGTGGAAATCTTTTTAGGGTTCAAAATTTTATTAATTATAGAGTAAATGCATTGCTAGCCTTGAAAACTACAAAAGGCCTAAGGTAGGAATGAGTTGCACTAATTCTCTGTTTAATAACTCTGTCTTTCCTTTCTAAGGATAAAGTAGGTGAAAAGAGTGGGTTTTGAGGCTTTCTCATGTCTTAAAATAATTGTTCTGACAGTCAAAAGATGTTTGTCAGTGTGATAGCTGTCAAAGTGTCTTTGTAGGTGAAAATAAGGCTACAAGTGGCTTTAGATATTTCGATGAATTGACTGCTCTATACTGATGTGCTCAGGGCTCTCTGCCTTGTTGATCTGTCCTTTAATCATCTTCAGCTTCATTCTTTGAACTGTAGGTTAAGTCTTTTGATCCTCGATATTTGACTATAGCCTTTAACCTTTATCTTAAACTCTGGTACTCTTCACTATTTCTTCATTTAATCTTCATTGTTTGTTGACAAGTACTTTCTTGGCATTGGAGGGTTTGATTTAATAGTAAATATCATGATTTATTGACTAACACTTGGAATTTAACCCTTCGTCCATTTCTACATTTAGTTTTGGACTTTGAGGATCATCACTCTTGGCCCTTTGTCACTTTTTCTTGACTGTGGGAAGGTTTTTTTATAATTTTAACCGCTATTGAAACTTGCAACAAACAACCAATAATTAAGTAAAACTTGTGTTATATCATTAAAACTGCGAACATAGGCTAGGTGAGGGTGGAGGAGAAATGAAAAAGGAGATGAATGCACAGAAGGGGTGGTTTCATGATGGAATTGAAGAAACTGGGGTTTAATTCGAAACTGGCACGAAAATGGCTAAAATGGTTTTGTGAATACCATAAGTGGTTTTCGCGCAATGGATTAGTGGTTAAGGGTATTGGGCCATTTTAACGCCATACATGTTAGGGGATGACAGTGTCCCTTATGAAACCACCATTTTCACATGAAAATGCACGTTGGAAGGTTTTGTTGAGCTGGGCGCGAAAACAAGCGAGGACCATCTAATCTGAGAAATGCAGATCGTTGGCATGGAATAGATGCAATCACAACACAAATGCGTGATAAAAAGGGTGGTGGGACCTGACTCAGATGTCCTCTTTCTTGTCGTGGAGCAGTGAGTTAGATTGGCAGGGTTGAAAGGTGAGAAATAACGATGGCCGTTAGATCTTAAAGATCAGCAGTTGAGATCTGATTTCGAGGGAAAAAGTTAAAGAGGATCAGGGGAGAAAGAGATAAGCAGGGTGCTCGATTGCCTTCAGATCTTTGAGATGGATGGTTAGAATTATATCAGGGAAAGGAAGGGTGGAAGATAAACATAAGAGAAGGGGATAGAAAAGGGAAGTTGCGATGGGCGATTCGTCGATGGCCATTGGATCTGGCAGACGATTAATGTTTGGGATCAAATCGAGGAATTGGCCATCGGCGAAAGAGGATAAATGGGAATATGGACACAGGAAACTGTGAAATTTGATCACCGATAGCCTTAGCGCTCAGTTGCGGAGGCAGGTCACATGGAGGAAAAAGGGATAGGGCCTAAGCCCAAAGGGGCTTAATCCCTAAAATTTAAAAAGGCATTTTTAGAGAAAAATAAAGGTTTTTTGATCATTTTCGAGATTTCCGATAGAGTAAATAAAGGGGTTTAAAACCTTAAAAGCAGGAATTTAAAAGGCTTTAAGGGGATTTTCAGGGAATGAGGATAAATGAAGGGGAGAAAAGAGGATTTTTTAGTTAAAATACTGTTAAAGGTAGAATGAGGAGTGAATGAAATGGAGGCAAAAGGATAATATGAAAACAATTATCTTAAAAATAGCAGGGCTTCTTTGAATTTTTTGAAGTGAAAACATGAGTGAAGTCATGTTTCTTTGGACAGAGAGAACACCCAGGCTTCAAGAACTAACATATTAGCTTTAAATTTTTTTCTTGAAGGCTGCAACCTGATTCTAGCTATCATTAGGTATAACACAAATTACAGATGGCTAACAGAACCATTTACATGTCATTTTACCCATAAATTTTAAGTAAAACCATGTACATCTCATTTCTCCCATGCATCTGCAGCAAATGTTCATTTAATAGATTTTATTGAATTTGTTTTTTTTTCAGGGATAAAAAAGGCGAGTAAGCATGCTTGAGAAATGGACATTATGCATAGATGTTTCTTTCTATCCAAATCTAGGGAAAGTAGTGATTACATATATACTTTGAAATATTGAGACTAACAAGGTCCTCCAAAGGAAAATGAATATACCGGGAAGAAAAAAAAATAATGAAGCATATTATATTGCATTGATAAAAGGCTTGGGAACAGATAAGGAGTATGGATCAAATGGAATTGTAGTTTTCACTAATTCTGAACTTATGTGCAACCAGATGAAATGTGTGTACCAAGTTAAGAGGGAGAGGTTAAAACAACTGCATGCAAAAGGAAACAATATTGTCACAACTTTCAAATTTTTAGTATAAGACATTGTGGGAATGTTAATAAAATGTCTGGTGATCTATTGTGTGGGGAAATTCCAAATCAAGATTCATCTGTCAAAGATGAATTAGTATTATACGGGGAAATACCATTTCAAGATTCATCTCTCAAAGATGAATTAGTGTCGAGACGCTCTCCTTCAATATTTATTGATGGGAATTGTAAAATATCTTTGATATGTATGGGTTTTTTTACTTATAAATGCATCATTTTTAATGACCATGTGTTTTTTTCAATTATATGTAAACTGTGCTCCCACCATGTAAGTGCAAATTTGTGAAGTTCATGTTTTATAAAATTAAAATGTGCAGGACTTTAATAAATGTTTGTTTAAAGTGAGTTTCACACATCAATTTGAGCTTTGAAAGTTGTGTTTTACATAATTTGTGTTTTTTCTCAACATTTTTGTACTAAATTACATTAATTTTTTGAAATACTTTGAATTTTTTTTACATAGTAATTTTAAAAATTTATTTAAATATAATTTCAAAAAATAACTGTAGATGTCCACTGTAGATATCGATATATATATCATGGAGGATGAAAGTCTAACATCAATAGAATCCCATGTCTCTATGAGAGAGGGGGATCATACATCAAGTGATGTTCATGGTATTTATATTAAATGTGCATGTTTTTAAATGTCATTTCAATATATAATCTTATCTCCATACATACATTTATACATGTGAAATTGTTTATATATATATATATATATATATATATATATATATATATATATATATATATATATATATATATATATAGAATTTTATCCCCATGTACAGACATGTTTACATATGGAATTTGTTTTTTATCAATTTCGTGAGTTAAATTACTTTTTAATAAATTTATTTTTTTATTTTTTAGGAGTTAGGAGGAAAAGAGTATCTACTCCATCACTGGATCATGGCCATGGTTCATGCAATTGTTGTATTGTTCATGCAACTTAATTAATCATATGTACATGTATTTATATGTATGTATGTATTCTTGAATTGATTATAAATTCATATTTGTGTATAAACCTTCCCTCTCGTCACGTGAGGGTGGTGGTGGTATACATTCCCCTAGTGACCAATCAATAGGTGGTAGCCAATTGCGTGATGGTGGTGATATGCATTCCCCAGTGGCCAATCAATGGGTCATCATGTTGGTTCTCAACCAATCAGTGGTCATTCTGGTTCTCAAAAATTTCAGGGTGGGCATGATGTTTCCCAACCATATCGAGGTGGCCATCAATCTAAATATTATTTTCCCTCAATTTGCACAAATTTATTCACATGTTTTTTTATTTATACAAAATTTTATATATTGATGTAGAGGGTGAAAATGTTGCTCGAAAAAGATGTAGGCTAGAATGTGCTATTCAAGAAGAACGTTGTACACTAACCACGACTTATCATTTTGACATTTCTGATTTACCTTGACAAAACAAACATCCAAAAATGCACATTACAAAGGTGCCAACATCTTTATTCAAAATTGAAGAAAGATCTTGTGTCTTTGAATCTCCCTGTTGAGAGTTTAGAAATCTTAGAAATAATTACTCACTCTTTAGGAACACTTTTATATGTGTAAAAAAATCTTGGGCCAACCACTAATAATTTTGTAGAAGTGATGAGGAAAATAAAGGAAATAGTTATGGGTCTCGATATATGGTAGGATGTTGAACATAGATTTACAAAAAAAATGGCCAAGTCTATGTTTAATTTCAAAGAAGGGCTGAAAAGAAAATTTTTAAAGGTGTAATATCTCAAGCATCCTAATATAGCTTGCCATTTGTATGATAGGCACCTTTCTGCCTATGGAAGACAACCATGAAATGATGAGGTTCCTTTTTATTTTTCAAAATTCTTTTATACAAAATTATTTTTTAGAATGAAACCCAATTATAATGACCTTCCCTCTGAATTTTTTGGTCTTGGGAAAGGTCGATTATGTGACTGTAGTGGTGCTAAGTGTGTTTTTGAGTTGCCTCACCCTGAGCCACCATTGCTAAGTCGACCTCTTCGTGTGGAAACTTTGTGGTAAGAGATGGATGCAACTTATAAAATTATTCGAGAAGCAAGGGATGTCATCATAGACAATGTTCAGAGTGGATTTGGTGGAATTGAAGTTTGTCTAAATCAATTTGATTGTGCTTACAGGTATTGCAGAAGAAAATCCATCACTTGGAATTGTCTTGAGAGAAGAAGAACTGTTGCAGAAAGGAAATGAGACAGTCATGTCTCATATGCAGAGGCTTGTTACCGTGGGTGACAAGAAAGAGTTGGCTTCTCTGAATAGCCAAGGAAAGACTAGAGGACAGAATTTTGGAACTGTTACAGTGATGGAGAATCAGAATTCTATTATGATTAAGGATGAAGGTACAGTGTTTGAAGAACTTGATTTGATTGCCAAAATCAATCAAGAAGGTGAAGGACAGTTACTGAATATTTTCAAAGAAGAAGAAAATGATGGATTTGACTTGCACCATACTGATGATGTGAAGCAAGTATAGATGAGATGGCTGAAATTTTTGCTGAAGACATTTTAACCAGAGAAAGAAGTTATAGGCACTGAAATGAAAATGCTTGAAGCTGTTAAAAGAATAGGAGTAGATATTAGTTTTCAGAATTTTATTTTTCTTACTAGTATACAAACAAATATAAATGAATATATTACTGCAGGAAGAGAATTAAACAAAATTTTATTTTTTAAGATTAAATTTGCAGGTGATGAGCAAAGGAAAATTGTTGCAGAGGGATAGGAAATTTGGGATGCAGCAAAAATCGAGGAGGTAACAGCTGAAGCAACATATATAATGGCTACAGCAACAAAAATATTGAATATAGTAGCAATAGCAAAAGCAAAAGCAACTACAGCAGTAGGAAGTAAAAGCAGCAGCAGTAGGCAAAGAAATTTCTAGACAGAGGAAAGGCTGGACATAGAGATTGAAAGCATCAGAAGACTGATGATGAAGGTGTCTCAGAAGCAGCAAAATACTTTGTATTTTATTAAACATAGGGGGTCTTATGTTTGTGAGAAAATATTGAATTTAGGTAAATATTAATAGGCTTTTTGAGTGATTTTAATTAATTATTATGAGGACTTGTTAATGTTCCGATATGAATGGAGAACATAAGGAAAATTAGATTTTAGATATTTAAGAATTAATTATGAAAGCCTAAGATAGATTTGGTTTCAATATTTTAGGGATAAAATCTAGATTACAGGGGTTTGAAGATTTTGAGGATTTGGTTGAGATATTTGAGGATTTGAACCTAAATTGGTTCAATAAAATTTGTATAAATTAATAAGCTTAGAAGGCAAAATTAGAGAGAAATAGGAGAGAGGTTTGGACAACATAGTTTGTAAGCCTATGGGATTTTTTAAAAGGGCCATTGTTTTAAAAATCTGGCCACGGACCAAGGGGATTTTTTGTATTCGATTACATTTGTTTATATCAATGGGGATTTTTTTTTAAAATTCTGGTGAAAATTATATGTCTTCTTGATTAAATTCTGCATGAGAAATGTTTGATTTTCTGATTTTATGCATAGGATGAGTTTCTGAGTTTATGCATATGATAGACTTGGTAATCGATGAAGCTCTGCATATATGGAAAGCATCGACTTAAATTAATGTCAATTTATTCTTTTAAGTGATCAAAAAGCAAAGTTTCTAAATGAGAGCATTGTAGAATTAGATTCTCATTTTGTAGGATTGAAGAGGCAGTGTGTTAATGCTATACAGCATTGATGAATAGTAAAATTTGAAGCAGATCTGATGTTGAAACAAATCATGATTGATGGAAGTCAATCAATGAAGAAGAGCAGACTTGGTTAACAAAACCATGAGCGGAGTTGAACCAGTGTCGAAGATGGAGTTACACAAACACTGGAATGAATCTCATAGGCGCAATATTTTTAATTAGAATATGAATGAACTATTGTATAAGAGGCACAAAGTTAATTTTTAAAACCTGTTGATAAGGAATGTATTCTTAAAGTCAAAGTCAGTGTTGAAGAATTGTGTTGAGTAAATTTCTAGGTGAATCAAACCTGGCCATTCAAATTGTGCGTGGAGCGCTATTGGATTGAGGGTTAATTTCAAACTGATATGCAAACATCTAGTTGTTTATTTCATATTGATATATATATTTAACATTGTGTTTAGCATAAATCAAAAGTGCAGAATGATATATAATCGAATGGGAATTCGATTGGGCAGGAAGACAAAACCGTGGATCAAGGCATAATTCTAAAATTGCAGTGATGATGAAGTTGACTTATTGAGGTTGTGAAAGCAGAGCGATGGGGACACGTTTTTTGTAGAAGAGGAATTAAATTAAAATGATATAGTTCTAAAAAGAGTCTAAATACGTGATGACATTTAAGTGAAGCCTGGTAAAGGTCCATGAATTTTAGTGTTGAACAGTAGCATGAATTTGATTTGAGGAGTCAAGTTCTAGCTTGGAATGGAGTCTTAGGGACGCAATTGCAGAATGAAAAGTTAGAGATCGGTGAGATCAATTTTCATATTACAGGGAAAGACGCAGAGGTTGTTTATATCTCTGTGTGAATTAGGAAGAACTGCATTGGAGAAGTTCAATTTCAAATAATCTCCATCGTTGGATGGAAGGTAAGCCCAAATTGTATTTATGTTGGTATTTGGCTTTTTAATAAAATTCTGAATTTTATATAAATTGCCATAGCCGAAGTTTTATGCCTAGAGACATTGGCATTAAGTCAAACAAATTCAAACCTTTACGTTCACATGGATCAATATTATGATAAGCATTGGGCTTGATTATATAGATGTTGGGTTTGATAAGGCATGAAGGCTGATGTAATTTAATGATGTTCATATGCCTTGGGTTTTAATTAACCAGTTCGAACTTTTGAGTTGAGGTGTGATAAGCCTTGGGGCTTAGTTAAAAATTTGTGGAGTTAAATAAAACCAAAGGGTTTTAATTAAAGTATTTTTCTAAGACTTTTGAAAAAGGGTTTCATTTGAGGAAAAACCTTGAATATGAGAGTTATTTTGTTTTTATAGAAGATCCTTGTGTATGTGTTGAGTGGTTTTGAACCATATGCTTGAAAAGCTTCTGTAAAATAAAACTTTTGAATTTTCCAGACTTGGAGTCTTATTTGGGGCATTTATTGAGATGCATTTTTATATGCATAGCTTCGAGTGAGAATGTAGGTATATAGCAGGGCGACCTGCTATCATTGGTTGACCATGACTGATTATGGTTGCTGATGATTGACAATGGTTTACCATTTTTATCCATGGTTGACAATAGTTAACAATTGTTAAAAATATTTCGGTAATAATCACATACAATGGAACATTGTCGATGTGTTTCGAACCAACCAATGTGGTTCATCATTAGGACTAGGTGAGAGATCAGATCAGGACATTAATTTTAAATAGATGTTGAGAAGGCTAAACTAGCCATTAGAAAAACGACTAGTTTGACTTTTTTATTTATTTATTTTTCTAAAATTTTATTTATTTATTGATTTTTAAATATATATTACATTTTTTTAATTAATAATGGCTAGTTTCATTTTTATTATTAAAATATTGGATTAATTTATTCAATTAATTAATAACTTATTAAATAATTATTTAGTAAATATAAATAAAAATTTCCTATTTTATTTGGTTGATTTAATTATTTAATTATAAATTTTATTTATTTATCCAAACGCAAGATCCAAATAAAAAATCAACAATGACCTAAAAAAAAAAGAAATAAAAGTAAAAACAAAAATAAAAATAAAATAAAAAAATAAAAAATAAATCAATAATATATATATATATATATATATATATATATATATATATATATATATATATATTAAAACAAATAAATCAAAATCAAAATTAAAATTAAAAATTAAATAAATCAATCAATAATACTAATAATGAAATGAAAAAATAAATAAAATAAAACAAAAATAAAAATAAATAAATAAATAGATAAATAAATAATAAATGAACATTAAGCAGGGAAGGTGTAAAAAAAAAAAAAAACAATCATGAATATAAGGCAGGTATCCAACACCTGCTGATGATCCAGCTAGCATCTCTATTGAGATTAATGGGTCATTCTTCAATTTCTATGGCCTCTCTTAGCTTCCGATAATGGAAATGGTTGATCCTAGCAACGGCCAGCAAGGGTAGATGAGCAGGATCTTCCATGCCTAATGTCGGCATCATGCTCACAAATTCTTTGATTTATATACCGACCCGTTTCACCAATGTAGGGAGTCCCACAAGAACAAGGAATGAATAAATTAATCAAATATTTTAATAATAAAAATGAAACTAGCCGTTACTAATTAAAAAAATATAATATATATTTAAAAATGGATAAATAAAAAAATTAAAATAAATAAAAATAAATAAATAAATAAGTCAAACTAGTCGTTTTCCTAACGGATAGTTTAGCTTTCTCTACATCTATTTAAACTTGATGTCCTGATCTGATCTCTCACCTAGTCCTGATGATGAACCACACTGGTTGGTTCGAAACACGTCGACAATGTTCCATTGTATGTGATTATTACCGAAAGATTTTTAACAATTTATATGATGGATCACATAAGAATAGATTCCATTAGTTAACAATGGTTGACCATGCTTGATTTTAATATTGAGAAAATATTTGTTACAATATGACATTGGATCATGGTTGACCATGATTATAAACTCAATGGATTTATTTTAAACCCAAATATTGTTATTATAAACCCTATGTATAATATTATGTCCTTGGAATATGAACCCTTTTATTAGTAAACTGTAGGGATTGATATTATACAACCAAGGGAATAATAAACCAAAAGATTTATTACTAAAACCTTAAGGGATTATAAACCCAAGGGAATAATATTTAATCTAATGGATTCATATTAAAAACCTTTAGATAAATATTATAAACCCTAAAATGAAAAAGGTTGACCATGGTTGACCATGGTTGATTTTCATATTGATCCAATATTTTCTAGAATGTGGCACTGGACCATGGTTGATTTTCATATTGATCCAATATTTTTCCAGAATGTGGCATTTGACCATGGTTGACCATGATTGATCATGGTTAACAATAGTTGATAATGGTTTACCATTGTTGAGCATGGTTGAGCATGGTTGATTTTCATATTGACACAATTTTGGTCACAATGTGACATTGGGCATTGGTCAACCTTGTTTTATTTTCATATTGAGACAATGTTTTTCATAATGTGACATTGGACCATGCTTGACCATGATTGACAACGGTTTACCATTGTTCACAATGGTTTACCAATGTTGACCATGGTTGACAATGATTGACAATGGTTGACCATGATTTATTATCATATTGAGACAAATGTTTTCACATTGTGACAAATATTGAAATGGTTGACCATGTCAACCAAATTTATTAATGTTGTGAAATATGGTTAACTATTATTGACCATAATTATAAACCCAAGGGATATTAAATCCTAGGCTTAATGTCATAAACCCTGCGAATAATACTTTACCCTAGGAATATGAAACCTTAGATTAATATATCCAAGGGGTTGATATTTTAAACACAAGGGGTTAATGCTAAAACCCCAAGGAATTATGATCCCAATTGAATAACTTTAAACCAAAGGGATTAATATGATAAACCATAGGTATATAAAACCTAAGATAAATATTATAAACTCTAAAATAAACATGGTTGGCCATTATTTACCATGCTTTATTTTTATATTGAGAAAATATTTGTCACAATGCGACATTTGGCCATAGTTGACCATGGTTGATTTTCATATTGAAACATTTTTTTATCACAATATGAAAATGGAGCATAGTTGACAATGATTGATCACAGTTAATGACGGTTGAAAATGGTTTACCATTGTTGGCAATGGTTTACAATTGTTAACCATCTTTGATGATTGTTGATAATGGTTGACCATGGTTGATTTTAATATCGAGACAATCGTTGTCACAATGTGACGTTGTACGATGGTTGGCCATGATTGTAAACTCAATTAATTTATATTGAACCCAAGGATTAATATTATAAACCCTATGAATAGTATTATTTCCCAGGAATATAAACCCTTATAGTAATAAACCCAATGGATTTATATTATACCGAAGGGAATAATAAACCCAAGGTTTATACTTAAATCCCAAGGGATTATAAACCCAACAGAATAATATTAAACCCAAGGGACTATTATATAAACCCTGAGATAAATATTACAAACCCTAAATTAAGCATGGTTGATTTTCATATTGAGACAATTTTTTCAAAATACGACACCAGACTATGGTTGACCATAATTTATTTTTATATTGAGATAATATTTGTCACAATGTGACAATAGGTCATGGTTGACCATGATTAATCATGGTTGGCATTGGTTCGGAAAGGTTTATCATTGTTAATAATGGTTTCTCATTATTGATGGTTGACGATGGTTGACAAAGGTTAACGATGGTTGATTTTATTATTATCATTATTATTTATAAATATTTATTATTATTATTATTATTATTATTATTATTATTATTATTATTTATTAATTAGTTATTATTAATAATACAGAATTATTCATTATTAATTAAATTTAAACTTCCAGTTATTTACTAATTAATAATTACCAATTATGATTAATTAATTAAACTTATTAATTCATTGAAATCTATTTAAACATATTCGATCTAGAAATAGAGTCTATGCAATGTTTTAATGCATTCAAATCTATTCCATATATTTAAATCTATTGAGTCTGTTGATTGAAATCTATTTAATGCATCAAAATTATTGCAATTTATTCGAATGTATTCAAATAAATTACAATCCATTCAATGCATTGCAATCTATCAAATGCATTCATTTCTATCTATTCAATGTATTGAGCAATATATTAAATGCCTTGATTTCAATGAGTTTAATTCATTTAATATATTGTAATTTGTTGAATGTATTTATTCTACTGAAATCTATTGCCATACATTCAATAAAAATCTATTAAAATCAATTAAATTTATTAAATATATTGAAAAAAATAAAAAATAATATGTATTTAATTAAAAATAATATCTATTTAAAACATTTATTCATTAATTAAGAACCACTGCACAATTCAACAGCTACTCTATTTGTTTATAATCCTCTTCTGGGAGTACTAACCAATGTATATGCTTTATTCGAAAGTAACTATAGTTAACTTAAGTTCCAGGGTTCATATTTGATCATGGTGATTATTAAATTCTCTTTGAAAATGTTCTGGAGATCAATTCCCCACTCGGAAATAACTTGAAGTATACACTTATTGAGTGTTTGATCCGACAGTGGAATTTCCTCCTATATGTTAGAAGTGTTAATCGTCCTTGGAATTCCCGCTCAGGTTTTCCATTTGCGCCTTTCTCAAGTTGGGAGAGCTTCGACTCTTAGGATTTTCATCTCCTGCTGAACAACAACTTGGCCAGTGCTGGAATCCAACACGAATTTGTTGTTGGGTGTCTTCATTACGCTGTAAAACATTCTTATTTGAAAACAACCTACCCAAAGTGCCACCTGCATCATTATGTATCGTTGATTTTCATGTTAGATGATTCAAATTTTTTCAACCTTTGATTAATTACTGTTATTATTCAGTTATGAAAACAAATTTAAACTTCTTGGGAGAACATTTGCTAGAGATGGGAGGCATCTCTGACTACTTTCAGACTGTTTACGGGTTCCAGAAGCTCCAATTTTGCAGGTAAAATTTACTGTATAGCTGCATTGAAACCTTCTGTTTCATTTCATTGTCATTGCAAAGTTTTTATGGTTAGAGATAATCAAGAACAAGTCTGCAGAAATTACTTGCCTCGATTAAAAGCTCTCAAATTCACAAATTCGGGCAAAACAATCAGCAAAAATGCTTGCTCCATTTTACATAACTTATCTCATCTGAAATTGCACAGGGATTTTCCTGCAAGCACAATTTTTGCGTATGGAAAATAAAGCAATACTGCAACTGTGATTGAAGCCACACAAACTGTGGAGATCTTCGAGTCCATAGTGATTGTTATTTATGTATCCATTTATTCTAAAACATCCCAATTCATAGCTCGACCGCCTTGACATCTCCAAGCTTATCCATGAACATCCAACGAAACTATGTCCTGCAATTCCTACTCACTCATATTGGGAGCCATGGATGAAGTTTCAGAGATCGAGAGCGCAGGTAGCCATAGCATTATCTGTGGGATTGACCATAATCCAAACTTCCACAAGATATTTATCTATCCATTTGGAGTGGTATGCATATCATTAACTTTGCACTCTATAATCTGTTTGCAACTCTCTCCATTTTCTATTGTTTCTTCTTCTCAGTCATAAATTAAAATTCTGGTTGTCCAAACAAGATTGTATTGGACGGAATAGATATTTGGGTGTGTCTGACACTTTCGTAGAGCATTTTAATGTTTGTGTTGTGTATTTGGCATGAATTTTTGTTGGGTATTTTAATGAGATGGACACGATGTTCCTGTCAGTGGGATTTGCGTCAAGAACAGTGCTGATCATGTCATTATTTTTTTGATGATATATATCCTTGTCGTATTGGTTTTATGAAATTGTTGGGTCAAACATTGTCTTGTCGATTCGGATTGCCAAATGTAATTGATAAAGAGTTAGTGTATTTTAGTTAGAAGGATGTGATTTAACGGTTAGTGGAGAGGTTTGGTGTCCAAAATATTTCAGTCAAATTTTGGCAAAATTACATAAGTTTGATTTCATAAAAAAATATTTAGACAGTTGTGGAGTTGTCGATTTTGTTTTTTTTGTCGATTCCGTTTCAACAATTTTAACAGAGAAATTGGAATGGACTATATTGAAAACCACTTTCTATTCCATATTTTCAATTTTATTTTGGAGAAAATAGCCATACGTTCTTTTTAGTTTTTGATAAAATATTTTTATCCTCATTTTACTAATGATTAAAATTGAGATTTTTTTCAAACCCTAATTTTTAATTTATGTTTTTCAAATTAAAACTATAAGTTACAGATTTGATCCGACTGTCCATCATATCATGTTTCAATTTGAGTGAGTTTCCTTTCAATTCACAACTAAAAAATTGTTTCGATTCAGCTTCTCATAGATGAATGCCTGAATGGCAACAACTGTGCTCCGATTTTGTTCGATAGTCATTGAGTTCAATCTTCTTCATATTCGATCACCCTGTTCATGAAATCGATGTATGTTCTAGACAAGATTCGAATGCAACGAAATATCATGGCATCAATAGCTTTGCCTTTTCTTTTTTCTGATCTCCGCTTCATAGCTATGAAAGTTATTTTGATCTTTCTTCACTTCAACTGGAAAATCATATGCCCATGATTTGCTTATTTTGTTTGGCCGAGAACGGAATTATGTTTATGGAGGAAAACTTATACCGGGCCATTATACCTTTCAAGTCATTAAGTTTTAGTTTTTTTAAATGTTTTATTTATTGACAAAAAAAAATATATTCTTTTATGTAAATAAATTAAATTTTCTAAGTGGTTATATTTTATATTTTATGATTTTTAGAATTAGATGATTCATGGTTTTAGTAAATTTATTTGTGTATGAAGCGTAAAAGTGTATGATCAATGAAAATAAAATAAAATATGAAATTAGTAGAATTAAGTGTCTATAGAGGAGGAATGAATTGGAGGTTGAAAATTTGATTTTCATTTTATGAAGTGGTATGAGAGCAATTATGCATGTAGCATGGAGGATAATTAGTGGAAGAAGGTATAAGTGATTGAAGATATGGTAAGATATTTGTCTTCAAAATATAGGTGATATTAAAACAAGGTGAGAAGATTTGCAATTTCATAGAGAAACGAGTCCCCGAAGGGTTCCAAATAAGAGAACTAGTAAGATTCCGAAAGCTTACACTCAGGAGAATTTTTTTTGAGGTATGGTTTAGAAAAGTGGAGGCATGTTACAATAGATGTCTGTTACAACTCACAAGTTGAATTTGCCATGTTACAATATATGCATGTTGCAACTCACAAGTTGAAGTTGTTATAGAAAGACAAGAAATAATATAAGCACGAGGTCATAAATTTGTGTACCTTGGGATTCTTATGCAAAACCATCAATCCATCCTCAGAAAAATATAAAAGAACGAGTTCTTGAAGACATAAGAACTCGTTGAGATCTTTGTGGAGAAGATCATGTTGAAAATTTTATGTAGAAGATCATGTTGAGAACTTTATGGAGAAGATCGGTTCTTGAAATAATCCATGATATTGTAATTTTCTAATATAAAGTGTAAACATGTGTTTCTATGAACAACGACTATTAGAAAGAATGTATGGCCAACAAGCTCCAATAAATGTTATTTCATACTATAATGAGTTTAATTAATAAAATTTAGTTTCTGCTTTATTTAATTCTGTGTGTGAATCATGGTTTGATGTTTTGATAGCTTGATGCATAAATAATTTGAATTTGTTTAATATACTGACACAACATATATCAACCCTATGAGCCAAATATAAAGAATTGACGTTACATACATGCATAGAATAGAATGCCGAGAAAAATAAATATAATAGTAATACACATAGAAATAATACATTCAAATCATATATGTCATGATTTACCTGGAAAATTCCAATTGCGGAAAAACCAGCCAACAATAGATCTATTATTTTCCTTGGAAAAAAACACGGGCCAAGCTGGCCAACAACCTGAGCTTTCATAGCTCATCCAGGGCTCCATACAATGGAGAATACACAAGCCTTTTAACTCCTTCAACTACATGTAATACCATGAGTCACCAATACTAGGTACCCAAAACCACAAATCTCAACCATAACTATTGAAACAACCTCAATTTCATTGTAAGGTCAAGTTTATCTAACAATCCCCTTTTTAAACTTGACTTTGGGTTTTCCTTTTCCAAATCTATCCAAATTAGCAATGTGAGCTAGCCTCCACCACTCACCTCCATGCCCTACTAAGTCAACTCCAGGAGGTTTAAGAATTGCACATTTTGTCTTAGCTTGACATGCTTCCACATGCTCCCCTATATCACCTAGGTCTATACACCACATATATGTTTATTTTTCTTTATCTAGGGTGTTGAAGTCATTTATATCGACTCATTTCATGAGACTTAATGATTAAGATCAATTTTCACGTTGTAATTTTAATCTTTTTAAAATGTTTCGAGTTTAAAATATGATATGCCTAACGCAAAAGATAGATAAAATTTTAATAGCTTGTTTAATTTATAATTTAATAAAAAATTAATTGAGTTTCAATGGAATGATTAAATATTAAATTAATTTATAATTCTGGTTTTAGTAAAGTATTGAGTATTATATGTGGAAAAGGATTTGAGATATTTTTGTTAAGGGTTGTTTTTTATTTTAATTCTAGATTTATTAGTATTGAGAGATTAAATTTATGTTCACTTTAAAAAAATGTTTGCATATTTAGAATTAAGATGGATTTAGATTAGTTCTATTATTAATTTTATATTTTATATTAGTTTTAATTTTATTTTTATATAATTTATCAATTCAAAATGTTTTATTGATAATTATGATTATTAATTTTCTAATTTTAATTTTGATTTTGAAATCAGCTGCAGAAATTTGGCTGGGGAAAGAGCTTAATTTTGATTTTCCACCGACATTTCTCATAGTTGAGCTCCCTAACCTTCAATGCTAATAAAGAAGTCATTTATATGTACAGATAAAGAAGTCATTTCTATGTACAACAATACTTCTAGACAATGCTCGGCTTGTCTTCAAATCATGTAAATTTCCATCTCCTGTATGTTCTTTATCTCCATGGTTTGTTTTGCAAAGAAGTACTTTTTTGCTTGCAATTTGAACAAATTCTGCGATTCTAACTTGAAGCGATGATACGAGCAATATAGCTTTAAGGTGAAGCGATAATAATAGTAAATATTTTCTGCAACTTTAAGGTGAAATGATAATAACAGTAAATATTTTATTTTATGCAGCTTTAAGGTGGAGTGATAATACCTGCAATGTTAAAGAAGTCATTTTTATGTACAACAATTATACTTATGTACAACAATTATACTTCGAGGTACTGCTGAGGGACAATGCTGGACTTATCTTCAGATCATCTAAATTTCCGGGTAGCTATTGCATTTTCCTTATTTTCATAGTTTTCATTTTCCTTATTTTCCTTGTTTTTAATATATTAATTATTAATTAGCTATTATAATTTTTGTTTTTAAGAGATGAAAAGTAGTTGACAAAATGTATTATAAAATACTTATTTTAACCTTACAAATTCGAATATATTGCAATCACGTATAGGATGCATTTAGAAAATGGTAAAAATAAGTTTATAAAATAGTAAAAATATATTATTAACATGCTTCTTTTAATATTGCAAATTTAAATATAATGCAACCCCGTATAGGATTCCTCTAAAATGGAGAAAAATATCAATTCCTCTAAAATGGAGAAATAAAGAAACAAAAATACAAATCTAATTTAAATATCAAATCCTCTCAAATAGAGAAATAAAGAAACAAAGAAGAGTTACAACCTAATTTATTTATATAATAATTTTTGAATTTATGGATATTTGTTTTTAATCTAATATATTAATGGTTTGCAATTGAAAAGGTTTAAAGACTTTTGATATTGGAAATAATATTTTATTTTACATGGAGTAATGAAAGATGCAGGGAGGGAGAGATGAAGGTGGTATGGCAAATGTCATTACAAGTGCAATGTTTTATTACTTTTTCTTATCATTATGTCATAGGGTAAGTTTGGTGTACTAAATATGTTGGTAATTTCTTGTATGCATATTGGATTTGGTGGATTGGGTTTTGAATTTGGAAAGTTTCTTGACATTCTTCCACACTAGTTCATGATGGTGCTAGATACATTTGAATTTATTTATGTTAGTAGGTTTTTGACCTTAACAAATCTATTTTTATATAACTATAAGCTCCAACTAGTTCACCACCTTAAAACTCAACTTCTTCATCAAGGCTTGGACAATGGCCTTCCAACATATCGACAAATTATATTATGAGTATTCTTGGAAGGTCTTCTAATGAATTAGGTTCATTGTACTTTTAGAGGATAACTTAGCTTCATAGACCCTTCTTTGATATGAGCCTCCATATGCATCTAGATACCAAAGCCTTCCCAAAATGATGCATATTCTTAAGCTCCAACTCCTTCACCACCTTAAAACTCAACTTACTATATACTACTATTTCCTCTGTTGCTGCTTTACAGCGTTTCCTTTGCAACATATGGTGCAATTGCTAGTTGTATGTATCTTAGAAAATCTTAGCCAGTTTTTGAGATAACAGGGATCCGAGTAGTTTTTAGTGTGATTTTTTAAATGTTTTTAAGGTAGTTTTTTCCCATGTAATTTTTTTAAAATTCGGCAGGAATTCATTGAAAAAAGAAGTTTGATTGCTAACCTTGCACAATCAAAGTGCCCTGAAGGTTTTTTGATGGTGCTGAATCCATATATAAAGTCAAAAAACCAATTCAAATAACAAAAAATAAGATTTTTCCTCAAATTTTTCCACCACATAAAACTCCAAAAAGTGGCACTAAAGACAACTCCATAGGTATGCAACCATGTGACTGTCAATTTTTTCTTCAATCTAACTTGTTTAGCTTGACAGTAGTTACAACACACTGTAATTCTTTGAGGAGAGCCTTATTTACTAGGCTATCTACCATTTAATTCAGTGTCGCATATATTGTTCACCTTTAGATTTAAAGTCGCTTAAATCTCACACCGCATTAAATGGCTGATAGTCTGAGAAATAAGGCACTCTTGATATATGCCACACTGAATTAAATGGATGGTAGCCTAGAAAATAAGCTTTGCCCCATTTAATGCAGTGTGGCATATACTTTAGCGAGCCCCAGAAAATAAACCTTGCCCCATTTAACCCAGTATGGCATATACTTTAAGGGAGCCTTATTTCTTAACCTATCTGCCATTTAATGTTGTGTAGCATATACTACCCAAGCATTATTTCTTGGGCTATTTGTCATTTAATGTTGTGCGACATACTCTTTTCATTGTTAAATTTAAAATGACTTTAAATTTAACTATAAATAGCATATGTCACACCCCATTAAATAGCCTATAACCTAGAAAATAAAACTCTTCTCCAACAAATCGTTTCCATTTCTCAACTGCCACATCACCAAGGGATGGAGCAATAGCACCACCTTTACAATAGTTTCATTTTCCGTTCAAATAAACTCGTAACACTTCACACTCCATCATGTAATTGGACGAAGCATATTCTCAAGATATTCTCTTGAGAATCAATCTAACCATCGATTAAAAAATAATAATAATAAAACACAACGAGCCTCATCCGCAGGGAGTGATATATATACAACTATCAGCCAAATATATTTTATAATTCTAGATTTTACTATCCAGCCACCAAGTGAATGTAAAATGAAAATCCTATGAAACAATACAAATTCATAGATTAAACTTAATCCTTTGAAATAAATACACAAATTTTTGGTACAATTTTCTCCAATATTATTTTAACTATTCCACGCATAATTGTTACATGCAATTCAAACGAAAATGTCTACATATAAATATCAATTACATAAATAGCTTCATACCAATTATTTTGGCATTTGGTATCGGCAGATTGGACAGCTGTCTTTAAAATTCAGCCATTTCCTAATGCAAATGGGATGGTAGAGGTGGCCACAGTCGAGTTGAGATGCCTCTCGGCCCAATTCAAAATCGTCATAGCAAATTGGACAAGTGGAAGCAATATTGTTATTGTTATTCACATGTTCCTCCGAAATCGTTATACTCCGCGACTGCTGGACAATGCCTCTTTCTGCCGACGGGTCTACTGCTGCTTCCAATACTGTGTCCCTCTCGATGATGGCGCGTGCCCTTCTCTCTAAGTCCTCTAAAGACCGCCGAGTTTCTTCAACACGATCAAAGATTTCTGCTATTGACTGCTCACTAATCTGTACACGAGAACCATCTGCTGCTTCTTCTGGAGACACATGAGGAACATCAATTTCTTGTATCTCATTATCATCGCCATGCTCCTCTGTAGAGCCTCCCCTCTCGGCCGATGGTGTTCTTGTGGTTTCAAATTCGTTATCCGTCTCCTGATCAAGAGATAATACTTCATTTAATAGTTCCAACCGACGAAGAATATCTTCTGTGTCACGACGAACTTCTTCCAGGTTACTATCAAACTCATGCAGTAAATGTTCCTCTGAGAGTATTACGCCATCGTTTTCCAAAACTGTTGAATCGCTATGAGGAGGTGGAGGGGAGGGTGAAACAATATTAGTGGACGCTGAGGGGGTGGAGGAAGTTGACGTTCTTTCACCCTCAGCGCTTCTGCTTCTCTGCCGTCTTGGCCCATTTTCTTCGTGATCTTCCATCTCAATATCTTAAAAATAAATTGATGCCCACTTTATTCGTGACCTAAATTTCTATTTCGAAATCATGGGGTAATGGATATGTAACCTTATTAATGGTGGTAGGTTGCGCTGAAAGGACGCAACAATCTGACATCCTTTTAATTTCAAATTTAGTGAGCCTTGAATATTATTTGTAATAAGAAGTGTAATAATTAGTTAACGAGGAAAATATAATAATTGGAGGTATATATAAATATATATGGGATGTAAATCAGTTAACCATATAATATTAAGTCACACGTTGTGGTGTCTTTGATACACATTTTTTATTCGCTCTTTGCGTAAGCCCAAGAGGTCATGCTATTATGCCTAGAGGCTATCTGAATTGACCTATGCCATACTAGTCGAAGCTCTATGTAGTAGTCCATAACACCAATTGACACACAAACAAATCATATGAGAATGCTATTATTATGTTAAAAAATAGAATTATATCAATCTTAATTGATGTTAAGCGTCGTAATAAATTTCATATTTTAAAATTGATTTTAATGAGAAATAAGGTTTTATTTTTAATATTTATTAAAATAAAAATACTTAATCTATTAATTATATTATAAAAATATTGATAATATTTTAATTTTTAGAAAAATAATATTATATGTTGATTATATATGAAAGAAAAGAATATTAATATATCATAAACATTTTAAATTTTTGAAATATATATTTTTAGTAAATTGAATTTTATTATAGTTTCTTGGTAAAAACTAGAAAAAATAATAAAATATTCATCTATTATTCCAACCAAAAATCTAATAAATAAATTATTATATAATTTAAAATAAAATGATCTTTTTAATAAATATTTTTATATAATAACTCTTAATATTGATATATAAATATTTTGATGAAAATTTATATGGGAAAGAAATATTTGGGAAGATATATAAATAGTTTAATGAAAATTTATATGAGAAAGAATCTTTGGGAAAACAAAAATAACGTTGTTCATTACTACAAATAAATTGTTAAATTATTTGCATGTTTTCCACTCATAAAATGAAATAGTATTATTACAAAATTTTAAGAAAAAGTTAATTCAAATATTTTATTTTTCCTTTGAATATTTTTTTTTTTTATAAGTATGGTTTCAAATTTAATTAAAAGTGTTTGAAATGGTAATTGTTAAATTTATGTAGATTGTATATTGATATTTTTTAAGTTTCTTATATTTTTAAATATATTTTTATATTTAAAAACATGTTTTTACAATTTAAAAAAAAAATAATTGATGTATTTAAAAATGAATTTCTTTCATAAGGGTTTCTTTCTTCTGTAAGACAGTATTGGCCTATGTGATAGAGACGATCATTGTTACCTCATTCCAATTATCTAGTCTCTCTGTTGTCAAGGATATTGGAATATAGAATCACGCTCTATGGCCTTTATTATTTCTCTATTCACCCTTCCCCCTTCTTGCCGCTATTTTCAATAGTGACTGCATTGTAACGAGTTCAGTGGTATCGACAGCTTCGAAGGAAGTAGTGGGCCCCATAACTGATCATAAGAAAATTGTTATTGACCTTGCACTTCCATATACAGGCATTTTTCATACTTTCACGTGGATTTCTCAGTTGCTGTCAGCGTGTGTTTGATTACTTAAAAACATTGTAAAAGGTCAATCTAGAAATCGTCAGTGTATGGGAAAAGGGAAGCAGAAGCTTCCTACCAAAAATGTTGGGCCAAGAAAGTGCGGCTAAAAAACTAGAAAAAAATCATGGAGAATATCTTTGATATTTACTCCACAGGAAACCCACCTCAGGTTCGTAAGATAATTCAGGGCTAGGAGAGAGAGATAGAGAAATCATAAAGAAGAAAACATTTGATAGTAGGAGGACACGATGGATTTCATCTTAGTCCCCGGGAATACAAGAGGGAGGCTATCTCTCTTTCACCAATCTATCCATATGTATTGGATTCTTAAATTTTTTTGGCTAAGGCCATGATCAATTTGCAGTAAATGGAGGAAACCCCAATGTGGTTTCAATTCTCCAGGAAATCAAACAACAAATTCAGGAGATTGGAGTCTCTCAGTATCATGCAATGGCTCGAATTGGCATAATTGAAAAACAACTTCAATCTATGTAGCAAGTAGATATGTCGCGATCCACTGCAAAGAAACCAACTCCTATTGACTCATCAAATGGTTGATTTATGATCTTTGTAGTCTCCAATGTTTTTTGGAGCTAGTTTTTACTGTTTTCAGTTACACTTTTTTGGACATAGTAAAGTAGATATAGTGGCTAGTAGAAGGCAGAAATTGTTTCTATACTAGATGGCTTTTAACTCCTCAAGGTGGCCAACAGACCTGGTTTCCTTCGGGCAGGTTGAGGCCACTAACTTCTTATGTATAGAAATCTTCTCTCTTTTTGATAAATAGAAAATAGTAAGGCTCTACGAAATTAAAAAAAATTAAAAATTAAAAATTGAATTTCTCCAATCTCATATATATATATATATATATATATATATATAGAGGATCAACTTTTAACACTTTTTTTAATTATTTTTAATATAAAAAAATGATATATTGTATTAAAAATGCTTAGAAAATAGCTCAATTAATTTACAAAGTACAATAAGATAAAATATGTTGTTTTCTAAGTTTATATCCTCTTCTTATTTTCATCCATTCATTATAATCTATACATATATTTTTGAAATTATATATATATATATATATATATATATATATATATATGATCAATTTTTAACACTTTTTCTTAATTATTTTTAATAAAAAAAAATGATATATTGTATTAAATTTTTTTTAGAAAATAGCTCAATTAAGTTACAAAGTACAATAACATAAAAGATGTTGTTTTCTAAGTTTATATCCTCTTCTTATTTTCATCCATTCATTATAATCTATACATATATTTTTGAAATTATATATATATATATATTACACAAAAAAATCAAGAAAAGCAGGTACATCTGCCAAGCATCATCACCACATATCTCACTGGGTAGGTGCCCTTAATCTCCCTAGTGAGAAACTAGATTTTTTTTACCATTGATCAATAGAGTAATTAGTCAAAAATTCATGAAGTTTAAGGATTTATACCATGAATATAATATTTATGGATGTACTAAAAAACAAATATTATGATTATGTAGACTCGTGATTTATAAGAAGTGATAGGAGTTGTGTCTCAACCACTTGATCATGGACGAACATGTGAATTTGGTTTATGCTAGAAGTGGAGCTTAGTGTGTTCTATCCTCTCCTAAGAATCATCTAAGAAATAAATCTTGATTGTGTTGGTATATTTTTTCATCCCCCAAACTTGCAAAGATCTTTCATGTTTCAACTTTCTTGTCCTTTAAGATCCTTCCTACTAGAGTCTTCATCTTCAAATATAAAGTCATAGCTCCAAAATAATTCTTCATTCATCCTTGGGTATGCCCCAGGTTAGGAATGCAAGTGATTACATCTTATGAGATCTTAGAAACTACAAAGAACTATCTGTCATGAACATCATGATACTCGAAAATACTGATTATGTTCTAGATAATAGAGGGGACCACTATATGGTTTTTATCAACAACTTCCTTTGCTTTTAATTGAGGTCTAATGTGGCCTTTAGACCACAACCCCTCTCCCACACCTCTTGTGTGTTCATTGGAATTCCATATTCAATCAATAATAATATGTCCTTGTATTAAGACACATAAAGTGCATCATTCAAATGGAGGGAGCATATTTTTCAAACCGGGCATGCTTTAAGAAATTAATTACAAACTAACTAGTGGAAGAAAACATTAGATGTAGTTTGGACAAAGTTGGGTCAAGAAGAACTATCTCCATCAAGAGTCAGCTTCCAAAAAAATTAGGATACCAATGATATCCTAAGGTGGGTGTCAGGAATACAACCACCCAAACAGATACGCCATTAATTCTCAAACATACCCAAAAATAGTGAAAGAAGGAAAATACTTTGAGGGTACGAGGCCAATATTACCTGACCATGAAAATTGGTGATACAATAAGATGTAAAATTAGTAGCAATTATCACATGAACTACACCTAAACTATACCTCTAAAGGATATTCAAGCATCAACGAAAATTACATTGAATTAGGGAAAAATAAATAAATATGTTTCATACAAAGTTCGAAGAGTAATATTGAATACTAAAGAATATTGAACAAACATGAGGATGTAACCTTTCATCATAGGCTAGGGGAGACATCTCACTTGGGATTGAATTGTATACACCTAAGACTATGAACTAGACTAGGCCAAGATACACACCATTTCCTCCTATATTTGCATTCTATACTCTCTTCTCAAGTAGCTTCACCAAGAAGACCACCATGCATCCCACATTCTATTAAACTTGGTGCTCCTTGCGAAAATTAGCATCAAGAACTTCTGATTGAGCTAACACAAGAAAAATTCATCCAACTCATCTAGAAAATTCCTCCATCTATTATGTCCTAGGGTATTTTAATAATGTTATGCTTCTCTAAGTGACCATATAGACCTTTAGTACCCCCCTGTCGGCTCTGGTCGTTCATAAGGAATATTTCTATATGTGAAATAAATCATCATTCTTATGCTTTCCAAGGGGTTGGCCATGCCAACTCAAAACTTATGCCTCATATCCTCTCTATGGTGGTAGACACAACCCCCTATCCTTTTGTTCCTCTCAATAATCACCACATCAGGGGATTTTTTGATTCATTTACGAGATATTTATTTAGGTTACATTTGTCTCCTTCTAGGATATGTTGTAAACAATCTTTCCATTCATGTTGAGTGTCTAGAGGAAATCCTAAATAAATATTTTAACCTCTCTAGTTGTACCCTAGATTATCAAATAGATATATTTATTTATCACCTTATCTGAAAGTGCGAGAGGTGATAATATAATTGAAAGAGAGAAATAATATTCTCACTTAAGAAATTAGGTTGATAAGCCTTTCGCTCTTGGATGGTTTGTCTATCAGAGAAAATTTAATAGCATTGTAGATTTTCCTAATAAACTATTGTGAATATGTGTATTTGATTATTTGAATGATCCTTATTTATGTATGAATGTAATAAATTACATAAATAAACATAAATGTAGATATGCAACATAAAATATACTTCATTTCATTAATATAAAATAACTACAATAAGCTTATAGACAAAATGGAAATAAACTAGTTGGGGCGATGGTAGCTAATCTCTTAGAAGAGATGTGATGGCTACATGCATCTAAGATATGTTAAAATTAGGCTCAAGGGAAATTTCATTATTAAACAACATGGGAAAACCCTAAACAACCAAAACCCTAACCTAAGGTGATGGAACGCCAAGAGGTTGTGGGCCTTATTGGGGTTAGTTGGGAAACCAACTTCATAGGGTCGTAAATTGGTCATATTATATTCATTTGGTGCATACAATATACAAAAAATATATCTATGAGTAACATATAATTTTTCATTGTTTTGGACCTAAAAAAAGCATCGTTTGCAGGGTCAAAACTGCTTCAAAGGTTTAGTACCTGAAAAGATACTAAAAATACTAAATGATGGTATCAACAAAGAAAGTAATTAAACCAATTGGAGGTCTATGTCAAATAGGTGGGTGGCCAACAATATCCACCTCAATCATTCCTCCCTTCCAGGAAGAAATGGTTCCCATTTCATGCAGAGCCTCCATGAGGTGAGGAAAGTTCTATTGAATTTGGTAACTAGTGAACCACCTACCTTGGTGAAGGAGTTGTTATGCTTTGATAACCCTCATAAAAATTTATGCAGGAACACAATAAAAGAAATAAATAAACATAAACATAGAAATGCATAATAAAATATAATTCATTTCATTAATATCAAATAACTGAAATAAGATTATAGGAAAAATGGAAATAAACTAGCTTGAGCGATGGTAGGTTATCTCTGAGAAGAGATGTGGTGGCTAGATGCCTCTGAACTATTTTACAATGAGGCTCAAGGGGAATTTTATTAATGAAAAACATGGGAAAACAATAAAAAATGAAAACCCTAACCTAAGGAGATGGAACACCAAGTGTTTGTGGGCCATATTGTGGTTAGCTAGGAAGCCAACTTCCCGGATTTGTAACTTGGTCATATTATCTCCATTTGGTGCATATGATATATCATATTAAATCACTCTCTAATTAGTATAATATTCAGCACAATCCCATAATTAAAGCTACGAGACTGTTTTGGACCTTAAAACAACGTTGTTTAGAGAGTCAAAATGCTAGAGAAGTTTAGGACCCAAAAACTGCTAAAAATAGTAAATGTTGCTATAAACAAGGAAACGGATGAGACCAACTAGAGGTATAGGTGGAATAAGTGGGTGGCTACAATTAGCCACTTGGATCATTGAAAATACTACTAAAGAAACTATATGGAGAAACATTTCCAATTTTAAAAAATCCAGCTTTATTATTATTGGCTCCATCATAATCAAATATGTAAATCCATAGCACATGATCATTTTTGCCTCTAAGTATTCCTCCAAATCATGATACCACAATATTCCCTTTTGATATCCCATCAATATCATGTTTTAGCAATCCCTTAGGGGAAGGATATTATATAGATGGGGAGGAACACTAGTGCTTCATTGATTTAAGATATATTGGTGATAACATCAAGGAGGGAAGATCAAGTTGATAAATAAAAAGGATTTCTCGAGGAGGAGATTCCCAATATTCTTGGTATGAGGACCCATACATAATATTTTTCCAAATGTATTGCTTTATAATTTTCCTTACACTCTCTACAGATATTTATTGATTTCAATATATTACTTTGTTTATTTCTCTAAATGTCTCACATGGTAAAACCCATAAGAATATCCCAAGATTTATTAACCACTAGGATAGAAAATAAATTGGTTCTCCATTCTGTTAGTGTGAATTATAATCGCAAGCATACGAAAAAACTCACTTTATTTGTGCATAAAAAACAAACCTAACATCAAATGTGTTGGTCAATTTCCTTAGATCTGCAGTAGGTGATTAGAATAAATGCTACAAAAATCTAGATATATGCAGTTAAAGAAATTAAACAACAAAAATAAACAAGATTTGCTCCATATATCCAATAGACAAGATAAGCATTTATAAAGATTTTTTTGTATTATGACACCTGGGAAGGGAACACAGAAAGATGTTTCATAGGATGGGTTCTTGTATGTGCTCAGTGCTTCATATTGATCTGAAAAATGAATTATAGTTATTGTTGTGCTAGTTTCATTTCAAATATAAAATTTTCTTTGCTTTGTTTTACTTATCCTTCATAGGTTTGTTTATCAGCATGTTATTGTCAAACAATGTCCTTGGTGAAATTATGAGTTTTCCATAAGATTAAAAATCATAATTATAAATTATAGAAAGAAAATCAATATTAAACACAGAAAAAATGCATAGCAAAGCTTAAAACAGAGAATTTTGATAAACAAGTTCGCCTTGGTCCAGCTTCAAAGTGTGAACTTTGTATAAGCTTCAAATGTGCTCAAATTATTTTTACATGCTTCATAACCTCTTGGAGCCTATTCCAATTATTTTAAAACATCACAATCTCCAAAAAATGATTGTTTTTTTGCTAAATTCGGACTCTGGATGCTCTGGGAATGACCCCAACACCTAGTGGCCCTAGCCTTTAAAAATATTCAAAATTCACAAAAACACCCGAAAATGGCATTTTCTGCCTCTACAACCTACTCAGTTCAGTTCTGCACATGCCAATTAGCCTAGAATTACTTTTACTGAGCTCAATTTGGTCAAAATTTGAGTGAGTTATGACCAAAACAAAATTTGCCTCAATTTCCCCTTCAAAAATGGAGAAACTGCCAGTTAGTTTTCTAAATTTGGAAAACCTGCCAAAATTGGCACAGCCTCCGAAATTTCCACCAATTTAAGCATCGGATTTATTAGCGCTAATCCTGAGTTAGTGGGCGGATAAGATAGTTTTAAATTTAATCATGTCTTATGTGCTAATGACATGTTAACTTCATAATCCCATGCCTTAACTTAATTAAACCGCAATTAATCTCCGTCGGTTTCATTTCGCTTGGCACCTAGTCTTCAGCTTATGGCCAAATGTGGAGGGGGCCAGCCCATGGGGCTCGCCCCCTTCAACCCCCAAATGGTCGACGGTTAAACTTTAAGTTTATGCAGAGCACTATATGGGTAAGAAAAAACCAACAGTGGAGATGGTAAGGCACTAGGTTTGCAAGCAGGAGGTTAGGGGTTCGAGCCCCACTCTGCCATAAAATTTTAGATTGTACTATAATGGAACTGCCTTATATACTTATGTCCCCACTTGTACGAGCCCTCCTACAAGCGTGTGTAGGCGGCTCTTCATCCATTAGTGATATCCCAGTGGGGGTTTGAAACTATAATATATATATATATATATATATATATATATATATATATATATATATATATATATATATATATATATATATATATATATATATATTTGAAATAATTCAACCATAACTTAAATATTTAAGCAATAATTCGACCCCCCATAAATTAGGAAATGGCCCACCAGAGAGGAAATGTGGTGCGCTCTAGTTGGGTTAGACTCCAAACCCTTAAAAAATTTCAAACTCCAACTTAGGAAGAATAATTTGGAGGTCATTGAGAAATTTCTTTCTTCACTTAACCCATATAGCGAATCTGAAGATGACACTTGTCATAGTGTCACTAATTGCAATATGGAGAATATTCCTGCAACGCTAACTGTATATGCCACATCAACACTATACATGTTATGCTCCTTTTTTTCTTATTTTGGAAAACGAACAAAAAACAATAACTCAGTCATGCGAACTCAGAAATTTTTTTAAAAGGGTTCCATCGGAATCCAGGAAATTCATGCGAACTCAGATTTTTATGAAATGAGTTGCGTCGGAGACCTAGAAATGAACTCTATCCGATCATTTAGACTCGAAGCAATTTCGAGCACTTTGAAATTTTAGCTAATTTTAGACCCTGATCAAAATTTTGATCACACCTTCCCACTAAGAGGATTTTGGACCCAAAAAAGCTGATAATTATCTTCTTGAGCTTTAATACTCTTCTGCTTTCAAGTTATATCAACTGATTTTACATGACAAGTCTTTTCGACAATCATCTTGGCATGCCTTTCATCGCAACTGGCTATGTCTCTCAACCATTGCTCTCTAGCTGTTGTTGAACCACTTTAGCATTGATTTCTGTTGTTAACTGATACATATCTAGCTATACCACATTTATTTCTATTTGCTTGGAAAATTGTTAGCCTTCCCACTGAGAATGAATTCCCTCCTGCAACAAATGCATACAAGCTTCTTCTTGGAAATCCTCTTATCCAAATTAAACTTGCAATATGATTGAACTCTTGGTGTCAACAAAAGAAGAAACCAACTTGTTCTGCAATGGCTGCAAAACACTTTTCATCTTGTCCAATTTTCACTGAATGGACCTCAAACTTCCTGTGACATCTTATCACAGGAACACATAATAAATCTTCAAAAGAAAACAATATCCAAGTTTTGAAATGATGACCACCTCTTGTTTTTCTTCTCCTTTAAATCAATGATAGTCACCTCCTATAACTGTTGGGTATGTGTTATATTCTTTCCACGAATAATCACGCGCAACAAGGGGGGGGGGGGTCACAAGGGCAGCGGTAGCCCCCCCTGTCGAGGTCCACGGCAGTGCCCCGATGAAAATTTTTTGGTCCTTAATTTCCGGTGGGCGGTTTGTGCCCATGGTTTTGTGCATGGTTTTGCACATGGTTTTGGGGTATGATGGTTTTTGGCCCCTGGTATTTTTGTAGATCCGGTCAAGGGAACTACGGTTATGTTCTAATCCAGGGTTAATGGATTAGGGTTTGTGTATGCGTCGGCATGTATATATATGTGTTGTAACACTAAAAGGAATATAATGAAATATCAAGTTGGTCGTCCCGATTTGGGATCCAGGCGAAAATATCTGTGTTTATCTATTTTATGTTTTATGCTCTCGCTATTTTTTATTTTCTGTTATAATATTCGTGTGTAGATAATTTATGTTCAGGGTTAAAACCTATAGTAACATCAAGTACATGGTGTTCTTCTTGCGCATTGGTGTTGTTAGCCACCTATGAAATTTTTTATACTAAAAGGTGGCTAAATCATTTTTTGGAGCCTTCAGGGAAGAAATCTTATTGAAAAAAAAGTTGTTGGCTCTTGAAGACTCTTGAAGGTCTCATGCCTCTGTCCAAAATCTTCCCTACTGTGCCCATTTTACACTCTGAAATTCTTTCGATTTCATGAGAACAGACTGCTACAAAATCCCTTTTTTCCTCCTCCTCCATTAGAAAACTAACCTCCATTTTTCTCCCCTTTTCCTCCATAAAAATCCACTATTTTCATGATTCCTTTTCTTCCATTCATAAAAATCATTTTACGTAGTTAAAAACTCATTTTTAAAACTATACAAAAACCCCTAAAAACCCTCGAGAAATCCAGAAAAAAATCATAAAAAACACATTTTTGTATTACAGACTTAAGCCCCCCTTGGGCTACGTTTTAAGCCACTTCCCCTCCACGTGCTCGCACCCTAGAACCAGGTGCTAGACCCACAAAGCGCTTATTGCATCACAAAATCTGAGCGCGTAATTTTGTTTGCCGTGGTTTAAAACTCCGATTCCGATTAGCCCTGTATATTATAGCCCCCGATCATATTGCTTTTCATATAGACCAAGGCCCCGCAGTCGAGCGCCGATCCACTTCGTATATATAAAACCATCCCGACACATGAAACCTTTGTTTATATTAATTTTTGTGTTTTTTGCAGGGTTTGAAAAGGTTTTCGCCGGTGCATAGTTTAATTCGCTCCCCACTGTCGATGTGTTGAAAGCTGGCTAGCGTTGAAACACTTACCAGATCTTAGGCCATTCTTTGTTATCCTTGTGTTTGTCTTGAAAGTTAGCAAGTGGAGCAGAGCTAGGAGAGGATTTGTGGTGATCCGGGCCCGCTAGTTTCTTCTCCAAACAGTGGCCTTCAAGTTTCCCTTTTTTTTAAGAATGTTTTTCTATTGAAAGTGCATCAAAATCAGGCTATTTTAGAAGTACCTACCGGATCTTAGATTATTTTTATGTCTTTCTTAAGTGTATGTCAAAAGCAGGCTAGTTTAGAAGTACTTACCTGATCTTAGGCTGCTCTTTGTTCTTCATCTGTTTAATTCCCCTTCTTTTGTGTCATTTAATTCCATAAATCAAACTTTAAATAGATCCTTAGACATATATGACTTGCCCCATGGACCACTCTTGCCTCTTGTTATTTCAATTAAACCCTATTATGACTCCATAGCCCAATGGACTAAAACTTGAAATTATCTATATTCTTGGCCAAAGCTTGTTATATTTGCTTGCAACTTCTCACCTTTCAAACTCTTTGCATTTATAACTTTCCACCTCAAATAGTAATCATGCTCAACCATCCAAAAACAAACAAAACCCTCGACCTTCATAACTAGCTTAATATCATTACCCAAGACTTCAAAGAAAAATCCATCTTTGCACTTGTTGGAGATATCCCTCTCCGGATTAAGGAGGGCTAGATCTTGGAATCCCAAAGTGGTTGAAATGATGTTGTTTCTGTGATTGGACTTTTCCGATCTTGTTAATTACAAAATCCCAACATTTCTAATGACTCCGTTGGGGAACGAACATAATTAAAATCTCTGGTTCCCCTTAAAATTTCATAAAACCTTGTGAGTGAAAAGAAGCCTTTTCAAGAACTACCAAACACATGGTAATCACGGTAAAACTTGTTTGAATTAGTGACAAAGTAGGCAAACCCTAGGATTCTCATAAGACTTTATCTAACCTTGAAAGCTCAGCTGGCTTAGCCATAAGAGTAGATTGTCTTTGTCTCATAACCGTAGCTAAGTTTTGACACGGAGTTAGGACATTATTAGAAACCACACAACTAGAAAATAACTCGGAAAACACAAAAATATTTCAGATTGGTATCCAATAAACATGGTAGTGGACCATAAAACCTTTTACCTCTGAAAAAGAGCTAAAAGCTTCCACTTGGCGACTCCACAATCCTTAACAGACCATAATACTCCACTGGGAAGAACCCTTATCATTTTAATATCATTCAAACTCGGTTAGAGGACTGTAGGATCAAAATTCGTGTAAACAAATTAGTTGACATTTTAAAGACTGTCATACCTGGTTGAAATTTTCTTTTTTTTTGGGTCTGAAAAATGCAGCATAATGGCTCCTAGAAAGATTCACACTAGAGCCTATCCTGACCTTGATCCACCTGAGATAGTTGATAACCCAGAGAGTATCCTTAGGAAGTCTCCTAGGATTAAATTATCAACTGTTTTCAGATCACCCTTGAGAGTTAATTCAGTTCCTGAAAATCTTTCAGCCCTACGACAATCCCAAGTTGACTTAGTAAATCCCTTTAGAAATAGGTCATTCGATGATACAACTCTGCCAGATTTTGAGTCTTCACTTTCATATCCTGAAACAAGTGAACATCCTGGTAGCAGAGAAACAACACCTCCTGATTTACATTTCATTCATAATTTAGGTGTCTCTCATCCAAGATCAGCTCAGGAATCTACTCTTGTTCCATCCACATCCTTTCATCCTCCATTCACTGTTCAAACCACTCCATTCCAGTCCACTTTCCCTCTTGTTAATCCACTTCTTGTAAATCCACCTCCGCCACATATCATGGTAGCATGGTATGCTCCCTTAGTCCTTCCTGTACCATTATTCTATCTTCCATAGGACTATCAGTCCAAAATTCCATTGTATGATGCTAGTAATGCTACCACTGCATCACAACATGTGGATAATATGAATGACTACTTTGACAGAAATGAAATTGATGGTGATTATTTCAAGCTTAGATTTTTTCTCAGAGTCTGGGGGGAGAAGTAAGAAAATGGTTTAAAGGATTAACCCCCCATAGTATCAATGATCTCCAAGCCTTCCATCAGAAATTCTTAAACAAATGGGAAGTAAAGAATAATCCTCTTCAAGTCCTTTCTGATTACAATAACCTCCATAGAAACACAGGGGAAACTGTGCAAGCTTATTGTATTAGATTTAACAGTGTATATAATGCACTTTCACCAGATCTAAAGCCTTGAAAAGGCTCAGCATTAAACAAGTTTCCTGAGGGGTTCAACCCTGAGATGGCCTATCAGCTGAGAGAGATATATCCTGCAACTCTTGAAGAGATGCAAAAAGGAGCTCTTGCTGTGGAAGTAGACTTAATGGAGAAGAGAACCAGGATGAAAAATTAGAAGAGAGTGTATTTTAGAGAGGACAACACACCTTCTACTTCCAAATCCAAGATGGAGAGAATGATGGAGGAGATTATGAAGAAAATGAGCATCCTTGAGAGAGCACAAGCAAGTAAAAAAAAACTTCTCCTCAAAACAGAAACTAGAACCAAAATCAGAATTTTAGAAGGAACCAACCTCCAAACAGACCTAGGGAAGATGATCAACAGATCACTCCTCCATTTCATCAAAACTATGTAAGTGAGGTTGAGGAAACAAATGAAATAATAGAGGAAGATGATATCAACATGCTGGGGGTAGATAATGATGAATTTTAGGTTCATTATGATAGAAGACAAGGTCTATACACACCTCATGATGGAAAAAGAGATGATGATGAAAATTATTATCAAGACATGGAAAATGTCATCATAGAATCTCAAAAAGAATATGACATTAGAAGCAAAACCAGTCAACAAACTCCCAACACCAAAACCTCTGACAAATCTTCACAAAATAGCACTGCAACCAAGCCTAGAGTTTTCAAACAAAAGGACAAAACAGTGGTTGTGAATTCTAATGATGGTAAAGAAAAACGCACTCAAAACAATGAAAAGAAGAGTGCAGAAATTAGTAGTACCAACATTTCATCTAGTACTCCTGTCAAAACAATTTTGTCAAATGTTAATAAAACAAATCAGCAAGCTGATGTTGTTGATAGACTAGCAGCTAGTAAGGCTGAGATAATTTCCTCAAAGAACCGAATTCCTTTCAGCCTAGAGCAGGAAATTTCAAATATTAAAATCTTTGTTCCCCTCACTGAGTTAGCTGCCCAAATTGTATATAGAACCCAAATTTTGAAGGCTTTGAACATAGAGGACCATAATGAGGATACAGTCAATCTTAATGATGACTAGCCAGAGCTTATTTTTGGTCCAAATATTGAAGATAGATATCAAGAGGGACATGTTCCTCCCTTTTATGTGAGTTTAAACATTTATGACAAAAAATTTCACAACGCTATGCATGACTTAGGGGCCTCTCACAATTTAATGCCAAAAGCTGTGATGGAAAGCCTGGGTCTAGAAATCACCAGACCTTATAAATATATTTACTCCTTTTTCTCAAGCAGAGTAAAATGTTTACGATTAATCAAAGAACTTTGCATTAACTTAGCACAGATCCCAGCCAAATGCTTAGTCATGGACATTATTGTGGCTGATGTGCCCCCAAAGTATGGAATGCTATTATCTAGATCTTGGGGGGCTAAGTTACAGGGGACTATGCAGATGGACATGACTTCTGCGACTATCCTTGTTTTCAATAAGACCAGAAGACTTTACAGGGAGTCCCATATGCAATACATAGTTACTAGCCAACACAGACCACAGAACTCTCCCCTTTATTCTGTAAACACAGGCCTAGATTCATTTATCCTTTTCAATGATGAAACTTTCAGTGAACCAGTGACCTTGTCTGATTTAATGACAGATAGGGAGGAAGACGATAACATAGGAGTGTTTGAACTATTTTCCAAACCTGTAAACTCTAGTAAAAAAAACATAGGTCTTGAGCTACAAATCATGCATCCATCGTTGTTTAACCTTAGCAGTCAAGAGCTTGTTCCTCAACATATTGAAAAACTTGAGGAATTAAAACGAGTCCAGCCAAGTGCTGATATTCAAGAGGCATATGAAAGCACTTTAATTGAACAGGACAACCACCAAACAGACAAAATAAAAAATATTCCTCTGTGGAGTATGTATTTTGACGGGGCATGCATTAGGAATAATGCTGGTGCAGGGGTCTGGATTTTCAATACTGAAAACAACCACACAGAAAGCATTTCTTGCAAATTAAACTTTCAGTGTTCTAACAACATAGCGGAATATGAATCCCTTCTCTTAGGATTACATCTATTGAAAAATTTAGGAGCCAAGAGAATCAAAGCGTATGGGGATTCAGAGTTAGTCATTAGGCAAGTCAATGGGGAGTATAATGCAAATCTTCCCAGACTTAAGGCCTAACAAAACAATGTCATGGACCTTTTAAAAAAATTTGAGGAGTCCAAACTTATTTTTGTCCCAAGAAAAAGAAATATTGTGGTCCACAATTCAGCTTTGACAGCTAGAACACGCTTAACACCATATGACACCAAAGACTACACAACTTAGATAAAATTCAAACCAACCATGCCTAATAATGAAAATTATTGGCAGGTTTTTGATGGAGACAAACAAATAGAAGACTTCATGCAATTCAGAAATGAATTCGAACTAAATAGTTCATACTCAGATTATGATACAAACTGCAGTGAAGAAATTTTTCTTGGTAAAGAAGAGCCATCTCCTGAGCTTGTTAATATTAATCTTTTGACTAGCAAACTTAAAAACAAAGCACAATTGAATGTAGAGTTAGAAACAGAGGAGTTAGAAACCTTGCACTCTAAAGATCAAAGTTTTCCAAGCGGTCTGGCACCTTTAGAAGAGTTGTTTGATTTTAATGATGTGGCCAGGAAGCCAAAACTGGAACCTGTAGAGAATGAAGTGGAAGAGTGCAGTATAGGCTGTGAACTTAAACTGAAAATGATCAAACTGTCTAAAACTTTACCAGCTCATATTAAACTCAAATACATAGAGTTTTTTAAATAATTTTCTGATTTATTTGCGTGGAGTTACGAAGATCTTAAATCCTGTGACACTGAAATAATACAGCATAAAATTCCTCTCAAGGAAAACCAAAAACCATTCAAGCAGAAGCTACACAGAATAAACCCTGTACAGTTTCCTTTGGTTGAGAAGGAAATTAGGAAAATGTATGATGCTGGCATTATTGTCCATATTAGATACTCTGAGTGGGTGTCTATTCTGGTGTCAGTTAGGAAGAAAACTAGAGAAATCAGGCTTTGTATAGACTTTAGAGACTTAAAAAAAGCTTCATTAAAATAGAACTACCCTTTACCTAAGATGGATCATATTTTACAAAGGGTGGTAGGGTCTAGAAGAATTTTTTTTCTTGATGGCTACTCATGGTACAATCAGATCTTAGTTCACCCTTATGATCAATTAAAGGCAACCTTTACTAGACCATGGGGCACTTTCATGTATGTGAAAATTCCCTTTGGTCTAATGAATGCTGGAGCAACCTTTCAGAGAGCCATGGACATAGCATTCTCGGAAGAACTAGGCTAATTCATCATTATATACCTTGATGATGTCACTGTGTTTTAAAAAATAGATGAAGAGCACTTAAAACACTTAAGAAAAGTTTTTGAGAAATGCACAAATTTTGGGATATCTTTGAACCCTAAGAAAACACTATTTGGGCTCCAAGAAAGTAAACTTCTTGGGTACATCATTTCAAAATAGGGTATTAAAATAGATCCTAAAAGGATTGAGGCCATATTGCAAATCTCTCATCCTTGAAACATCAAGGAGTTGCAATCTTTCATTAGAAATATTAACTTTTTGAGAAGGTTCATCCCCAACTTAGTTTAGCTCCTTATAAATATCACAAACATGTTGAAAAAGGAGCGAGGGATGAAATGGACCTTGGAAGCAAGAAATTCCTTTGAGCTAGTGAAACAAGCATTAACCAAGACACCGGTTCTAATAAGTCCTAATTTCTCAAAATATTTTTATATTTTTTCATTTGCATCAGAACATACCATAGTTGTTGTCCTTTTACAGAAAAATCCTCAAGGACAAGAGCAGCCTATTTCATTCTTTAGCAAGGCATTGAGGGATGCCCCTCTGAAATATAACATTATGGAGAAGCAAGCTTTTGCGTTGGTTAAAGCTTTGGAAGACTTCAGAGTATACATCTTGCACTCACACAGCATTTCCTTTCTCCCAAATTCAGTTGTGAAAGAAATTCTAACACAGGACCTGGATGGTAAGAGAGGTAAGTGGATTGCTGTTATTCTTCAATATGATTTAGAGATAAAACCCACTAAAATCATCAAAGGCCAAGGTCTAGCTAGATTAATGGCTGAATTCAATTTTGCGGCTCTCGATATTAATATGATTAACGCTTTGGACGACGAAGAGGAAATCTCAACCCCCATTGTTCAAGACCATTTTATGAATTCCTCTTGGTATGTTGATATTATTAATGTTTTTCTTAATATGAATACACCTCCTGGTTTGACAGAAACAAAGGCAAGATTCCTAAAGTTGAAATTTGTAAACTATTTCATTATAGATAGATGTCTTTATTGGATAAATGCAAGTGGTGTATTGCTTAAATTTTTGCCTCAGTATAATTCAGAGAAAGTTAAGCACGAGTTCCATGAAGGAGAGTGTGGAGGTCATTTGTACTAGAAGACAACAGCCAAAAAAATTTTGAGGGCTAGTTTCTGTTGGCCTACTCTCTTTCCTGATATACACAAGATGATCATTACCTATCATAAATGTCAACTTTTTGAAGGAAAAAGAAAACTGCTACCTCTGCCTCTGCATCCAATCACTATTGAAGCTCCTTTTCAACAGTGGAGACTTAACTTCATAGGAGATATCAATCCACCATCTTCTGCCCAACATATATGGATTCTCACTGCCACAAACTATTTCACTAATTGGATAGAAGGCATACCTTGTAGGCAAGCCAATGATTCAGTTAATATGAAATTCATGGAGGCTAACATTCTCTCCAGATTTGGCTGTCCTACCAAGATCATCATTGATAATGCAGCAGCATTTGGATCAAAGAATATGGTTGAATTCTGTCACAAATATCGGATAACATTGGGGTATTCCATGGCCTATTACCCTCAAGGTAATGGACTTGTAGAATCCTCTAATAAGAGCTTAGTGAACATAATCAAGAAACTGTTGGAGGACAAAAAAGGTCTTGGCACACAAAGCTAGTTCATGCACTTCGGGCTGACAGATTGACTTTGAAGAAATCTATTAGCATGTCACCTTTCCAGCTTGTGTATGGTACTGATGTAATTTTTCCAAACAGCCTTGGTGTACCACTGATGAAGTTGATTCAAGAGTTACAAACTGAAGATAATGACATGATCAGAAGAATAAATTAGACCATTCATCTTCAGCAAACCAAAGAGGAGGTTTATAACAAAGCATTACAGAAACATGACAACATTAAAAAGCTTTTTGACAGAAGAACAAAGGCCAGCAATTTTAATATTGGGGACAAAGTTTTGAAGTGGGACTCAAGGAGGGAAGACAAGGGCAAGCATGGAAAATTTGACAACTTATGGCTTGGCCCTTACTTTATCCTTTCAGTTGCTGGTAATAATTCCTATTTCTTGCAAGAGTTGAATGGAGAAGAATTGTTTGGGGGTACTGTCAATGGAAAGATGCTTAAACATTACTTCTATTGATCCATGTTATGTTCTGAAAGCCTTTTTATCTTTTTCTCATTGTAAATACTTCACCCATCATTGCATTCAAAGTTACGAAAATAAAAAATAAAAAAACAAAGAAAGAAAGAAAAGAGGGTAGATTGTAAAAAGAAGAAAGGTATAGCCCCATGCCAAAAAGAGAAACAAATCTGAAAGTGCACAAGCTCAAATTCCACTCCTAAAGAACACACTTCTAGCTAGTCAAACAGCTTAATCTTGACTAATTACTTTTAAATTTTCTACTGATAGGATAGTGAATTCGCTTTGCCAAACTGTTTAATCTTAGCTTATTAGTAGATAGTTTAGGATATAAATTAAAGGTTCAAACATGCTCAAAATATGAACCTAAGTTTCCAAAGAGAATGACTCAAATTTGTTTCAATTTCTAAGTCAAAAAAGATGTAAATATGGTTCCAATTAGCTCAAAATTTGAACCAGTAGACAAAGAAAAGACAGCTCAAACAAAATTCAAAACAGGGCTGTAAAAAAGGGAAGGCAGTTCTTTGAACTTTCAGATCTAAAGCCTTCCATTTTTTATTTAACTTTCCGCAAAATAAGATCTATGTGCAACTTTTTTTTCATTCCATAGATCAGAAACAAGTCAGACTGTTCAATCCTGACTTGTGTGATTTCAAATTTCTATTGTAGAATTTAGAGAATAAAATCTATTGGATAGTTAAATCCCAACAGATAGTAGATTAGGTAGAGAATCATATGGGCCAGCTGTTTAATATGAGTCCACGAAGAAATAAGGAATAGAAATAGATTATATTTCCTGCTTTCAAAAGAATAAAATGTTGTAAAAGATTTTTCGAATCTAAGGGCACTCTAAAGAAGAAAAAATGTTAGATCTGTAGGATTGGGTAGGTAGAAAGCTTGTTGATGAAAGATCCATTGTTTTTATGATTGCTAACATGATTTCAGAACAAAAGAAGATCATCCAAGGAGAGAAGGGTAGCGCAATGGATGAGGCACTGATCAACCTCCCAGAGAATGCAAGTCTGAAATTCTTGATGCCTTCAAGAAGGCACCATCCCCAAGTGGAGCCACTATTATCCACCTATGAAATTTGTTATACCAAAAGGTGGCTAAATCATTTTTTGGAGCCTTCAAGGAAAAAAATTTATTGAAAAAAAAAGTGTTGGCTCTTGAAGACTCTTGAAGGCCTCATGCCTCTGTCCAAAATATTCCCTACTGTGCCCATTTTACACTCTGAAATTATGTCGATTTCATGAGAACAGACTGCTGCAAAATCCCTTTTTTCCTCCTCCTCCATTGGAAAACTAACCTCCATTTTGCTCCCCTTTTCCTCCATAAAAATCCTCTATTTTCATGATTCCATTTCTTCCATTGATAAAAATCATTTTACATAGTTTAAAAATAATTTTTAAAACTATACCAAAACCCCTAATAACCAAAAAAAAAACCAGAAAAAAAAAATCATAAAAACACGTTTTTGTATTACAGACTTAAGCCCCCTTGGGCTAAGTTTTAAGCCACTTCCCCACCATGTGCCCGCACCCTAGAACCAGGTGCTAGACCCACAAATCCCTTATCGCATCACAAAATCTGAGCGCATAAGTCTGTTTTCTATGTTTAAAACTCTGATGCCAATTAGCCCTGTATATTATAGCCCCCAATCATATTTCTTTTCATATAGACCAAGGCCCCGCAGTCGAGCACCTATCCACTTCATATATATAAAACCATCCCGACACATGAAACCTTTTTTTATATTAATTTTTGTGTTTTTTGCAGGGTTTGAAAAGGTTTCCACCAGTGCATAGCTTAATTTGCTCCCCACCATCGATCTAATCTGCAGATCGATGGTCCACAAATCAATCACCCCGGTGGTCCCCATGGTTACTTGTTGTACAGAACTGGAGCAGTTTTGATCACACCGCCTTTATGGGGTAAGCGTTTTTTCCAATTCGAGTGCGACACATTCCACAGGCTGACACGTGGCCTTGAGTAGTTTGGATTTACCGCCCTCCTCGGGCGTTAAAGGTCGACTGTGAGCTCAGCGCGATATGGGCTTGCGTCGTCCGATCTGAGGCCGGCTCATCGGATGGTGTTCGCACTCAAAAGAATCTTGAGGGATGAAATGAGGTACGACGAATTTATTAAAACATCTTTGCCGTCGATCTGATCTGCAGATCGACGACCCAAAATCACTCACTCTAGTCCCCATAGCCACGGCAGCAATCAGCGGTCCCACAAAACCAGTGGTCCCAATCACCTAGTCAGCATCAACGCGGAAATAGTGGATTGGAGCGGGCCTCATTTATTTTCTCGTATGGTCATGAAATCTGGACCCGGGGAGATTTATAGGGTGGATTTCATAAGGATTTCAGATCACACTCACCCTGACGTCAGTAGGCCCCAAAACGGACTCGGGGAACTTTTTAGGGTGGATTTCATAAAAATTTCGGGTCACAAACACCCTGACGTCAGCAGAATCCTTTTGTGAACTCAAATGGTTTATTCATCTTGGTTTATCAAAATTTTGAAGTCTGGGTATGTTATTTGATAAAAGGGTGATTATATGGTTTTCCATTATATACTGAAGAAAGGCCGAAGGCTGGGGTTCTAATTCTCGCACCTTCGATTCTTTAAAAGAAAGCCATCCATGGGTTCAAATTTCCATACCTCATCAATTCTCCAAAGGCACTGATGCCTCACGATCCCTGCACAACACTACACACCAATAGAACACAGTAAATCCATCACAAATCATAGAGTATCAAGGTCAAAGACAGAATGCACAAGAATGGAAGATTGAAGACAAATCTGTGGAGGATTACAGCTAAGATTGATTATCAAAAGCCTAATCCTCCCAATTAAAACATAGTTTAAAGAAAATTGTAAGTGTTTTATTAAACAGGAAAGCCTCCATTGCCACATCTAAGGCAAATTGATTCCTCCCAGCTACCACAGTGCCACCTGTGCCTCAAATCATTCAAACAGAGGCCGAAGTTATTGATCAAGATTAGATATTTGCCTCAGTGCAGCGAGAGAGTTAATTCTGCAAATAAAATTAATGACATAATATCAGCAGAGTTAATTCAACATAACAGAGAACCTCAAAAGTCAAAAAGAGCTCCCACCGAGCTTAAATCTTAATGTAAATTATTTAATACAGAGGACACCTATGTAAGCTTTTTCATCGAGCCCCCCAAAGGTCGAGAAACCATTAATTTTGTATTAATTATCTTTGGAGATATTTTATTAGATCTCACCTCCCCATTCTTCTATAAATACTACTGGAGAAGATGAGAAAGGGGTTGGTTGAGTTGGTTGCTGAATTTTGAAATGTAATTGAGCTTGAGACTTCTACTTGTAAATAGTGCTCACCGGCTCTTGGAGCTTTACTTATGATAGATAAGTTAGTCTGGGAAGTGTAGATGATTGCTAAACTAAAGCATTAGACTTAAAGTTGTAACTGATTTGGAGCATCAATACAAGCTGATTTATGGGATCCTGTTCTATGTTGACGGTGATGTTTTCCTCACTGTAACTCGTTATTTTATTTCTATTTTCACTGTGTTCATATTCTCTTATAAAGAACAACATGCATAGAGTTAGGACCTACTGTATATCAGTACCCTTCTCTGACTAAAAATCTTTATCTATATGTTTTCTTCTAATTAGTTTTATTTAGGAATGATTTAATTCAGTTTAAGCATAGGAATGCTGGCGTTCCCTCATCCTATTTTCTTAGCTGATTGTTATTCTTAAATTTCATTTTCAGTATATGTTAAGTAGAGATGAACTAAGGAATATATGATGTGCCCTGGTCCTAGTTTTATCCCCAAAGACTGTTTGAATGTTTCCCTTGGAATGTGTTGAAAGTTGGCTAGTGTTGAAACACTTACCAGATCTTAAGCCATTCTTTGTTATCTTTGTGTTTGTCTTGAAAGTTAACAAGTAGAGCAGAGCTAGGAGAGGATTTGTGGTGAGCCAGGCCCGCTAGTTTCTTCTCCAAACAGTGGCCTTCAAGTTTCACTTTGTTTTAAAAGTGTTTTTCTATTGAAAGTGCATCAAAACCAGGCTAGTTTAGAAGTACTTACCTAATATTAGATTACTTTTATGTTTTTCTTAAGTTTATGTAAAAATCAGGCTAGTTTGGAAGTACTTACCTGATCTTAGGCTTCTCTTTTCTCTTCATCTGTTTAATTCCCCTTCTTTTGTCTCATTTCATTCCATAAATAAAACTTTAAAGAGATCATTAGACATAGATGACTTGCCCCATGGACCACTCTTGCCTCTTGTTGTTTCAATTAAACCCTATTATGACTCCATAGCCCAATGGACTAAAACCCGTAATTATCTATCCTCTTGGCCAAAGCTTGTTCTATTTTCTTGCAACTTCTCATCTTTGAAAATCTTTGCATTAAGAAATTTCCACCTCAAATATTAATCATTATCAAACATCCAAAAACAAACAAAACCCTCGGCCTTCATAACTATACTAATATCATTACCCAAGACTTAAAAGAAAAATTCATCTTTGCACTTATTGGAGAGATCCCTCGCCGGATTTAGGAGGGCTAGATCCTAGAATCCCAAAGTGGTTGAAATGATGTTGTTTTTGTGATTGTACTTTTCCAATCTTTCTAATTACAGAATCCTAATAGGTGTATCCAATATCGACCCACAATCGACAAACACCATCGAATAAAACATAAGTCGATGAGCATAATTGACAAGCATAGTTGACAAACAACATGTGAGGTCAACAACACAAGTCGACATGAAATATGCAACAGAATCAACATAAATCGACGTGAAATGTGTGCGACACAATCGACAAAATTTGATAATAAATATGTAACACAATAGAAATAAATAGATATTCAATGTGTGCGAGAGAATCGACACCAGTCGATAAAATTATGTACAACACAATCGACACAAATCAATATGAAATGTGTGCAACGCAATCGACGCAAGTTGATAAGAAATGTGTGTGGTACAATTGACACAAGTCGACATTCCATGATACATATTGACAACACTCATGCATGTATCTATTTACAATGAACCTATTAAAATTTCTCTATTTACACATAAAAAATATCATGCATATGTACACTCTTCAACTCTCTCTTTCAAGTACAAACAAGTACAAAAACCCAAAACATATGAGTGATCATAAGAGTTGAATTAAATGACAAATTGATGCAACATAAATCACTGACATACCCATATTTTACACCATCTTGGTGAACTTTTGCAACAAATATAATGCCTTCAACCGAAAAACATTCACATGCAATATTTCATCATACAAGTTTTAATAATTCGCTGCAACTTGTCGTACTTTCACAATTCATGCATACATATGGCTGAAATTTGCATCTATCTACAAAGGAAATACATGACTTACTTGGTAGATAATTCAAGCCATTTCTTAACAAACCATTTTAATGGTGATTTTTCATGTTGAACATTCTCCTCTTGTGAATCATCTTGACTCACATCAATGATGGAATCTCTTGTTCCATTCTCGTCAATATTTCTATCCACTTGCTTCAAATGCTTTGGATGAGTTGTTGGATGCAGTGTCCAACATTGGTCAATGAGATGTCCCTTCTTTTGACAATAAGTGCAAATATTTTGCATCTTATGCCCAAGTCACCTTTGTTTTGAGTGTTTCCTGTATGCTATCATTCTCTTCCAGCATCTTGAAACTTGATGCTTATACAAACCACAATATGAACAAAAACTTTTTCTCCCATTCATGTATGCAGATTTGTGATGCTTAACATAAACATAAACAACATGATGATAGGAAGAATTATACCTTGAATGATTCTTTGAATGTTCATCTTTATCACCTTCTTGAGGACATGAACTTGAAGAGGTTCCATCTCTCTTTTGAAGACCAACAACAATGTTCATGTCCTTAGAACTATCACAACTCTCTTGTTCGCCATAAGCTACATGTCTACAATAATATTGTTGTAACATGGGTTTCAAACAATTGTATTCATCCTGATTTAAAGCTTTACATGTTTGAGGGTTTGTACTTGCATTAAGTCCTTTTTGGAAGTTCTGCAAGGGCCTTCATGGCTTTAGAGCTTTCTACATAAAATTTTCCATAGCCAATACCTAAAAATACTTAGGCCTTCCCTTAACCACAATTGTCTCAACTATGCCTTGTGCATGTTTTCTTAATCCTTTACCTTCATAGCCCTTTTTCATCATCAATTTGGACCCTATTACTCTAGTATTTTTTTCAAAAGAACCTACAAAATTCTCTTGAGAGGAAATTTAAGACAAACTTGAATTATTTACATCTTCTTCAAGCACATGTTTGGCTAAGGCTTCTGTGGCATCATGGAGTTGAGTCTCCATCTCATGGATTTTTTTAATAATTCCTTACTTCTCTTTATTCATAGCAACCAACTTCTCTTGAAGTTTAGTGTTATTCCTTACATCTTCATACAACTTTTGCACCATATCTTTCATTATGTATATGTCATGCACCATCTGTTTATCAAAGATTATTGCAAAGGAGGATGGTTTAGAATTTCCACTTAATGAATTTTCCATCGCGATGTGATGAATTAAATTTTCAAAACAATTTACAAAGCTTCAAAAACGTCTTCATCCTTTTCATTTATTTCCTACTTGACATCCTCTTCTTCAGAATGTTGATGAGTTCCTTCATGGCCTGAAATTTTGGCTGTAGATTCAAGCTCAATCTCTATAGCTTGTATCTCTTCAATCACCTTAGCCTCTTGTGTAATTAATTCCTCTTGCACTTCAAGTGCTTCCTTGAGTGGTCCTTTGGGTAAGGATGACGCCTTCTCAACCTTCTTCCTTCTTGTCCTAACTTCAGGACTAGCTATCAGTAGCTTCCCTTCTCTTCTTTGCAATCTCAATCTTGTAAGCATCTGAATATTTGCACTGTTAAAACCCTTCAAATAAAAAAAGTAAACAACCTTGCGCTATGATACCAATTTGATCTAAAAATGAATGTTATTTATTCTTGTGCTAGTTTCATTTCAGATATAAACATATCTTTTCTTTGTTTTACTTATCCTTCATAGGTTTGTTTATGAGCATGTGATTGTCAAACAGTGTCCTTAGTGAAATTATGAGTTTTTCATAAGATTAAAAACCATAATTTTAAATGAAAGAATAGAAGAAATATTAAACACAACAAATACACATAACATAGTTTAACATAAATAATTTTGATAAAGGAGTTCAACCCTCTTGGCTACATCTCCTTGGTCCAGTTTCATAGTCTAACCTTTGTATTAGATTCAAGTGTGTCAAATTTTCATTACAAGCTTCAGAACCTCTTGGAACCTCTTCCAATGAGTTTAAAAGATCATTAGCTTCAAAAATTGACTATTTTCTTATTGAATTTTGACTCTGGATGCTCTGGCAATGACCCCAACACGTGGTGGCACTAACCTTCAAAAATATTCAAAATGGACAACAACACGTGAAAATGGCATTTTCTTCCTTTGCAACCTACTCCGTTGAGTTCTCCACATGCCAATTAGTCTAGAATGACTTTTACTAAGCTCAATTTGGTCGAAAATTGAGTGAGTTATGACCAAAACCAACTTTTCCCCAATTTCTCCTCCAAAAATGGAGAAAGTGCCAGTTTATTTTATAAATTTGGAAAACCCGCAAAAATTGGCACAACCTCTGAAATTATTGCCAAAGTAAGTGCCAGATTAATTAACACTAATCTTGGGTTAGCGGGCGGATAGGATTTGTTTAAATTTAATTGTGTTTTATGCAATAATGACATGTTAACGACATAATCCCATGTCTTAACTTAATTAAACCATAATTAATCTTTTTCGGTTTCATTTGGCTTGGCACCTGGTCTTTGGCTTATGGCCACATGGGGAGGGATCTGGCCCCCTCCAACCCCCAAATGGTCGTCGGTTAAACTTTAAGTTTATGCGGAGGATTGTATGGGTATGAAACACCTGGTAGTGGAGATAGTAAGGCTGGAGGTTTGAAGGCGGGAGGTGAGGGGTTCAAGCCCCAACTCTGCCATAAAATTTTACACCATGCCATAATGGAACTACCTCTACCATACTTATTGATCCTTCCATTCTAAAGCCTCATCCAAAATTGTGTAGTGGCTCCTCCAAAGTTAGTGATACCCCGCCAAAATGTGGGTTTGAAAAAATATAACACACACACACACACACACACACATATATATTTGAAAGAATTCCACCATAAATTAAATATTCAAGAAATAATTCGACCGCCCATAAATTAGGATATGGCCCACTAGAGAGGACACGTGGTGCCCTCTATTTGGGTTAGACTCCAACCCCTTCAAAAATTTCAAATTGAAACTTGGGTAGAATTGGATGTCATTGAGAAACTTCTTTCTTCACTTAACCCATATGTTAAATCTGCAGACGACACTTGTCACAATGTCACTAGCTGCAATCTGGAGAATATTCCTAGAATGTTGATTGTACCTGCCACATTGGCACTATACTTTCTCTTCTCCTTTTCCTGTTTTGGAAAATGAACAACGGATGATAACTCAGTCATATGAACTCAAATTTTGATGAAACGTGTTGTGCCGGAATCTAGGCAACGAACTCTATCTGGTAGTTTAGGCTCGAAGTAGTTTCGAGCACCTTAAAATTTTAGCTGATTTTAGGCCTTGATCCAAATTCTGATCACAAATCAAAGATATATCTCTCTTGATGGTGCATAAAACCCCAAAACAAATGGAACTCGAAGGGAGCTCACAAGAAAAATTAGAAAAAACATGACAATGATGGAGCATGAAAGTCAGACCAAGAGTATAGATCAAAAGGTGATCAAAAGAGGTAGTGAATGAATGGAAAACCCTTATATTTATAACAAAATAATGAGTTAGTCTAGATATTGGTGCATAATTAAAATATTATTAACCAAATCTAGACCCAACTTACTTGGAATATTTTATTATTTTTGGTGGAGGGAAAATGAATTTAGAATTGGTTCAATCCCTTTATTTAAAAATAATAAGTAAATAAATGACTTATTTATTATTTCAAGGATGGGGTTAAGGAGTAACTAAATAAATAATGATTTATTCAATTATTTAGAAATGATTTAGTCAAATTCAAAAAGGAATATTATTAAATAATGATTTAAATAATTATTCCTAGAGAATAATAATATAAATAATGATTTATCTAATTAATTCTCATGTTTTGGGTTAAATATGACCAGGAATATTACTTAAACAGTGGTTTAGATAATTATCCCGAGAGGAAAATCAAACAAATAAGGATTTATTTAATTATTCCTCATGGGGTTTCCTATTTAGATGAGTTAAATTATTTCTCATAGTGAAAGAAATTTCACTATGCTAAAATTGGTCTTACATGGTGTACTTTAGTCCATCTAATAGTAACAGGTTAGATGACCAAAAATTGGTGTAACAGATTTCCCCCCAATGTAAGAGCATTAGGAGCTAATCGTATGGATGTACGTTTTAAGAACACAATCACTAGACAGAGGTTAGAGAAAGTATAGTGAGAGATGAGAGGATAGAGCAGGCAGAGCTTTGGTGAAAATTCTCTTTTATGAGTGAGTACCTATTCTGAATGAGGTGGGGAAGGCATACCTATGCCCACCAAGATGAAAAAATACAAATAATAATGATGCGCCCAACAAACATGGGACTGAGTGATATAGTACATGCTGGCATAAACACGGGTCAGATAAAAAACATAATGGATAAAACATGCATACTATGGCTGAGACAATAGCCAAGACTTATACAATAATATTTGAGCAAATGAGATATAATAACAACCAAAGAGGCCGTATAAAACAAGAAAGGGTTATGAAAATCTGAATGATACATGCAAACAAAAAAAGGTGTTTCAAGCAGCTAAGGTGGGAACCATCAAATTTGTAGAGATGCATCCAAATTTGTGGTAAAATAAGGCATCCGGGTATGTGGGGGGCTACCTCAAGTGTCGCCCCCTCATGAGGTCTGAAATATCTCTCACACACCCGGGAATCACTGGTACAATCTGTTGCATCACAAAACCATTAAGTATATGGATCTGGATCATTTCATAAGGAGTGGTAACTCAGAAAAAATCAATTCAAAGGGCAATAATGGGTCCCTTTTCCGGATCTGAGGCACCAAACAATAGTGGAAGCTTGAACCAAGGTACACCACCCTCTAGATCTATCTTCTGGAATGAATACGTTCATGTCAACAGAAGGAGGTTCGCCATAGGTGAGGCAATAAGGAATCCTCAAATAAGGCACAAGGGATAATAATAGAGTGACTGATAGACTGAGACCAGGGATGATGGTGGAGTGAGGGGTACTAAGTAGCGGGCTGACAACTTCCCTTGCTAGAGCATAAAGGGCATGAATGACCTAGCTACTACTGACTCGAGTCTGGAGGGGATAGCTGATAGTATGATTGAAGGAAACAATGTGAGACATAAGAGAGGTATAAAGAAATGAAGAATGGAAGAATATGGTGGGAGACAAAAGGGACTCAAGACAGACTACATGGATGCGATGATGACTCCACTCAGATGCTTTAAACAAGGGTGACTCGATGATGCTACCACACAGAATAGGCTTGGTGGGGAGCATAAAAACATGTGCAAAATATGGCTACTCATGATGAAAATTGACACAAGGATTTACAAGTATGAAGGAAAGGTGGTGGGCCAAGTACAAGTGTCGCAAGTGAAGAAATTCGATTTTGATAAGTGGCGAAGAGACCCTTCTTGGAAAAAAGGCTTTCGGGTGAAGTATCAAATTGCCAAAAACGAAAGGATACCCATTTTAGTTCTCGATGAGAGATTTCCAACAGTGTTTATGGTTCATCAAACCGAGCTATGGTTTGTTCGTAATTGGTGAAAGAAAAATTTGGTGCTTTTCTTTTAATAAGGCAATTTCCCTCCAATTTAATTCATTTGCAAGTGTAGCTATGGTGAATGTAGAGAGGAGAAAAGGACCTAAATCTTACGGAAATCGTAATGGAAAAACCAACCATTGGAATCGGGATCTTCAACTTTCATGTAGGTGAACTTACTTGTCTAAATGACGACCTTAATGCTTCTTGGAATAATGGTTTCTAGTAAAGAATCAAGGTAAGAAAGGAATAAAAGAATGAACTAATAGAGGAGGTTTAGAATCATCTCTGCTCACGAAGTCAAACATGGGGACCAAGTGGTAAACATGGTATCATACAAAGTAAAATATCTTAAGAGATTGTATCAAACATCTATGATATATGGTTCTTCGAAGAGGCCAGTAGGTCCAACTATCCAAGGAATTAGAGGACAACTGACCATAACTAGATTGATGGGGTGTAGGCCGAGACTTATAAAAATCTAGTGATAATGTGGCGAGGGGTGTTCTCCCAAGCATGGGGTACTGCCCCAAAGCATATGTGATATAGGGGAGTGATCTGGTATGAAAAGGTGGAAATGATGCCCCTAGCTAGAGGATTTTACGGAGCATCATGGTGTTCGAAGTGCTGAAATAATGGATTCAAGCCTTCAATATCATAGGCACTAAATCCTCAAGAGGAAGATGAGAAGGTATAGGGGAATAGGTGCCCCCAAGCATATTATGTTCATGCCAAATGTATTTATAAAAATGGAATCTAAACATAGTTTTACGTTGCAGTTCACCATTTTTTTATGTTATGGTTATATTCTATGGGAAGAATGTATACATTCAGTTAGAGAAAGGACATGGAGGATTACAAATCTCATTTGGCACTACATATATGAAGAAAATGGAACAAATTTATTTGTTCACGTACAAGGTATCACTATCCCAAAGAGTGGCTCTGGATATAATTAAATGGTGCCCACCTAGAAAACACACAAGTTGGTCAACAACAATGTCTAAGGGACTAGGCTGTATATGTAAGATGAAGGAATTATTAAGTGGATCATCCATAGAGTGATCTAAATTTATATGGTACTATATATTTTCTTCTAAATGGGGAATAATAATGGTACTAGAGTCGAAATTATCGAATGCACTAGGAGGGTTTTGGAAAATTGTTTCTCCTAGACTCTCAAATATGGATGCTCTCATACCCAAAAATTGGGTGGAAATGCAATGGGAACAAGGTGTATGTGGATCGAATGCATGGGTTCGATTTAAGGAGGGATAGATAAAGTCAGTAGTGGTAAATTTTTTCTTAATTTCATCGTCGTAATAGAAGATGGGATGACTAGTGGAAGAAATACCACCTAACGTAGCGAAGCTACCTGAATCATCATTATCAGAAATGAGGTTCACATGCACATCATCACGGAGGGTGATAGGAGAACAAGTAGATGAAGAATATATCGATGTTGAGCCCAAGGTTATTGTTAAAGGGAGGTCAAGAAAAATAAAAGGGGATGCCCCAGAGGGGTCTTCCACCATGGATCTCGTAGATGATGACAGGTAGAGGATAGTGGTTGAAGGCTCCATCATCTCGACATTGGGAAGGCATATGTAAATAGGAGCGGATGTGTCCTTTCGTTTTTGCTGAAGCATAATGCGCAAGTAAGGGAGAGGCAATCTCGTTGTGCTCGGCCTCATATTGGCGAACAAATTCCAAGGAGGAGTGGAAATTTTTTAGGCGGGGACAAATGTGAGTATAGTGGCCATGGAGATCACACAAAGCACAAGGGTGATTTGTGTGCAAAGTCTTTATTTTCTTGGCTGAATCCGGTAAATTGACATGGAATTCTAGGATATGAGACTCAGGAAATGCTTTGTTGACCATGGGTTTGATACGAGACAATTCGGGACAATTGTGGCTAGCATGACCGACAACATCACAAAAATCACACAGAGGTGTACACTTTGGAGGCTTGGGAGGAGCAGGTGTTGTTTGGGCATCCTTGTCCTTAGGTGCATTTTTGCGCGCTTTTTCCCCCTCACCCAAGGTTTTCGCATCAAGATTAGATTCCTATTGAGGTGCTTAAGGTACATAAGCAAAGGGAGGGGACATAGGGACTAGTTGGATTAGGGTCAAAGAAGTGTAAGATTTGAGTTGACCATGCAGGGTATTGGCTGGGGGATCAATGTATGAGACTGAGATCCCTAGGGTCACATTGGTAAGCGTCAAGGTAGCCATAACAGGTACCGAAATTAATTTGAAATGGGGAGCAAGAAATGCTATCTGACCAGAGGGGTAATGGACATGCGGAATAGCTCCCAGATGGTTAAGGCTGGGGGGAACCATTCAATGAGGAAAAAGAGGATCAGGTACACTAGCTACAAATGAAGGGCCTTGAGGAGGAGGTCTTGAAGGTTGAGTCAAAGTACTAGGAGCAGGTTGCAAAATGCTAGGCTACTGACTAGTCGAACCAGACCATTTGAGGTCAGACTGAGACGATTGTATCATGCAAATATTTGATGAGATAGGATCAAAGATGAGAGGGGGAAGACCAATGAATGAACCAAGAAAAGAGGAATCTTTATAGACTCTGGGTGAGATGCTAGTCGGAGGTTCAATCACTTTTTTAATGGCCACCAAAGAAATAATGGAATCTACAGAGGTCTGAGACTTCAGTTCGTAATATGCCAGTTGATCGATAGTGAAAATATTTCCATTGTGAGGAAATAACATCTTATGGTGAACCATATATGGGTCAACAAAAATCATATAAGTATAGATACGACCAAATAGAATGTTCTAGTCTAAGGGGGCATCAATGAATTCAACATCAACACAAACAGTTTTGACTGTAAGAGTAATAGTACAGTTGCAGAACATGCCAAGGGGATAGGAAGAGTGGCCATCCCATGGACAGAGGGTGATAGTGGAATGGGCTAACTCGGGCGTTCCGAGCTTTTTCCAAAAATAAGCAGACATCACGCAGGTGAATGCCCCCTCGTCAATGATACATCAGGAGACGTTGGTATTCCGAATCTTGATAGGAATTTGGAAGGAAATAAATGTAGGTAGGGGTGGATGCTCTGACTTGTCAACATTGAAGACAATCAAATGATCATATAAAGGATCCAAAACACCCATAGCAGTTAGTAGAGCTTTACGTTATGAAGGGCACGACTAGAGGAATTCCAGCGTTTACATGGCAACAGGGGACTGTACCAAGTCATCTACTATACTGTAGGTGTGGGTGACTTTACCAGAAGCAACATTTCAGCATAAAGGTCCTTTGCTTATCTTGGTAAGTACCTTTTCCTTAGGCTGAGGGATCTATAAAGGACCATATGGTGTTGAAATTGGCTTTTTGGGACCTCGAGACTGGGGCTCCATTATGGACGTAGCGGGAGGCTTGGTGTACTAGCGTGACCGAGTTTGAAGGTTCAGGTTGGCGGTATTGGCCTAGTTAGAGTTCATCATAAGGATCTGGTAATTAGAGGTACTGGAAGGGGGAATTTGAGGGGCCACTTGACCTTTAGTGGGTTGGGCAGCCACATATCCTTGTTGGGGGAAAGGATTGGTAAACACAGCTTGATGAGTAGGTTCATCATTAGGAGGAACCTAAATAGAGGATTTTTGTCCTCGAGATGCTTCTTGAGCTTCCCATAGTTGACGCATCTGAGGCAAAAGTGGACAATCATGGGTATAGTGACCATGCATACTGTAACAAGAACAAGGTTTATTCGTACGAAGAGGTATGTTCTGCTTGGGATGATCACCTTGTTGTTGAGTTGCAGTGTTAGATGTATTCCCTTAGGGATTGCTTCCTTGATTACCTTGAGTAAGCTGGTTCAGGTTGCCTTTCCTCTTCTTTTTGGAAGAGGTAGGATTAGTCACACTTTATTGCATATACACTAGATCCTGTGATTGGTGGCTAAGGTTGCAGAGCATGAGAAGGCATGGAAGGTTCAGGTGCTTGCATTGGAGGAGCTAGAGCATGTGGCTGCGAATACAGATAGTAAGGAGGTTGATCAACGTTGGGGTAAATAGGTTAGGCAATAGCAAGACATGGAATTGGAGGATGTGGTTGGTCAAAGGTGTGAGGCATGATGTGTCCTGGATACATGCTGTCGGGAGAGGGAAAAGTGTTAGAGGAGCCGGCCCCTCCCTGAGGGAAACCATAACACATAGGAGGATGAGTATATGGATGTGAAAGGGATCCAATGATACCGTCGGTGGCATGAGATGCCCCTAGTGTGTTGGCACCACCAGGTGTAGGGAGATCAGGTAAGATTGTATAAACATAACTAGATTGTGTGTAGGTCAAGTCACATTTCAACACAACTTGGAGGGCTTCTTCCCTAGTCTGAGGAAAGTGAGATGTCACATATTTACCAATATAGGGAAAAAGGGATATGAGAAACCAATCCATGTACACACGACCTTCAAAAAATGGAGCTCGAAATAAGCTCTTCCTTCTGTGCCATTCCTAAACATGGTTAGATAGGTGAGTGGTAGAATTTTGATAGAAAGAAATCAAAATTTCATTACCAGTGTCATAGCGAAGGGGAAGCTGGAAGTAGGATAGAAATTCTTTTGCAAGGGTCACAAAAGTAGGATGAGAGGCAGATTCCTGGTTGACATACCACTTTGAAGCTTCTCTAGTAAGCATACACTTGAATAACCAAAGAGGGATAGAGTCATCAATGATAGAGTTGGATGAACACCACATGTCGAAAGAACGAGCATGGTTGGTAGGATCCTCTCCAGCATTTCCTTCAAACTTAGGGATGTCAGAAGGAAGCTTTCTTCGAATAGCAGGCCAACTTGGATCATGGTGTGTAGATTCATTAATCAAATAGCTTAACTCGGAAAGGCTTAGGCCTACCATATAAGGAAGCAAGGGAGTAGTCAGGACCATTCATGTTGTGGCTCCACCAGTAGCGACTACAACATTAGATCTGTGGCCAGCACCAGTAGTAGGTCCTACACTAGACATGATGAAGGTGAAAGGTGGAGGAGAGCCAGGGATATACATAGACAGAAAATGAAATGAACTAGAATCAAAGTTAGAATGGAGACTGATCGGAGGACTAACTCAGACCCTACGTGGTGGAGTAAGTATTTGTAATGGAAACTAAGGATGAAGGCCTTGGATTCTCCAGGATAAATGCCTTGGGGGCACAATGATGGAAAAGATACATGGAACCCAATAAGGAAAAGAGGTAAATAAGGGCACATAGGGGCAGATTAATTAATTGCAATATTTTATACTTGGCATGGCGGCGTAAACTAGGCACTCTACGCTTTATGTGTGCATGTGTGTGATAAGTGTGTTAATTTTAATTAAGTCGAGACATGTGTATAGAAAAAATAAAAAAGATGTTGTATAACTGTAAATAAAATTGAAAGAGACAGTAAATGAAACTGAGAATGACAGTAAAATAAACAGCTAAAGATGCATAAATTTAAACCCAAAAATGAGGGCTTCCCAAAAAATACTCTATGGGTGGGTGAAATCTACTCAAAACACACAATATAGCCAATAGATCTATGGTAAAAAGGGATGAGGATCTAAATGTTAGATCTGTTGAAAAGAGGTGCATAAAACAATAAGAAACTAGAGGGACAAATGTTGAAAAAAAGGTGGCGAAAGGCTACAACCTAAAGGGAAATGTAGGGGACCCTGAAGGGAGGACCAAACAAAAGGGAAGTTTAGATCTAAAAAAAATAAATTTGAAAAACATTGAAATCTCATAATACATGCTTCAACTAAACACCTCCTAAAAAGGTCGAATCATATTGAAGCCCTAAGGGGCTTGGTTCCTACTTCGATGAGTAAAAATAAGGAAGTGCAAGTGTAATATGGGTAAATATGGAGGTCATACAACCCTGAACAATGCCCTCGACAAACCCTGAAAAATTACAAAAAAAATCCTGCAAAAAAGTGCAGGTCTTAGGTTCTGACCTGTTTTTTGCTAAGGTCACAGTTTTTGGGCATATATACGCTACCTAAGAGCTGAGGTCACAGATTTTGAGCCAAAAATTACGATCTTCACTTTCGGCTGTCTTGGGGGCCAGTTCAAGAAAAGAGGGTTGTCTCTATCGCGGAGGATACTTCTTACCTGCACAAATGTCCCAGAAACACAAAGAAGTTAGAATTTTTACATTTTTTGGGTAAAAAAGGTTAAAGACAACATCAAGGAATGAAAATAAGAAGCTCAACAAAAACCCTGGGGGCTAAAGCATTTGTTCATGCAGTAATCTGAAAAATGACAAGGGTAGTAATTAAAAACCCTTGTGGAGTCACCAATTATTAGTGTGAATTCTAATCGCGAGCGTACGAAAAAAACTCACTTTAGCTGTGCATAATAAACAACCCTAACATCAAATGTGGTTGTCAATTTCCTTATATTTTTAGTAGGTGATCAGAATAAATGCTACAACAATCCATATATAAACAGTTAAAAACATTAAACAACAGTTTCTCCATACATCCAATAGACAAGACAAGGATTTATAAAGAATTTTTTTTATTATGACACCTGAGAAGGGAACACAGAAATATGTTACCAGTCCCCCTCAATGGGATTGGTTATTATATGTCCTCAGTGCTTTAGATCCAAGATCTCCTTCTCTCTTGATGATGCAAAAAACCCGGAAAAAATGGAACTCAAACGGAGCTCACAAGCAAAGTAGAAAAAATATTACAACGATGGAGGATCAAATTCAAACTGAAAGTACAGACAAAAGGTGATTAAAAGAGGTGGTGAATGAATGGAAAACCCTTCTATTTATAACAAAATATTGACTTAGTCTATATAGTAGTGCATAATTAAAATATTATTAACCAAATCTAGATCCAACTTACTTGGAATATTTTATTATTTTTGGTGGAGGGAAAAGGAATTTAGAATTGGTTAAATCCATTTATTAAAACATAATAAATAAATAAATGATTTATTTATTATTTCAAGGATGAGGTTAAGGAATAATTAAATAAATAATGGTTTATTCAATTATTTAGAAATGATTTAGTCAAATTCAAGAAGGAATATTATTAAATAATGATTTAAATAATATCCTAGAAAATAATAAAATAAATAATGATTTATCTCGTTATTTCTCATTTTTTGGGTTAAATATGACCAGGAATATTAATTAAACTGTGGTTTAGTTAATTATCCTTAGAGGAAAATCAAACAAATAAGGATGTGTTTACTTATTTCTCATGGGGTTTCCTATTTAGCCTAGAGATAATTAATAAATTATGGGTTATTAAATTATTTCTCATACTGAAAACAATTTTACTATCGTAAAATTGGTCTTACATGGTGTAATCTAGTCCATTTGATAGTAATAGTTTACATTCCCAAAAATTGGTGTAACACATTCTTCAATGGTATAAACTAGATTATTAAGGGATTAAATAGAAATATGGAAGAGTTTCATTACCTTTCTCCAAAATTAGTTGAAAATAAACAAGTATCTATAAGATGATTTGTCATTTATTCATGTTAGGATAATAGAGAAAAATGATGGTCCTTGAAAACCCCTCTTTCATATGATTCCATGTTAGAATATTCCTCTGTCTCACCAAGCAAAGGAAAGAAGTGACCTTGGACCATAATTTTAGTATCCAAATTTTCCTCCATAGAGGCTCTTGAGGTACAGTATAATGATCAACAAGTAGAGCGTAAAGCTTCTTTAGGTTAAACTTACACCTTAACTAGTATCCCCTTTATGACATGTCATGAGTGTGATGAACATAAATACATTGATTTTGTAATTCTTGTTGAAGTGTATGCCACCCGGCCATATAGGGAGAGTTCTGCCAACCCTCCTGTACTTTCTAGATCTTCTAGTGCTCCTACCTACCATTGGTATCAAAAAATCAACTACTATTAAGCATTATTGGACACATGTGTAAGAATTTAACCCACTTAGGTTCTCCCTACTGCTCAAATTATGAAATTGTTTCAAGGAGTATTTCCAAAACCAAATAGCATACCCATCTCTAATATCCCAAAAAGCATTGGAATAAATAAATTTTTTTTTATTCAAAAAGTTTCCATATCGACGATCCCAATAAGAATATTGTGACTTGTAATTTACTTCCGTTTGAGTAAGAAAGAACATATTTTCTATTCCATATCTGTTACCAAAAATGAGACCCTCCTTTAAGCCTTCACTACTAAATCTTTCCACCTAGTTCTTTATTCAACACTTCTAGATCACAAAAGATATAATCCTCCTACCATTTTTGGAATCAAATTTTTCTACCAAACTACAAGAGCCCATTTCCTATAAGTTTTGGCTAGTGTCCATAGTAAATTCGTCAACAAGGAGATAAAATAATTACTAATAGTTTTAGGTGCTTCTAATACTAGTAGTTGATACATATGTAGTCCAACAATTTCCATTCTTTGAGCTTGAAAGAAAAAAAAATATTCTCATGTGTTAGGGTTTTTCTAACTTCCTCCATATTCATTTCCTCTATTTCACCTATTGGTGTTTCCTCCCATTCTATGGGTTGTAACAAATCCTCCTATACCTTTTGACTGGGGGTTATCTTCTACTGATGTGGTATTCTCGTGAAGTCAACAACCATCTCATTCTCAAAGAGCATTATATTTTCTTCCTCCACTGAGAAAACCTCATATCTACTATTTGGCTTCTTCCCTTGAGTCGTACTCTTAATTAGTGGCCCTTAAACTAATTTTTCTCATTTGTAACCTTCTAAAAACCCGCTAGATCTTCCTTTGTTTTTAGTGTATATATTTATGGTTTATTGAGTAGGAAATCTATTTTTGGTTATAGCTTAAGTCGTGTGCTAGGGTCCCATGTGTGAAATGAGTATATTCCAAGGCTTGTATCATCATATTAGCTCCATGTGGCACCTAATTTACCATGCTAGAGGAAACAAAAAACATATTTTATAATTTTGATTTTTTCCCCTCCAGAAGTGGAGAGCTAACTACCAAACTACTCATTGAGTACCTCTAACAGGGTTCTGGAACATTCCAGTATCATGACTTCCGAAGATCTCACACATGTTGTTATGGAGATATGTCGTTCATATTGTTGCCTCAATAGTTGAACATGCTCTTTGGCCACATAACTGTTGAGCTATCTTTATGTTCATAATTTTACTATTTTTATCAGATAATTTTGTGCTCATACCTAGTATTTTAATCCTTTTTATCTTATTAAGTTGATGATCAGAAGAATTTGGAAAAATTAATTATTAAATTATAATGTTTTGTTATTAATTAATTTTAAGTGCATTTTGTGTAATAGTTTCATGAATAAATGCCTTCTTGGTGGCAGGTAAATAAGTCTAGTGTAAGACATATTTAAGTACAGATCCACCTCAACAAAAACATAGGGATTTGACATCTGCAAATTCTTCTCTGTATTCTAATAATAAGGATCATCACATTCTTTGTAGGGCTCTTAGATTTCCATGACAACCATGTGCTATCATGTAAAATAATAACTAAGAATGCTAATTCACTGATGTTTGTTGATTGGTAGCTTCCCGATTTCTGGATGATGAGTATCGATTTTGTGAGAGATTCCTTCCACTTGATGATATTACTAATGAAATATAGCCTTTCATTCAGCTAATATCAAGTGGATAAAATTCCTTTAGGATATGAGGGATTCAGATTCCAACAAGTGAAAAGCTACCTCATGGGACCAATCACACTAAGGGTGTATGTACAAGCCTTCTTTTTGTTGAAGTTCCAATAGCTTTCTATTCATAGGATATAAACAAGGACTTGGTGTGGCTTCGCCAGTGCAATTTCAGTTCCATCAATTTTTCTGATACTATTTCACTGAAAAGGTTAATATTTTTGGAACTGCAAGGTCAATATGACGTCGAGAATGTTTTCAGTGGATTTGATTAGCCAGCTTGGAATTTTAGTGAGTTGAATATTGATGTGAGCGGCATAGTTCCAAGTACCTTGAGTAGCCGTAGGGCCTTCGATGCAGTTGAAATCTCCCATAAAAGTATATCAGATGGTGGTGCGAGGAAGGAAGGGAAACACCTTATTATTTCCACTTATGTTTTCTTTAGTGGATAGATAAATGTGTTTTCATCTAGGTTAGTAAAGACTAAGCTTGTAAAACTACCTAATCTTGAAGAAAGTGACAAATATTTAAAATCTGCTAAATATTAAATTTATCAACATAAGTGGATGCGTTGCATTGTAAACCTTGAATGTTGAAGGTCAGACATCATTAGAATAAATAAAAGTGGAGTCTTGTGGGATGTTGAAGAGAATAAGAGGCTAGAGGTCAAGCTATTAATGGTAAAAGAGTAGCTACACGAGATCATTGATTACATTGAATTCATAGAATGGTCAGTTAAGGGATGTAACAATCAGTTATCCGAGGAGAGATTGTCTCGGTTCTGAAGACTTCCAGGGAAAATGAACTTGTGTTCTAGTCACATGTGAAGCCTTTGTAAATGAATATTAGTAGAGATTGATACTTTGCGGAACACATTCGTTGGACTTCAAGGTGGTGTGGTTCTTTCTACTGAATAGAGGAAACTTCTTACTATTGTTGAGGAATTCGTAGCCAACCCATCCAATATATTTATGGATGAACCAACCTTTTTCTCCAAATCAAGCCTTCTCACTAGCTCTCGGAGGTCGACACGTGTAGATATGGTTTCTAAGTCATGTTCGTATGGGATATTACTTACAATATTCTAATCATACAGGGTACTCGCAAGCCTAGGCATGGGATCAATGTGGGAAGCTTCGAGAAAAATCCATTTTCCCATGGAGTCAGCATAGCTTAGCCTTGAGAGTTGTCAGTTGTGCGTTGCCTCCAAAAACAATGTGTGAGGATCAAATCGTTTCCAAGAGCTAAGATTTAAATGAATCTTCATATTCCTATTTTAATTGATCTATATTAACCAAATATTTTAGATTTATATTCTATTTAACAAATAATTTATTTAGATAGAGTAGTGTTGCTATTATAAAATGGAGAAGTTGCACACTTGCACGGGGGTAGTGTAATAGAGATAGAGAAATTGCTATGTAAAGAAGTTAGAATCGTTGTTTCTTGTGACTAATGTACATCTATTTCTAGATATTTTTTTTAAATATAAATTATTGCCTTCAAGTCATGAGCAGAAGCGTTTGTGCCATGGCTAACTATGAATTCTATCTTTGATGGTTTAAATATTTCCTCCATTGCAGTAAGTTAACTTACTCTAGGCATGGGAGGATCGATCACCTCTCGAGCTAAGCTTGATCAATAGCATATGATAATTATATGTGCATGATTTTTAATATAGGCTTATGCTCTATTCATTTTTAAAAACTTTAATGTAATGGGATAATTCACGATATAGGGACATAAACAATTTCTGAGTTCACATGAAACGATTTTCATGTGCACAGGTATATACACTATAATGTAGTCATGGATTTGGATACAAATATTCTGCATGCATTTGAGTGAATGAATTATGGTTTAATTTCAAATGAATTCATGCCTGGTAGTAATAGGTGTTGTGTTCTTCATTTTCGAAATCTGATTTGTGTGATTTATTCCAAGCTTTATGATTGTTTAATTTAAGAAGTATTTTTTAGTTTGATCAACATCATTTAATTCAAAGCATTACATTTGGAGTAGCGAATCGAGTCATTAAATTATCATAGGATAATTTAAATGTATTTTCACACGATAGAATAAGTTTGATTTCCATTTCTAGTACTATAGAATAGGGATCGATTTCAAGCATCGTCAATGTGACTTAAGTTGAGTCATTAAAATATAGTTTTTATTCTTGAAAAAATAGTGTAAAATTAATTTCCATTCTCAATGATGTATCATAGAGATTGATTTCATAGTAGTGGGATAACAATTCAATTTTGTTTACAAATACAATCTGATCCTGTAATATACTCAATTAGCTTTAATCTAGTTAGAATATTAGATTTTTGTTTTTTCTTCTTAGTTTAATGAATAAGAGGGCATGGAGACCCATAAATCTCCTTAGTACAAATAAAATCACTCCTAATGTGAATGGAGATAATTTTCCTAGCTTGATTAAGTACCCTTGTGTGTGAAAAGGGGTTGGAGCATGTAGACTGGGTCAACTTTAACCAAATTAACAATGATGGTATGGAAGAAGTGGCATTCACAGTGGGAAAACTCAGTTTTGGTGGGAGACTCCATCCATGGAAGTAGTGGCTTTAATGAGTGGGGCCCAACGTGAGGAAGCTCACCAAGAATATAAGGAAGGGGATGGCATCCATAGAAGGCATGTTTTGATTATTATTCTATCTATGCTCCGAATGACTATTTTCTCTCTTCACCTATTTAACAGAGACTACAATGTTGTTTAGCACAAGGGTATTCTCGAGCGGGAATCCCAACCTCATCCTTAGAGGACTTTGAGTGCCCACTCAGGAGAGGTGATTGAGTTGCATTTTTAAATTATGGCATCAATCCAAAGCTTTAGTCTTACTATACAATGCATTTTCTTCCAAATTTGTGTTGTGTTGTAGAGAAGAAGTTGTGGAGGGTTTGTAGGACCATTTTCTGAGCTTGTATTTCAGTGGAGAGGTATCCTTTCCATTGGGAGATAAAAAAGGAGGATCCTTGGGAATTATATCATCATTTGGCACCAGGCCAAGCTACCACCATCACCTACAGTGTAGATTCATTCCATGACTACATTATTTTAGAGATCTGTTGCGGGGGTGATTTCTGTGCATGATTTTGGGAGTTGGTTTTTCAGTAGAGGGGTCAGCCTTTCACCTAGAGAGAATATTGGAGGAGAGACACATATTTCTTTATCAGATTCAACCATATCTCCCAACTATTTTTCTGCAGTGAATATTCAGCCCTAGGGTTGTTGTTCATTATTGTATTCTGATCTATTTCCCGAAACCCTCTTGGGTTGTCTAGGAAAAGTGATATAGGGCCTTATTCTTTGTGTATAGCATATTTTGTGCCATATATCAGATGTTATATATCATTGTATGATCATAGTAACCTTTATCCTCATTAGGACTACATTGTAGCAACTCTCTAGCATTTTTTATAGTAGCAACACCTCATTCTTGAGGGGATTTACTCATTGGAGGCTTGTAATCTCATGTTGTATTATTTGTGCCTCATTATATTGCACTTATTTGTTGGTAATATATATGATAAATTGGCTCCATATTGGTCTCATATATTGATGTGATGTTATACACTGTTATTTGTATCATTTTGTTCTATCTTCCTGTCTTTTCCATTTTGGAATATTACAGTCATATCAGAGCATAATATTGGCTGAGCCTGTGCATCTTAAGCCAATATGTCATCAGAAGAAGGAGATCCTCTCATAGATGGAGATAAGATGTATCTCGGAAGAAAGTGGAGATATGATTATACAGATGATACATAAGACAAGGTTAAAACTCCCATATTAGAAGAGGAGGATGAAAAGGAGTTGCCTAAGATTTTTCTTCAAACTATGAAATACATTACAAGAGAAAGAAAGGATATGAGGATGGATAGAGACAAAGAATCCACTGAAATGTTTCTACATGGATAAGGCTGTGAAATTTCTCATCACTGAAGTGATCAACCAGTGAAGCAACAGGCTTCCCAACACTCCACAATGCGTACATTTTTAGCAGTGGGAAATTTAGGGTTTCAAGAACAAGAAACCCTTGAAGTTTATTTTATTGAGTATGAGTCTCAATCTCAGAGATTCAATGAGCATTTGAGATTTCAAGAGTTATGTCAAATCAAGGACAATAAGAGACCCCAACATCACAATAGAGGTGGAGGATTCATACAGAATCATGAACTTCATTGGACTATGGGAATATTTTTCTTACCCAAATTTGATGGTCCTCAAAATGCCCTGCCAAGTCATGGTTAGATAAGTTAGACATCTACTTCCAGATGAACCAAGTACCAGAGATGGAGGCCATCAAAATAGCAGCGCCGCACCTTGAGGTTGAATCACATAATTGGTGGTTTCATGGACTTTATACATTTCTTCATGCCAATGTGACTACATATTTAGAGTTGACAAGGAGGTTAGCGGATATGTTTGATCGAAGCGACCCAGAGGCACCTTTCATTGGGCTAGCTAATCTCAAACAATAAGGTAATACAGAAACTTATATTTATGAATTTCTATAACTTTCTATTATGGTTATTGATTTATCTGCAGCAAGAAGGGTCTACATGTTTACTTATGGGCTAGCAAAACCTCTACATGGGTTTTTCAAATCTACCAAACGCACTACCCTTCAAGATGCCATTGAGAGGGATAGATTTCTACAAGATTTCTTGCCAAGAGAAAAGGCAACATTTCAACAAAATCCCACTTTTCCATCAAATGGAAATGATGAGAAGGCTCACCCTTTAAAGGAGTGCCAAAACAAAGCACTTCTTAGTGATGACATCCGAAAATACTTCAGGAGAAGGAATATTTGCTTCACATGCCAATAATCGTGAGCACCTAGGAATAGATGTGAAGTAGGAAAGGCACACTATATAAAGGTATTTTTAGATGATGAGGAGGAAGAACAAGAACCATAATGTGGTCACAGTGCTAGGATAGAAGGAGAGGATCAACCACCAGCAAGAGGTGGGAATGGAGCATTTGCTCCAATTAGAGGGGCCCTTGCATCATTGAGAGGAGTACCCAATTACTTGAACTTGAGGGTTCTAGTTACCATTCAAGATCAAAGGGTTTCAGTTTTGATTAATTTGGGGCTAACCACAACTTTTTTGATGCCCAACTAGTGCAGAGGAGGGAAATACCCACTGATGATTTTGAGGGATTTTCAGTTTTTGTCCCAGGAGATGGAACTATGTGGTGCATGCATTATGTTCCGTATTTATCTGTCACCATGGGGACTTATACATTGACTGATGACTTCTTTTTGGTTGACATAACTGACACCAATGTGATATTTGGTGTGAAAAAATTGATTACTTTGGGGAAGGTCACCACATATTGGGAGAATCTGGAGATGGAGTGGATGGACAGAAAGAGTGGAAAACATTAGATGATTAGTGGCACGCACACATATCCCTCACAGATAGCTTCTACACAGAAAATAGAGCTATATTTTTGAAGTGGAAGCAAGGAATTAACATTCCTATCAGTTATGCAGATGAATTTGGCCCATGAGACATTACTGCTTAGTGGAATTACACTTGGGAGGTCGCCTAATCAGGAGTTAGTGAGAAATGTCTGACAACATGTTGCACCAGTCATATATCCAGGAGGAGTGGGAGCATGGGGAGGTCATGGTACAACACAGAGATTTTTGGGTAGGCTTAAGGAGGAGGAAGACATTCTCCCACTATCATCATTACGCACTCTCACACCACATCTTGTGGTGATAGAGTATGCTACAGGGATGGAGGATGGCACTATCATGGTGCAAGGAGAATATTCCTTGATTTTGGAGGCCGAAGAGATGTTCTCACTTGGGGAAAAGTATTCCAAACATGGTAGAGGATGGTGGCCACTCCTGCATACATTGGCCAAATTAGAAAGTTTTGGATTGGTGGTAGCTTCCCATGGAAGACTAACCTCCAAAATATTCAACCTTTACTTGAGCATGGGTGGCTACAAGAGGAGAAACAGAGGAAAGATAACAAAATCCCAATATGTGACTTTGGCATAGGAAACATCAAAGAAGGGGGCAGCCATGTCAAAAATGTTTTACATAACAGGTCATCAACGTTGTCACTATGGAGGATAGATCCTTCTTGGAAATCCCAAGTGTTGGTGGATTATTCCAAGGATATTTTTACATGCATGATACTTGATGACCAACTATTAGATGAGGGATATTCAGTAAAAGATCAGTTCATCTACTATCAAAGTAGGATATTCTTATCCAAAGCCTCCAAGCTAAAGGAGAAGTTACTACATGTAGAAAATGAATATTTTCTCTTCGGCCACACTTATTACATGAGAGCATACCACACAATCATGGAGGGATTCACCTGGAAAGGCTTCAAAGAGGAGATACATCAGCATTTTAGAAGACGCATGGATCATGTGGAGATGGAGGATATGTAGGTTTTAACCCTGAACATAAATTATCTACACACGAATCTTATAACAGAAAATAAACAATAGCAAAAGCATAAAACATAAAACAGATAAACACAGAGATTTTCCCCTGGATCCCAAATCAGGACAACCAGCTTGATTTTTCATTATATTCCTATTAGTGTTACAACACATATATATACATGCTGAAGCATACATAAACCCCAATCCATTAACCTTGGATTAGAACATAACCGTAGTTCCCTTGACCGGATCTACAAAATACTAGGGGCCGAAAACCATCGTACCCCAAAACCATGTACAAAATCATGCACAAAACATGGGTGGGTCCACACACTAAAAAAAATTTCTCCTGCGCACTGCCTCGGACCCCAACAGTGGGGCCTACCTCCCCCCTTGTGACCCCCCTATTGTGCCCGGTGCAACGTACAGCGCGTGGGGCTAGTCATGGAAAGAATATAACATATACCCAACATTCTCCCACTTGTTGTTTTATTTCCACAGGGGGCCATAGGAGAGCTTAGTCATTGGGCCAATTATTCAACACCCATTATTTCTCTACACCAAGAGAACTTCTGAGTGCTCACAAAATTCATCAATGCATCTGCAACATTCTTCAAAGTTTCCACCTTTACCACCAACACCCTTTTAGCCTCAACCATATCTCTAACAGAGTTATATTGAACATCAATGTGCTTTGTCTTTGAATGGTAAGCAGGGTTCTTAGCTAAGAAAATTGCACTTTGGCTATCACAGTCTATCCTTATAGCTTGTTGTACCAACCCCATAATTGAACAGAATATTTGCAACCAAATTGCTTCCTTGCTTGCATGAGTGGTTGCTATGTATTCTACCTCTGTAGTTGAAAGAGCCACTACAGACTATCTTTTACTCATCCAACTGACTGTGCCTCCAAATAGGCTGAACACATACCCACTTGTAGATCTTCTTTGGTCTAGATCTCCAGCCCAGTCTGCATCAACAAAACCATGAATGTCCAACATTCTTTCGAATCCTGGTCTTCCCTAGTAACACAAGCCATAATCACTAGTGTCACGTAAATATCTGAAAACCTACTTCACTGTTGACCAATGCTCCTTCTATGGGTTTAACATAAGCTTGCTCAATACTCCCAATGCATGTGCAATGTCTGGTCTAGTACAGACCACTGCATACATAAGACTACCCACTGCACTTGCATATGGAACACGAGACATATCCTCCTCTTCTTCTTGTGTCTTGGGACACTGTTCAGTAGAAAGGTTTAGACCTATAGGAATAGGAACATTCACCAGTTTACTATCCTGCATATTGAACCTCTGTAATATAGTCTCAACATACTTCCTCTGGTTTAACTAAAGCTTCCTCTTTGCCCAATATCTCTTAATTTCCATGACCAAAATATAGTTTGCAGCACCAATATCCTTCATGTCGAATTTGGAGAACAGTTGGATCTTCAAATCTTGGATAATTTCTTTGTCATTTCCAATCAAAAACATATCATCCACATATAAGACCAAATAAATAACATGGTCACCAATTAATTTAAAATAAACACAGTGATCCTCCTTGCTTCTAGTGAAGCCAAGTCCCCGTATATAGGTATAAAATTTGTAATACGGCATCATTGGTGACTGTTTTAACCCATACAGAGACTTCTTCAAGCTGCATACTAGTTCTTCCTTACCCTTCACCATAAATCCTTCAGGTTGCTTCATGTATATCTCCTCTTCTATATCCTCATGAAGAAATGTTGTCTTCACATCCATATGTTCTATCTCAAAATCAAATGCAGCAACAACAGATAAAGGTAATATAATAGAAGTAACTTTGGCAATAGGAGAAAAAATATTACCAAAATCAATTCCCGACACCTGGGAATAACCTTTTGCTACCAACCGAGCTTTGTTTTTCTCCACCTTGCCTTCTACATTCATCTTCTTCTTAAACACCCATTTTCTCCTGATGGGCTTCCTTCCCGCCGGAAACTCCACTAGATCCCATGCCTTATTTTTGTGCGAGGATGCCATTTCATCAACCATGGCCTCCTTCCATACTTTTCCATCCTCTAAATCTACTACCTCGCTGACAGTTCTGGGATCATCATCAATTATAGTTAAGGCAAAACCTGAACAAAAATTAGATGGACTATACCTTTCTGGTTCCCTTCTTTCCCGAGTTGATCTTCTCACAACTAGAGTTTGTGGCTCTTACTCTTCTGAGTCTTCTTTTGCTGTAGAGTCTAATTCATCCTCCTTTAGCTCAAACTCTATCTTCTCAAGTTCCTTTGGTAGGACTTCATGTGTAACAACATCTTTCACCTCTCTAAACACCACATCTCGGCTGTACACAACCTTCCTTCTTTCTGGGTTCCAAATCTTGTAACCCTTTAAACCATCCTTATACCCAATAAATATGCACCTTTTAGATTTATTATCCAACTTGGTCCTTTTCTCAGTTCGAACATGTACATATGCATCACATCCAAATACCCTTAGATGTGAAAGAGAGGGTTTCTTACCAGTCCATACCTCATGTGGAGTCTTATCCTCCAAAGCTGATGAAGGTGATCTGTTAACTAAGTAACATGTAGTCTCCACTTCCTCTACCCAGAATTCTTGTCATAACCCGGTGCCACTAAGCATGCTTCTAGCCTTTTCCATCAGTGTTATGTTCATTCTTTCTGCAACTCTGTTTTGCTGAGGTGTGTATGGAGTATTCTTCTACCGTGCTATACCACACGTCTTACAGAACTCTTCAAATTCCTTCTTGAAGAACTCCCCACCATTATCTATCCTCAGCGCCTTTATCTTCTTCTCTATCTGGTTTTCCACCAGAGCCTTAAATTCTTTAAATCTGTCAAAGACTTCAGATTTATTCCTCAAGAAATATATCCATGTATTCCTTGAGAAGTCATCTATGAATGAAACATAGTACATGTACTTCTGATGGAACTGACACAGGCCCAAACACATCACCGTGCACAATTTCTAATATCTTGTTTGCCCTCTTAGCACCAGAAGGAAAACTCACCCGATTCTGCTTCCCATATACACAATGTTCACAGAAATCGAAATCCAGAGAACAATTAGACATACCTTCTACCATATCATCTCTCGTTAGATTCAGCCTTGGTACCTTCCTTCAGTGATCAAACATGCTCTTACAAAGTGATTTTAAGGTGTCAAGGTCAAATTTTTTCATTTCAAAGAGTCTTCAAGCAAAATTTGGTCACTAGGCATTAGGTCTAGGGTTTGTTTTCACTCTTTTCAAAGTTGTCCAAATGTCGGTCCATGTCACCATTCAGCTGAGTGTACCATCATTCAAAGGGTTTTCATCATCATGTCAAGTTCCATTGGGTCATTTTACAGCTTGTTCATGCTTCAGTTGTGCCTAGGTAAGGTCCATTTCCCTCTCCTAGGGTTTTGGAGGTAATTTCTCTTGGATAGTCAAATCATCGAAAAAACTTGTATCCTGATGTTCACACACCTTCCCCTATCATTAATGTACCTTATTAAACACTTCCCATCACTGAGATCCCTAAAATTCCTCATTTTTGCACAAACCCTAGTTTCTTGCCACAACTTGGCAATTTTCTAGGCTAGGCCTGTGGTTTGCCCTTTTGGACCCCTTCCCCTCACTCAATCTCCGAGATTCCACTTTCACCTGCTTCCTAACATCCCTCCATACTTCCAAAAATTTCCCCAAGAATTTAGAATCCCCTTATCCCCTTCATTTCGCTTCATTTCGACAAAATTCCTTGTTTCACACATCGGGATAAGTTTCACTCAAAAGATGTTTCAGAGAAATAAAAGATGAATTTTGGAAAAATGAGAGAGGTTTTTGTCCAAAACCTGCCAAGGAAGAAAAATTTCCTTCAATTTTTACACAGGTGTCATGGTTTTAGAGAAATTTCAAAAATACCGTTGTCTCAAGAGAATTGATGCACCTGCTGGGAGTAGTGTTGGGAGATTTGATTTTCTGACACGGCAAATGAGCTCCAAATTGGAAAATTCCACTTGGGTTGGATAGGAAACATCCAGAGATTTCCAACAAGCTATTATGAGCTCAATTTGGATGCCAGGAAGTACCTCAAAATCAGGTTGAAAGGCGCGCGACCCACTTGTTTCAGGGGTGAGACCCACTTAAATTTTTGGCTGAATTTTCAACTTCCAGCTCAGAGTTTCGGCCAGTTTGGACCAGTTTTGCTTGGGGATGAAATTTTTGAGTTATTATGATGTAAATTTATGTTTGGAATGTAAATTTGGTTCATTTTTACCTATTCTAGAAGATTCACTCTTAAAAAAGTGAAAATCATGTAAATGAATCAGTTTCCACTCTTTTAGAGGCAAGTTGTTAGCTGCCTAGATTTTAGTTCCTTGATTAGAATTTGGTTGAAACTGACCCCTGAAGGAGGAATTAGAACCCTAGAGGTGTGGGAAGGGGTTAGGATGATCTATATGATGTAATTTCTCAATCATTTTCAGAGGTTGGAGAGGTTGGACTCTTGGGAGACTTTTGGCACCATTGTACATATTTTTTCATATTTTGGCTAAGGAAAGATCAGAGGTTTTGCGGCACTTGTTGGGATCCTTGTGGTGTTTTGTTCTTGATGGTGTTTTCTCTCTGTTTACTGTAAGTTCTTCATGTTTAATGTATTCCATTCCTTTCATATGCTTCTGAACTAAATTGAATGAGTAGATGAGGTTGAATCCATTGTTTACCGTGCTCTGCCTTTGAATTCATTTAGTTCTATATGTTTTCGACTGTTTGGAGAAGATCCAAGTTCTTCTTTGCCCTCTTCAGCTCCTCGTCGGTCTAATCTGTCCGTATATCGAATCAAAAGCATCAAGACAATCACCTACCTCGCCCCAACTCGAAATCTGCAAAGGTCTGACCTTATCCCCGGACCGAAAATTTGTTTTTCCCATTTCTCTAGCGAAAACCCAAAAATCAAAAATCAAACTTACCTATCTCTTTACTAGCCTAAAATCAGTTCCTATCGTAAGTCATCTCGCACCCTATTTCTCATTTTATCGAGATTGATGGAGAGAGCCCTCTCCTGCCCTCGTAGGGCTAGCTACGAGGCTGAGCGTGGTTTGATGTAGCCTTGAGTTTTATCTCATTTCAGCCTGAGGTAGATTTGAGTGCTAACATAGTGGCGACCATACTGGGGAAGAATTGGTTTAAGCTCATGGATGTCATTTGCTCTCATTAGCTACGTACGGAGTCTCAAGTCACGCTAGGAACTTCTCTCGAACCCACACGACTGGCGAGTACAGCGGTACAAACGCCGGCTTCCGTCCACCGCCCAGCTTGCAATGTGACACTCGACTTGTAGATTGTCTTGCCCCAGTATATGTATCAAGATCAGATCTGATGGTTGATGGTGGACAACGATCAGACATAAGAAGGCTGAAATCATTCACCTGGTGACTCCAATTCAAAGTCTGGAGGACTAACTCTTTCTTTGAGAAAATGGAAGGATCTTACACAAAGTTCAGGTATCTAAAGTGGAATGGTATTCAGGATCTAATCTGCTTTCTTGTAAATTACTTCTTTGCTGGTCTTGAAGCTGTCCTGAAAGTTTTTCAAAATTTTTTGTATGAGAAAGGTCATCAAAATCTTCACTCGACCTATTCAAAGAGTGTAAATACTGAGTTTCCCTTTGATCCTGGCCTGCTTACTTTTCCCACATATTATGATGACTTTCTTCAGAGTGATGAGCCAGAAAATCAAGCTGATCCCACAGCTCTTGTACATGCCCCTACACCTTGTAAAATTCCAGATCGGTACAAACCTCTTGTTTTACCTTCTGTTCTTCATGCTTTTCCTGCAAATTATGACCTATATATACCAAGATTTGACGGTGAATGTAACAATGTCAACGCTGAGCAACATGTGCAGAATGTTGAGACTTTTCTAGATCTTTTTGAAGTTGATGACGAAGATGTTAGTATTAGACTTTTTGCTCTTTCTTTGCAAGGCCAAGTGAAGAGTTGGTTTAAAGCCCTGCCTGATGCGAGCATCTCAGATTTCCAGCAGTTCGTCACAGTTTTCCTCGACAGGTGGATGATCGGACAAAACTTTTTGTTGATTATAGAGGAGTATAACCAGCTGAAAAGATTGCCAGGAGAGACAGTACAACAATTTTCTGCTAGATTTAACCAAGTTTATTATTCGATGCCAGTTGATATAAGACCTTCTCCTAGATCTGCTCTCTTGCACTACCCGGGTGCCTTTGATCCGGAAATGGAGTTTCAGTTGAGAGAAAAGAATATTGCAACGCTTCACGAAATGCAGAACAAGGCAGTAAATGTAGAGGCTCATTTTCTGATCTTGAGGGCAAGGTTGAAGGAAGAAGAAAAGAAGAATGTTTCAGAGCAGCTGACACCTTCAGAGGAAAAGCTTGATCTTTTCGTAAATGCAGTAGAAGAGATGGTGCGGAAAATGACTGCAAAAAATGACAATGACATTCAAGAACAAGTTGCTGATCCAAAACATTTTGTTTCTGATCCCAGTCGTCATAGTGATTGTTTTATAGATCATTGTGAAGAAGAGAGAGCTATTGATATGATGTGTATGTTTGATGATGTGTTTTATACTGATGAATTGCCTCAGTTTGATCAGTATGATGATGATTATGTTCTCCAAATAGAAGCTAATCTTGCAGACAAATCAGTAGCTAGTTTATGCGAGGAGGAAGTTCACTTTCAGCAGCTCGAGTACAGTGATCAACCAATGCATATCAGCTATGGAAATGATGAGGAAAGTGCAGAAAATTTTGATGTAAGTGAAGGATATTTGCCTTTTTGTTTTGATTCGTTTCAGTTCATTAGAGATAACTTCCATGCAATCAGAAATCAAACGTCAACAAGTCTTGATCTGAATCGTCTTGAGGGCAACGAAAACTTCTCATATTCAGACTTGCAGGCCCCAAAAGTCATTGATTTTCAAGTGGCAGCTGAAGACTTGGAAGTGGGCACACATGATTTAATGATTCAAGGTGACTCCGTACCTTTCTGTTTTGAATCATTTCAGTTTTTGAGAGAAAAATTGCATAGTAAATCTTCAGATGAGCAGCTTGTAGCATCAGATTTGCAGCCATCCAATGCAATTGAAGGTCAGATTACAGATGAAGGTGTGGAAGATGAAATACATGATTTGATGATGCAAGAAAATTCTATACCCTTTTGTTTTGAATCATTTCAGTTTATAAGGCAGAATATTCGTAATATGTCTCAAGGAAAAGAGGAACAGCCAGTAGGATGTCATACAGTTTCAAGGGATACAGTGCAGCAGTCTTCTCAAGTTTTTGATGATCCTATTGCTCGTGTGTTGGATGATGTTTGCTATAAAAATTCTGCTCCATTAGCTAACCATGTGCCCGAAAAGAATGTTGATGATAATCTTATTCAAAGGTCACCTTCATTGTCTTGTTTAACAGATTGTTCATTGCATAGTACATGTCAAGATTTCCGTTCATATGAGGAGATTGATGAACGAGACTTTTGTTCTGTCTGGAATCAGCAACAAAGTTTTATTTTTCATGAATTTCAGGATCCTTTTGACAGCTTGCTGTAATCACCAAAGAAAAGCACCGCAGATGTGAGGAAAATTTTAAGATCAAGGTATGGAGATTATCTGGACCAGAGCTATGTTTATGAAGATCCATTCACAGTATTCTTGCAGTCATCCAGTCAATTTATGCTTTGCAAGTTTATCAGCAGTCCACTTGGTTCAAAGTTTCCATGGGAGTTGCCTTTTAGTAGTTACTTCTCATTGTTCATAAGCAACCATTTGGGAAGAAATCAAACAGCAGCCAGCATGCTTACATGGTTGCATTGGCTGTTCCATTTCACTTGATTGGGTGGTGAAAAGTACAATCAGAGTAGGTTGTATTGAATAAGCTCTACTTTGAGCATTTTTTCCAGTTTGTCAGTTGTGTTTAAGTATCAAGTCAGTTCTTAGTTGAGTGAGAGTAAATTTGTGTCATCAATTCATCAGTTTTCAGTCATGCATTTCAGTTTGAGTTTTTGATTCTATTGCCCAATGGATGAAGGCACTGGTCTGCTCTCCCAAAGATCTGCCGTTCTTGGCACCTCCAAGGAGCTACCATCCCCATTGGAGCCAATGTTAGAGTCAGCCTTTGCAACCTTCCTCCAGTGATCAAACATGCTCTTACAAAGTGATTTTAAGGTGTCAAGGTCAAATTTTGTCATTTCAAAGAGTCTTCAAGCAAAATTTGGTCACTAGGCATTAGGTCTAGGGTTTGTTTTCACTCTTTTCAAGGTTGTCCAAATGTCAGTCCATGTCACCATTCAGCTGAGTGTACCATCATTCAGAGGTTTTTCATTATCATGTCAGGTTCCATTGGGTCATTTTACATCTTGTTCATGCTTCAGTTGTGCCTTGGTAAGGTCCATTTCCCTCTACTAGGGTTTTGAAGGTAATTTCTCTTGGATGGTCAAATCATCGAAAATACTTGTATCCTGATGTTCACACACATTCCCCTATCCTTAATATACCTTATTAAACACTTCCCATCACTGAGATCCCTAAAATTCCTCATTTTTGCACAAACCCTAGTTTCTTGCCACAACTTGGCAATTTTCTAAGCTAGGCCTGTGTTTTGCCCTTTTGGACCCCTTCCCCTCACTCAATCTCTAATATTCCACTTTCCCCTGCTTCCTAACATCCCTCCCTACTTCCAAAAATTTCCCCAAGAATTTAGAATCCCCTTATCCCCTTCATTTCGCTTCATTTCGACAAAATTCCTTGTTTCACACATCGGGATAAGTTTCACTCAAAAGATGTTTCAGAGCAATAAAAGATTAATTTTGGAAAAATGAGAGAGGTTTTTGTCCGAAACATGACAAGTAAGAAAAAAATCCTTCACTTTTTACACAGGTTTCATGTTTTTAGAGAAATGTCAAAAATACCGTTGTCTCAAAAGAATTGATGCACCTGTTGGGCGTAGTGTTGGGAGATTTGATTTTTGACAAGGAAAATGAGCTCCAAATTGGTCAATTCCACTTGGGCTGGATAGCCAACATCCAGAGATTTCCAACGAGATATCAAGAGCTCAATTTGGATACCAGGAAGTACCTCAAACTTAGGTTGAAAGGTGCGCGACCCACTTGTTTCAGGGGTGAGACCCACTTAAATTTTTGGCTGAATTTTCAATTTCCAGCTCAGAGTTTCGGCCAGTTTGGACCAGTTTTGCTTGGGGATAAAATTTTTGAGTAATTATGATGTAAATTTATGTTTGGCATGTAACTTTGGTTCATATTTACCTATTCTAGAATATTCACTCTTAAAAAAGTGAAAATCATGTAAATGAATCAGTTTCCACTCTTTTAGAGGCAAGTTGTTAGCTGCCTAGATTTTAGTTCCTTGATTAGAATTTGGTTGAAACTGACCCCTGAAGGAGGAATTCGACCCCTGGAGGTGTGGGAAGGGGTTAGGATGATATATATGATGTAATTTCTCAATCATTTTTAGAGGTTGGAGAGGTTGGACTCTTGGGAGACTTTTGGCACCATTGTACATATTTTCATATTTTGGCTAAGGAAAGATCAGAGGTTTTGCGGCACTTGTTGGGATCCTTGTGGTGTTTTGTTCTTGATGGTGTTTTCTCTCTGTTTACTGTAAGTTATTCATGTTTAATGTATGCCATTCCTTTCATATGCTTTTGAACTAAATTGAATGAGTAGATGAGGTTGAATCCATTGTTTACCGTGCTCTGCCTTTGAATTCATTTAATTCTATATGTTTTCGACTGTTTGGAGAGGATCCAAGTTCTTCTTTGCCCTCTTCAGCTCCTCGTCGGTCTAATATGTCCGTATATCCAATCAAAAGCATCAAGACAATCACCTACCTTGCCCCAACTCGAAATCTGCAAAGGTCTGACCTTATCCCCGGACCTAAAATTTGTTTTCCCCATTTCTCCAACGAAAACCCAAAAATCAAAATCAAACTTACCTATCTCTTTACTAGCCTAAAATCAGCTCCTATCTTAAGTCATCTCACACCCTATTGCTCATTTTATCGAGATTGACGGAGAGAGCCCTCTCCTGCCCTCGTAGGGCTAGCTACGAGGCTGAGCGTGGTTTGATGTAGCCTTGAGTTTTATCTCATTTCAGCCTGAGGTAGATTTGAGCGCTAACAATTTCTATGCATTATCTAAAGGCCCTTCTCTCCAATATGTCCAAGCCTTTGATGCCATAGCATGGTCTTTTCTCCAGAGATAGCTAGGATTTCTGCTCCACTTTTAGGAACCATAGAACCGTTACACCCATCAATAAGAGTTATACCTTATAGCTTGTACAGAGTTTCAATCCAAACTCCCCGCATTAATACCAGTGCTCCCCGAACCATCTTGCAGGCATCTTTCTCGAACACTGTTTTTACACCTACATCATCCATCTTTCTTACAGAAATCATATTTCTAGCCAATGTAGGAATATGCAGAACACCAGGAAGTGTTCTAATCCTTCCACCTTGCAGCTTCAGCTTAACCTTTCCACATCCCATGATTTTGGCATTTGTATCATCCCCTAAGAAGACATCACCACCATCATATTTCTCATATTCGCAGAACCACTACCTATGGAGAGTGAAGTGAAAGGATGCGCCTGAGTAAATCAACCATGACTCATGATCTACATGTGTATTTGAAGAAGAAGACAATTACAAATCCCCACCTTCATCCAAGGTGGTTTTTTCCTTTGTAGAAGGAGCATCATCAGATCCCTTTCCTTTCTCAGGAGCTTTAGATCTGCACTCCTTTTTGTAGTGTCCTTCCTTTCCGCATTTCTAGCATACCTTTACAAACTTTCCAGGAGATTTAGATCTCCCTCTATATTTGGATCTCCCACTCGAAACCTTATTCTTGTTTCTATTTTGGGACCTTCCTCGTACAGATAAGGCATCTCCATTCTGGCCCTCCATATTTCTCCGTCTCATTTCCTCCGACAACAAGGCTGAGACAATGTCATCAAGATTCAAGGTAGTTGTATTGCTACCTATTGCAATAACCATACTGTCCCATAAGTTTGGTAGAGAACACAACAAACTGATGCACTTATCTTGATCTGATATTTTGATATCAACAGATGACAGCTGAATTACCACAATATTGAAGGCATTCAGATGCTCTGTCACCCAGTCTCCATCCTTCATCCTCAGGTTATACAATTTTTTTCATAGGAATAACTTATTCACCAGAGACTTAGATTGGTACAAAGTACCAAGTTTTTCCCACAAATTCTTCGTCGTAGCTTCCCAGATACATTCAACAATACAGAATCTAAGACACACAACCGTATTGTGCTCTTAACCTTCCGATCCAGTTTCTTCCAGTCTTCATCTAACATTTCCATTGGTTTAGTACCTGGATCTACCACGATCCACTGATCTTTATCCACCAGTAGATCCTCCATATTGAGCTTCCATAACTCAAAGCTCTGACCATTGAATTTCCCAATCTCTATATTTCCGTCACTCGCCATCTTCTTTCACCGCAATAATCAACCCTGCAGATCTCCCACTGAACAAGGTCTACCTTAGGCCCAAGAAAAAAACCCTCAGTAGAAAAGGCGTCCCCTTGAAGCTGAAACAACTTCGATACCAAATGTAGGTTTTAACCCTGAACATAAATTATCTACACATGAATCTTATAACAGAAAATAAACAATAGCGAGAGCATAAAACATAAAATAGATAAACACAGATATTCTCCCCTGGATCCCAAATCGGGACGACTAGCTTGATTTTTCATTATATTCCTTTTAGTGTTACAACACATATATATACATGTTGAAGCATACATAAACCCCAATCCATTAACCCTGGATTAGAACATAACCATAGTTCCCTTGACCAGATCTACAAAATACTGGGGGCCGAAAACCATCATACCCCAAAACCATGTGCAAAATCATGCACAAAACATGGGTGGGTCTGACTATGAGTGGGTCCACACACCAAACAAATTTTCGTCGAGGCACTGCCTCAGGCGCCAACTTTTGGGGCTTCCTCCCCCCTTGTGACCCCCCTGTTGTGCCCGGCGCAACGTAAACTGTGTGGGGCTAGTCGTGGAAAGAATATGACACATACCCAACATGATAAACATAAATATTTGATGGAGTTATCAAAAACACCTCTTTCCTCTTTAGGAATGAGAGGGGATCTATCTATGAGTCACTCCATTAGTGTGAGAGAATTTTATGGTAACGATCATGTTTTTATGCATAATGATCTACTTGATGAATAATTTCTTTCCTTTACCATACATGTGTAGGCCATTGCTCCAAGTGAGGTAAATCTACCTTATAAAATTCATGGTCAACTTGAGGCCATAAATAGTGTTGAGCATGGCCACTCCCTAGGAGGATATAGAAAGATGATATATCATGCATAGTTTACTCCATCGGCACCAAACGTTTTTCTCCTTATACCAGCTTGTGAGAGGGTTGTGGCAACAAACAAGTGGTGGGAAAACCACTTATTATATCATGTTCTGAGGTAGTCACGAGACATACTGTGCTGGTTCCACATGTGGGACTATGATCCACCTCTAGTATTACATATGGAAACTTATGTATCCTTGGTTATGATCCCATACATTGATGATGTCCTTATTCTCATTATGAGAATGAATGGAGGGAGGATGCAAGGATGGAATGTGCCCATTGGGAGTAAGATTCTCCATGTTTTAGGGAGAACAGTGAGAAAATCATGATTGATACCTTAGATGCTTTTTTTCCTTATGAGGTGAGTTATTTCCATCTCATGAGTACTTGGGAGCATAATTTCATGGAGGCATTGACTGGGAGACACTTGGTTCATGAGGAGAACTTGTCACATGGAGGTGTCACCAAGGAAGGAAGAGAAGGGTTGCAGCACTGAACTTTACTGTTGCTCAAGGACAAGAAAAATTTGTGAGGGGAGGACTGTAATATTCCCAATTATCTTTAACCTAGTTGGAATATTAAATTTTGTTTTTTCTTCTTAGTTTGAAGAATAATAGGGTATGGAGACCCATAAATCTCCTTAGTAGGAATAAAATCACTCCTAATGTGAATGAAGATCATTTCAGTAGCTTGATTAAACATCCGTGTGTGTGAAAAGGGGTTGGATCATGTAGATTGGGTCAACTTTGACAAAATCAACAATGCCAGTATGGAAGGAGTGGCATTCATTGTGGGACACCACAGTTTTGGAGGGAGACACCATGCATGGAAGTAGTACATTTAATGAGTGGGACCCAAGGTGAGGAATCTCACCAAGCATATAAGGAAGCAGATGGCATCCATAGAAGGTGTGTTTTGATTATTATTTTTTCTATGGTATGAATTACTATTTGCTCCCTTCAGTTGTTTAGCGAAGACTGTAGTGTTCTTTAGCATAAGGGTGCTCGCGAGCGGGAATCCCATCCTCATCCTTGGGGGAATTTGAGTGCCCACTGATGAGAGTTGATTTATATTCATTTCCACATTTCGACATCATGCCAAGACTTTAGTCTTACTATACAGCGTAGTTTCTTATAGATTTTTGTTGTGTTGTAGGGTAGAAGTTGCGGAGGGTTTGTAGGGCCATTTTCTGAGCTTGTGTTTCGGTTGAGAGGTAGCCCTTGCATTGGGAGATCAACAAGGAGTTCCTTGAGAATTATATCATCATTTTGCACCACGCCAAGCTACCACCATCACCTACATCACAAATTCAGTCCATGACTGCTTTATTTTAGAGATGTTTTGCATGGGTGATTTCTGTGCATGATTTGGGGAGTTAGTTCTTTAGTGGAGGGATCAACCTTTCACCTAGACAGTCTATTGGAGGAGAACCACATATTTATTTATAGGATTCATAAATATCTTCCAAATATTTTTCTGTAGTGGATCTCTGGTCGTGGGGTTTTAGTTCACTATTGTATTCTGATCTATTTCTGGAAACCCTCATGGGTTGTCTAGGGAAAATGATATAGGGCCTTATTCTTTATGTATAACATATTTTGAGCCACATATCATTGTATTATTATAGTAGCAGTTATTCTCATTAGGAATACACTGTAGTAGTTCTCTGAAATTTTTTATAGTAGCACCACCTCATTCTTGAGGGGATTTACTCATTGGAGGTTTGTTAGCTCATGTTGTATTAATTCTGCCTCATTGTACTACACTTATTTTTTGATGATATATATAAGAATGTGGCTCCATATTGGTCTCATATATTGATGTGATGTTATACACTGCTATTTCCATCATTTTGTTCTATATTCCCGTCTTTTCCATTTTGGAATATCACAGATTCTCTTTTAGACATTGATAGATCAATTTACGTTGTTTCCAAAACTAGTCATGTAGTATCTTAAGGTAGAAGTGTGGTTTTTAATGCATTTTATTTCTAAGAAAGAATATATTAGTTAGATTGAATAGGTATGAGATTTTAGGGATTCATTTCAGTTTTCATTTCAATCTGTAGTATTGCATTTCTATTTCTTAGATATTAGATTTTGATGATCACTTATCTCTGCCTTTTGAATAATTAGAGTTTGCATTTCTTGTTTTGAAAATGTTTTATTTCAAGAATGATACTTAAATTGGTCTGATAAAGCCTTTGATTTCATTAGTATTTCCCTTTTATTTTAGAAATTTAGAATAATTTGTGTTGAGTTGAATTGATTACTTATGTTAGAGTGAAGAATTCTTTTATGAGAGTGATATGAGCACTAGTTCAGTTAAATGATAGAAGAGTGTTTTTATTCCATACTTAATGACCATTATTAAGGAAATTTATATAATCTGACCATTAAGCTGAACCAACACACAGTATAAATCATGTTTATGACTCCGAAATTAAAAATTTAATATTAAGAGCTTTAATTCACCAATTAAAACTCTAAAAAATTTGGTTATTATTACAAAGTTTCAAGGGTATTGCAGGACACGAGAGGGCAGAGAGTGTATGGTAAGATGTGAGTGAAGAGCCACACATCTACTTTTGTGGGGTTTCTCTAAATTCTGACCATTGTTGCATATATTTGAACTTTATTTTATGTTTCTTTATGCATAAGAATATAAGTAGGCCTTATAATAGTCCGAAATATTTTATGAGAAACATAATTTCCGAATTGTTTTTCTTTCAATAGATTAAACATTTCTTTGATTTAGCATTTTCCCCAACACGTCGTTCCCCTCCTTTTATGAAAAATTATATTTTATGCAAGTGTGGTGAGAATTATTTCAGCCAATAGCTTTTAAATTCATTTATATTTAGAATCCAATATTCAACATTATATCATTTTTGGAGTGTTGTAAGAAACTTTGTGTACTAATCCCTGTGATGACAGAAATACGAGTTGGATTTTTTATGATAATAAAATGTTATTTTGAGGAATCATTCAATGAAGATTTTTTATGATGCTACAGAGACAGAAAACTCATCCAATGAGGAATTAAAAAAATTATAATTTAAGACCTTGCTTGAAAATAAATTAAATAAATTAAATATTATTAAATCTTGATTTTGAAATTGGATGATTTGAAGGAAACAAAAGGATGAAAACCACTACTTATCCTTTGTACGAACTATAGAAAGAATAATTTCCTTGGAAAGTTCCCACTTAGCGGTCTAAAAGTTTGAAAAAATTGCAAGCAGGATAATCTAATAGAACATTTCCCATCACTACCAAAATTACTATAGGTACTCAAGAAATCAAGGAATCAAATCAACTACCAAGTATAACTCAAAACTCATTATCATTTGATACTTGGAATAATCTTTATTTTCATGAGCAAGTTCCTCAAAATTGTTATAATCCTGCAGCTTCATGGCAAAATTTTGATCCTCCTTCAATTGAATATCCTATTTCATCATCACAGTGGCTCTCTCCTTGGCCCTCATCCTCAAGCAAGATATCTCCATGTCCTCAAGGATCATTTGAATCCTTCTATCTAGGTAAATCTTCCATGAAAATTCAATCATATGAGCACCAACAATAACCGCAATATCTTTAAAATGCACCATTAAGTTATCCTCCTCCATAGTCCCAGCAGCATGTGCAACCTTAACCTAGCCCTAATCCATACCCTAGTCCTAGTACAAACCCTAATCCATACCCTAGATCTAACTATAATTCAAAATTAAAACCCAGACCTAACCCTAGTCCAAAGCCTAATCCCAATCCAAATCCAAACCTTAGTCCAAGCATTAACCAAAACCCTAATATAAATCATCAGGTTGCACAATATTTTGAACCATATATTCTTCTCGTTGATTCCCCTATTGAAAAAAAATTTACACCTTCCATTTTGGAAAAGGGAATTAATTTGGAAACTTCCCCCATTACCGCAGAACATTCACCCTAGGAATATGTAGTTCAAAGACCACCAGAGGAGCAATATTTCATTGCAACTTGTTCAAAAAATGTTATTAAAAATCAAAACCCTAGAATCTCTCTCAATCATTCTTATCAATTTGAAAATCAAATATTTGAGCCTAAACTTGAGGGATTTATATTTTTTCTTTCACCAGATTCTTTGTGCCTTTGGGAGAGTGACTATCAAATTGTGGAAGATTTGCATCTATTGGAGAATCCTAAATATGTGGATTCCATTGAATCCTAGTTTCATGCAGTCATGAAGCCATCTTATTTCCTCATCATTGGGAAACTCTTGGTACCATATCGAATGAAGGAAATGGTTTCTCATGCTTTGGTATGTCTTGAAGTGTATTCTTTAAAACTAAGTGTGAGTATAATCAACATTTTGTTACACTCCTAGATTCATCGGAAGTACTCCTATACTTAAAACAGAGTCTTTCACCTCTTAGGGTAAAGTAGGGTAGGAGAATAAATGAATAAATATGTTATAATGTTATTAAAGTTTAGAATTTTAAATCATGGATGTTAAAAGTAATTTTGACCCACATTAGTTTTTAACACACACATTTGTGACAAACCTTGTTGAGTACAATTCACTCTAATACCTCATGATTTTGGAAAAGTAACCATGATTGAGCACTCTGATAAGTTTTCATGTAGGATATATATTTTCAGTTTCCCTTAGAAGGTAGTATTTGAAAACCCCCTATGGTGGACCACCCTTATAAAGATCATAATGATCTATTCAAAAGAACACTAGCATTCTTAACTCAAATAATATTTCAGTCATTATTTGGGATATTTTTAATAATTTTCTAGGGTAGAGGAATTAGCCAGCAATGATTAGTCATTAAAAAAATTTCATACCATCTTGTACTATTAATTACTAGAACTATCTCCCCACTTATTAAATAACCTTTAAGGTTAATCATAATCAGAGCTTACAAAAGATTTAGGGAAGGATAGGAGGTATCTTAATGAGCCAACCTACCACGATCATGGGACCTAACTAGGATGAGATTACTGCTACTGGTCACCAAACTAGAGTAATGTGTTTCAGCCAAAAATCTAGAAGACAAGAGGTCTCATCATAAGCTGGCCTGTTCATTTGTTTTACTTCTTGTGGGTCGCACTACCATCAGTTGGTTACCAAGCTAGGACAATTGACTTCATCTAAAAATTCAAATAAGCTAACTCTGAATGTATATCTAGTAAGCGGGACACGAACATTTCGCTAGGTTAAAAGACATCCCTACCAAGGGTATGGACACCTGCAAGCAACAGGGCCATGTCTATGGTATTAGAGTTAATTGTATACTATGATTTTCTTGGTTATCCATGTATGTCCCTGAAACTTATCATTTTATTTCTTAGACAACGGTTTTAAGAAAATTTGGACCTGATGCTTTGAGTTTTATTTTTGAAAATTTTGGATCTTTTAATGATGTGGTACCCATAAGGGAGGTAATTCTTCATACTATATTAAGAGGAAATTTTGTTTTTGAATCCGAATGAAAACAAAATTTAGAGTATTCAATAAAGAGGTTGCTAATTGGTCCATGAAAGTGTCATATTACTTTATTCTTACTTTCCTTTTATGGTATCATAACTTTAATTTTTATGGTATTTGAAGTGATGAAATACTCAATGATGACTACTCAGAAGGTGTTTGTTTCCAACAATGTGTTTTGATTGTATTTGCCTCTAAATATGTGTTGTATGACCTAGGTACGAGATTGCTATAGTAGGTGTGGGAATCTTGTCTTATTATTTTTGAAACTGCACTTTAAAAAAAAAAAAAAAAATTATCATAAGCCTCTGGCTAGAAACAAAATAGGGAATTAATTTGGGACAAGGTAATAGGTATGTGCAACACTCTTTTCTCTATAATGGCTAATTTTAGTACGTGATATTGTTTTATCATTTCACATGGTTTTAGCTAGTAATGTAATAGTAATGTTGCGGGCTAATGAATGCATTACAATATCATGCATCTTCGTCCTTGCTAAAATATTTGCTGATATTTTTCCTGCCTTATTTCATAGTCTTATAATTTTTCTTGCACGAGGACGTGCAAGAAGTTCAATGTGGGGGGATGTTGAGCTGCCTTTATGTCCATATTTTTACGATTTTTATCAAATAATTTTCTGCTCGTGCCTAGTATTTTAATGATTTTCATATTATTAGGTTGATGATTAGAGGCATTTAGAAACATCAATTACTAAATTATAAATTATTTTTATTAGTTAATTTGAAGGGTTCTTTGTGCAATAGTTTCATTAATAAATGCCTTCTTGGTGGCGGGTAAATAACTATAGTGAAAGGCATATTTAATTAGGGATCCACCTCAACATAAACATTAAGAGTCAACATCTAAAAATTCTTCTCTTGTAATGTTCCAAAATTTTATGGAACATTAAAAAAAAAAAAAAAATTCTTTAGGAGGAGAATAAATGGGTAAGAGAACTCATTGATAATAAAAATATGAATAAGGAACCCTTATAATGTGAAAAGGGATCAATAAAGAACTGGAATTCACACCCCATGTGTGAAAAGAGACAATTTGTAGGTGGATAATTCTAGAATAAGCCAAGTTTACTGCGCAGATTGAGAAGATAATGTTCACTTGGTGGGCCAGCGCAGTTTGAATAAGAGGGAAATCATTCTAGAAAGGAAACCCTAAGGTGTGGCGCCCATGAAAAATCACCTTTCACTTGTTTAAAAGGATAACGAAGCAACCATTCTCATTCATGCTTTTGATTATCATTTTTCTTATCTTCTCAGACAAGAGCATTCTCTTGTTGTTTAGCTGAGATGCAGTGCTGCTACCACTGGTTGTTCTCGGGCGGGAATCCCATCTCTTCCATAGACTAGCTCTTGGAAGAGCTTTTTCTTCATATTCCCCATATTCTAGCTTGAGGCCAAAGCATTCCATTCAGCTCCAGCGCAGTCTCCATTGGTGGTTGAGTTGTGTTGCTGGGTGTTGCAGGGGAGGGTTTCTCAACATCACTTCCAGCATTGTATTTCAGAGGAGGGAGTCTCCATTCCTTTGGGAGATAAGCGAGGGATTTTTTGATCTTCATTCCATCATATTTCAAACTAGGCCAATCATTTTCCATCAGTATAGGAGCATCCCTCTTCCTTCATTGCGCAGTTTCTAGAGAACATTTGCAGTGAGGGTTGCAACATTTCAGTGGGTAGTGAGATCTTCAATGAAAGGATCAGCCTTTCATTTGGGAGATTAAGAAGAAGAGTTACATCAGATATTGAATCATATTCAACAAGGCTCCTCCTATTTCTATTTTCTATTGAGTTGCAATAGCTTCCCAGCAACTTCGTCATTTTGGTAAAACGCCATTTTGTCTAGTTTTCGTCTAATCCTTTTAGAGGATTGTTCTATTGTATTTTCAGGGGTTGAGACCTTACTCCTCCTTTCTTATTTGAGCTTACATTTTTCTATCATTCATGTACATGAATTTACTGTTGCAGTACCTCCATATACTGCGCAGTCTTAGATGGGAATAAACTATGCAAGTAGTGTTTTCTCCATTTCTATGAACCTATCTCATTGAGACTCTTTACTTGATTTGAGTAATAGACTTCTAAAGAGTTTGTCTACATTTTATGCTGCATATGTATTTGAATGTTGTTTTCATATTCATGTGATATGGCACTTTTGAAATAACATTGTCATTTCCATTGTTGAGTAAAGTGTTCTTGTAGCCCTCCTTATTGGGCCCTTTTCTGAAGATAACAGGTGAAGGAGGCTTGTCTCAAGCTCCTAGAAGGATTTGTTTTAAGTCCACTTTAGTATTTCAGCTCTAGATAGATATATCTAAAGGATCCTAGACTAGGGATCAAATCTTGATACCTCCATTTGTGGAAAATGTGTTTTCCAGGCTTGGGTTGCTAGCCATTCCTTCTAGGAAATTTCACATATATATATATAGAGTCTATGAAGGGCCAGGTAGCCTCTGGATCTCACCATTCCTTGAGAAGGTGACATATCCAGAAAATTCCCCGATAGTCTATCTTTGGAATAGACTTGCGATATTCCCGTCAAAGGCCCAACATTCTTGTGAGGGACATGAAAGAAAGAAGAAAGGTGACTGAGGAGGAAACCCTTAGTGATTTCTTGAAGGAGTAAGAGTCTCACACTCATATATTCAGAAATCAGCCCACTATTTCTAAGTTTTGTAAGAGAAAGGTGAAGGGGAAGGAGCAGCAAGATAGATTTCATCTATCTACTTTTGGAAGTTTACCTTCATATTCAGTGAAAGATTGGGTGGAGGAGCCAAACAGCTTCCAAAAACAGCACCACATTTCATAAGCATAAATCATCAAGGTTGCAGCGCTGCATTTGAGAGGTAAGGCTCATGCATGGTGGCAACTTCAGTCCATTTCTCTTGAGAATGTTAAAGCTTCATCTTATGTAAATTTCACTAAGTCATTGGTGAAAAAATTTGATCAGAACATTCATGAAACGCATGAGATGGAGTTAAACCAAGGGAATCAAACGAAACGCTTGCATAGAAATGCATAACCACCTCAAGAAACAATTGGAGGAGCCAAAAACTTGCATCAAGCCTTTTTGGAGGCCAAACTTTCATCCCACACCTTTGAGCAACAAACTAGAGAGCTCTCTTTTTCAAAGATGGATCAGAATATTGGGATGTTGCCCAACTTTATTACAGAGACAGAGGGTAGTAATGCTGCCAAATATATAGATCATCTAGTGCCTCAGGTAGAGGAAGAAGGAGCTTTTGCTCCAAATAGAGGGATTCTTGTGTCTTTGCAAGAAGGTCCCCAGGATCTCATGCATGGAGATCAAGGCACACTTTATGATTCACGCGTGTCATGGAAAATGAGGTGTAAAACCATGAAGATTCAAGAATAAGATAGATGAGAGACCCAACACCATGTGATGAGGAGGGCCCATCTCTATCCATTTTTGGAGAACATTACACCTAGGAAAGTGATTGAGCTGCACCGTGGAAGCATAGACCGGGTTGTTCATCCATGTATACAATCATCTTCAAATGAGAATGTCTCATTGATTGGAGACATCACACCAAGGAGGCCATTGGTTCATATGAGGAGGATATATGCTTCAAAAAATGAGGCATCAGTCACTGATTTTAGGAGTGTGGAGGCCTTGGGACAACTTTTTGTAGCGCTGGGGGTTTTGGGTAAAACCAAAGCAGAGGGTGGCATCCCCTTACTATCATTCTTAACCACTCTCCTTTTAGTACCTGCACTGTGGCAGGGGAAGCAAGGGAGGGACAGTAGCCTTCCCACTTGTACAGTTGGCATGGGAGTAGTATATGCACACCACTCTTTGGAGGAATGGGAACAGTCACTTCTTTCCCTTGGGAGGAAGAGGAGAGATTCATCTATGAGTTGCTTCCTTTGCATGAGCAGAAAAAATGGTAAGGATATTTTTCATTTATATGATTTACATGTTAATTGCTTAACCATGTATATGCAAGATGATGCTCCAAGGAAGAGCATTCTTTGTCAAGGGCTCCTTGGTATATTTGGGGCCAAGAGCATAGTTGATGGCCATCCCCTTGAGGGACATGGGGAAGATTTGTATCTTGGAGGGCTTGTTCCTCATGTCTCATACACTATTCATTGCCTCCAAATACATGAGGAGAATGCAACAACAAACTAGTGGGTGAATAACCACATGTTTTGTCATTCTCTCTTGCAGTTTGTGCCCAAACTGCGTTAGTTGCATAAGAAGGATCAATGTCCCACTCACTTGTTATATATGGCAGCTATGATGACTTTTAATTTAGCTCTCTATGTTGCTATATACCATAATATTGTTGGGATCATGATTGGGAGAAAGGCACATGGGATGGATGTGTCCTTTGAGGGAGAAGATCCCCATACTTTTTGCAGGGAATGCTCTAAGGGGAGCATGAGAGATAATGTGGCCACCATATTTCAGCATTTATTCCTTCTTGAGGTGAGCCATGGAAGTGATGGGAGTCGTATGATGGTGTTGATGTCCTTCCCATCACAAAGGAGAGACATGGGGCCAGCTTGATTCACAATGGAGGAGGGAAGATCCTTGGATATCCAAACTTCATCTTTCCACTTGAGGGCAACATTTCTGCAGCCCAAGAGCAACCTTCACTCTACATTTTTTATAGGTGGAGAGGTGAAAAACGTGGGGTAGGCTATGATTCCTACCACTTTCATACTTTTAGCCCACCTTCTTTGTTGGAGCTCAAGGTGGAAGAAGATGTTCAGCAGTTGCCTTATCTGCAGGTAACTAGATTCGTATGGATGGTTGCTTGGGGATGGAGGATTCACATGAGGGGAATGTTCTTCCCAATTCATTTTGACACCATGCGTCAATGAGACCTCTGGACAACACCTTATTTCCTTCTTGAGTACATTCCATATTCATGATGATAGCCACATTGGCTAGTTTACATGCTTAAGAGGAGCAATATGGAGAATCTATGTTGATACAACATCTCATTATTCATGAGGTGTTCATCATAAGTAGATTATACGGTTGGAAGAAGAGGACATCCTACATTTCTATCCTTTCAACTTGCTTGAGCGCAAGCAACATTTGGGAGGGGAGGACTGTAATGTTCCAAAATTTTATGGAACATTAAAAACTTTTGTTTTTGCTTTAGGAGGAGAATAAATGGGTAAGAAAACCCATTGATAATAAAAATATGAGTAAGGAACCCTTATAATGTGAAAAGGGATCAACAAAGAACTGGATTTCACACCCCATGTGTGAAAAGAGACAATTTTTAGGTAGATAATTCTAGAAGAAGCCAAGTTGACTGCGCAGATTGAGAAGATAAGCTTCACTTGGTAGGCTAGCGCAGTTTGCATGAGAGGGAGATAATTCTAGAAAGGAAACCCTAAGGTGTGGGGCCCATGGAAAATCACCTTTCACTTGTTTAAAATTAGAATGAAGTAGCCATTCTCATTCATGCTTTTGATCATTATTTTTCTTGTCTTCTCAGACAAGAGCATTCTATGGCTATTTAGCTGAGATGCAGTGTTGCTAGCACTGGGTGTTCCCGGGTGGGAATCCCATCTCTTCCGTAGAATAGATCTTGGAATATTTTGTTCTTCATATTCCCCATATTCTGGCTTAAGGCCAAAGCATTCCATTCAGCTCCAGCGCAGTCTCCATTGGTGGTTGAGTTGTGTTGTTGGGTGTTGCAGGGGAGGGTTTCTCAACATCAGTTCTGACATTGTATTTCAGAGGAGGGATTCTCCATTCCTTTGGAAAATCAGTGAGGGATTTTTTGATATTTATTCCATAATATTTAGCATTAGGCCAATAATTTTCCATCAGCAGAGGAGCATCCCTCTTCCTTGATTGTGTAGTTTCTAGAGAACATTTGCAGTGAGGGTTGCAACATTTCAGTGGGTAGTGATATCTTCAATGAAAGGATCAACCTTTAATTTGGGAGTTTAAGAAGAGGATTTACATCAGATATTGCATCATATTAGCAAGGCTCCTCCTATTTCCAGTTTCTATTGAGTTGCAACAGCTGCCCAGCAACTCCAGCATTTTGGTAAAATGCCATTTTGTCTAGTTTTCATCCAATCCTTTTAGAGGGTTGTTCTATTGTATTTTCAGGGGTTGAGACCTTTCTCCCCCTTTCTTATTTGAGCTTACATTGTTGTACCATTCATGTACATGCATTTACTACTGCAGTACCTCCATAGACTGCGCAGTCTTCATTTGGAATAAACTATGCAAGAAGTTTTTTCTCCATTTCTATGCACATGTCTAATTGATACTCTTTACTTGATTTGAGTAATAGACTTCTCAAGAGTTTGTCTACATTTTCTGTTGCATATTTATTTGAAGGTTGTTTTCATCTTCATGTGATATGGCACTTTTGAAATAACTCTTTCATTTCCTTTGTTGAGTAAAGTGTTGTTGTAGCCCTCTTCATTGGGCCCTTTTCTAAAGATAACAGGTGAAGGATGCTTGTCTCAAGCTCCTAGAAGGATTTTTTTTAAGCCCACTTCAGGATTTCAGCTCTAGATAGATATATCTAAACGATCCTAGACCATGGATCAAATCCTGCTGCCTCCATTTCTGGAAAATGTGTTTTCCTGGCTTGGGTTGCAAACCATTCCTACTAGGAAATTTCACATATCTATAGACAGAGTTTTTGAAGGGCCAGGTAGCCTCTGGATCTCACCATTCCTTGAGAAGGTGACATATCCAGAAAATTCCCCCACAGTATATCTCTGGAATAAACTTTGATATTCTTGAAAAAGGAACATTACATCTCTGTATTTTGATAATGAGGATCAGAAACTTCTTTGCAAGGCTCTTAGATTGCCATGACAACCATGTGCTACCATGTAAAATCATCATCGAGAATGATGGTTCATTGATGTTTTTTTATTGCTATCTTCTTAATTTATGGATGATGAGGATCAATTTTATGAAAGCTTCTTCCCACTTGATGATATTACTACTGAAAGCCTGCCTTTTTTCCAGTTAATATCGAGCGGAGAAAATTACTTTACGATACGAGAGATTTAGATTCCAAAAGGTGAAAAGCTGCCTCATGGAACTAGTCACACTAAGGGTGTAGGTGTAAGCCTTCTGGTTGTTGAAGTTCCAATATCTTTTTGTTCGTAGGATATAGATGGAGACTTGGTGTGGCTTCGCTAATGCAATTTCAGTTCCATTAATTTTCCTTATACTATTTCACTGCAAAGATTAAATTTTTTGGAACTACAGGGTCTAGGTGATGGAGAGCAGTTTTTAGTGGATTTGATGACCAACCTTGGAATTTGAGTGAGTTGAATATTGATGTGAGGGGAAAAATTCTAGGTACCTCAAGAAGTCGTAGGGCCTTCGATGCAGTTGAACTTTCCCATAAAAATATCTCAGATGGTGGTGTAGAGGAAGGCGGGGTAGAACCTTATTCTTTCTAGTTTTTTTTTCTTCATTGCATAGATAAATTTTTTTCCATCCAGATTAGTAAAGACTAATCTTTAAAAACTTCCTGAGCTTGAAGACAGTGGTAAATATTTCAAATCTGCTAAAGTTTAAATTTCTCAACATGAATGGATGTGTTGCGCTAGAAACCATGAATTTTTAAGGTCAAATATTATTAGAATAAATATAATCAGAGGCTTGTTGGATGCTGAAGAGGATAATGGGCTTAAGATCAAGCTGCTAATGGTAAAATTATAGCTACATGGGATCATTGGTTACATTGAATTTCTATAGTTGCGAGTTAAGGGGTGTAACAACAAGGTTTTGAAGGAGAGATTGTGTTAGTTCTAGTCACTTCCAAGGTAAAGACACTTATGTTCCAATCACACATGAAACCTTTGCAAATGAAGATTAGTGGAGGTTGATTCTTTGTGCAACACATTCATTGGTCTTCCAGGCGGTGTCATTATTTCTACTGAATAGAGGAAATTTCTTACTATTTTTGTAGAACTAGTAGGCAATCCATCCAATATGTTTATGGATGAACCAATTTTTTTCTCCAAAGAAAGATTTTTCACCAGCTCGCGGAGGTCGTCAAGTGTATATATGGTTTCTGAGTCATAATCGTATGGCATATTACTTACAATATTCTGATGATATAGGGTACTTGCAAGCTTGGGCATGGGATCAACGTGGGAAGCTATGACAAACATCCATTTTCCCATGGAGTCAGAAAAAATTAGGCCAAATACTTACCAGTTGTGCCTTGCCTCTACCAAAAGTGCGTGAGGATCAAATCATTTTCAGGAGCCATGATTTAAGAGAATCTTCCTATTCATATTTTAATTGATTTATATTAACCAAATATTCTAAATTTATGTTCTATGTAACAAATAATTTATTTAGTTAGAGCAGTATTGATGCTATAAAATGGAGAATTTGTGCACTCGTAGGGGCTAGTGTAATAGAGATAGAGTAATTGTTGTCTAAAGAAGTTAGAATAGTTGTTGAGTGCAACTAATGTAAATCAATTTCCAATTTTTTTTTTATATATACATGATCGCCTTCAAGTCGTGAGTAAAATATTTTGTGCCTTGGTTAACTATGAATTTCGTCTTTGATGTTTTAAATCTTTCCTCCATTGCAGTAAGTCGGCTTACTCCAGCCATGGGAGGGCCAAACATCTCTGGAGCTAAGCTTGATCAATAGCTTAGAATAATTATATGTGCACGATTTAATAGCATAAGTTTCCTATTTCTGTGTGAATTTGTGGTAGGTATGGTTCAATTTCAAATCATTTTGGTCATTGTTGTATTGTGCAAATCAATGGACTAAAAATTTATTGTAAACTCGGATTCATTACATAATCTGTGCTTGAGTTTTAATATACAGTTATACTTTATTCATTTTGTTAAATTCAAATTTAATGGTAGCATTCACGATATAGGGATCTAAATGATTTATGAGTTCACATGAAATGATTTCCGTGTGCACAGGTATATACACTATAATGTATGGCATGCATTTGAATATAAATCTTCTATGTGCATAAGAGTGAACGATTTACGGTTTAACTGCAAATGAATTAATTCTTGGTAGTAATAGGTGTCACGTTCTTCATTTTTGAAATATGATTTGTGTGATTTATTCCAATCTTTATTATTGTTTAATTTAACCAGTATTTTTTAGTTTGAGCAGCATGATTTAATTCAAAGCATTACATTTGGAGTAGCGACCAAATTCATTAAATTATCATAGGATAATTTATATTTATTTTCAAACGATCGAATACGTTTAATTTCCATTTCCACTACTATAGAATAGGGATTTATTTTAAGCATTGTCCGCGTGATTTAATTTGAGTCATTAAAATCTATTTTTTATTCCAAAACAAATAGAGTAAATTTGAATTCCATTCTCAGTGTTGTAGCATAGAGATTGATTTCATAGCAGTGTGATACCAATTCAATTTTGTTTACAAATATAGTATGATTCTGTTATAGATTTTTTTCACTTTTAGACATTAATAGATAGATTTACATTGTTTCCAAAACTAGTCGTGCAGTAGCTTAAGGTAGAATTGTGGTTTTTAATGCATTTTATTTTTGACCAAGAATAAATCAGTTAGATTGAATAGGGATGAAATTTTAAGAATTAATTCCGGTTTTCATTTCAAGCTGTAGTATTACACTTCTATTTCTTATATATTAGGTTTTGATGATCGCTTATCTCTGCCTTTTGAATACTTATAGTTTGAATTTTGTTCTTTGAAAAATGTTTTATTTCAAGAATGATACTTAAATTCGTTTTCATCTAGCCTTTGATTTCAGTAGGTTTTTCTTTCGACTGTATAAATTTAGAATAATTTTTGTTGAGTTAAATTGATTGCTTATGTTAGAGTGAAGAATTGATTTATGAGAGCGATATGAGTGCTAGTTCACTTAAATTATAAAGGAGTGTTTTTATTCCATACATAATGACCATTATTAAGGAAATTAATATACTCTGACCATTAAGCTGAACCAACACGTAGTACAACTTGTGATTACAATTATCGGATTGATAGTTAAATATTAAGAGATTTAATTTTCCAATTAAAACTCTAAAAAATAACCACATTAGTAAACCATCATTGATAAAACCATATTAAAATCTCATTTAATCCTTAAAAACACAAGAAACCATTAATAATTAACCACAAGGTAATATGAATGCATTTAGTGAAAGTTAGTACTATAATAGCTATGAAATATGTTATGAATGTATGAATATGGATTTTAAATTAAATGTTCGGATAACGAGTAAAATAAGATATTTAGGGCCCAACACATGTTTTTCCATGGTTACAATGTGATGTTGCACCATAGTTTATTTTCACATTGGCACAATATTTTCCAAAATGTGGCATTGGGTTGTGTTTGACAATGATTGATCATGTTTTACGACAGTTGACAAAGGTTTACCATTCTTGACCATGGTTGATGATGGTTGACAAATATTGACAATTGTTGATTTTTGTATTGAGACAATATTTGTCACACTATGACATTGGAACATGCTTGACCATGATTGACCATGCTTAACGATAGTTCATAATGGCTTAAAATTGATTGAAATGGTTTACCATTGTTGAGAGTGGCTAATGATGGTTGAAAATTGTTGACCATGGTTGAAAATGGTTTATAATTTCAACCAAATTTATTAATGTTTTCAAACATGGTTAACCATGGTTGAACATTATTATAATCCCAAGGGATATTAAATCTAAGGATTAATATCATAAACCTTATGACTATTATACCCTTAGAATATGAACCCTTAGATTAATAAACCCAAGGGATTGATATTATAAAACCAACGGGTTAATAGTAAAACCCCAAGGTATTAGAATCCAAAGGGAAAAGTGTTAAACCCAAGGGATTAATATTGTGAACCCAAAGTATATACACCATAAGATAAATATTATAAACCCTAAAATAAACATGGTTGACCATGATTTACCATGGTTGATTTTGATATTCAGACAATCATTCTCAAAGTGCAACGTTTGGACATGGTTGACCAAAGGTGATTTTAATATTGAGACAATATTTTTCATAATGTTAAATTAGACCATATTTTTCCATGATTTATCCTGGTTAATGGTGATTGAGAATGGTTTAAAATTTCTGGAAATTGCTTACGAATGGTGACCATCATTCACAGTAGTTTGTAATGGTTCACCATGGTTGATTTTCATATTCAGACAATATTTTTGACAATGTGATGTTGTAGGATTGTTGACCATGGTTTACCATGATTATGAGCCCAAGGAATTGATATTAAACCCATGTTTTAATATTATAATCCCTATGAACAGTATCATTCCCCAGGAATATGAGCCCTTAGATTAATAAAAACAAGGGATCGATATTATAAACCCCTTGGGTTTATACTAAAACATTAAGGGATTATAAACCAATGGAGTAAATCATAAGATAAATATTATAAAACCTAAAATAAGCATGGTTGACACTGATTAACCATGTTTGATTTTCATATTGAGACAATGTTTGTCAGAATGAGACATCAGACTCTCATTGACCATGGTTGATTTTCATATTGAGATAATATTTTCCACAATGTGAAATTGGGCCATGGTTGACCATGATTGATCATGGTTGACGATGGTTGACAATGGTTTACCTTGAAGTGAGAAAATTATTGAAAAATAGAAATTTTATGCTATATCTAGAGAACAAATGTGAAAGCCTACAAGTTCAAATCAAAATATTTCATAGAATTTTTTCTATTCTCTAGCAAAAAAGGACTCACATCATAAATTTATTTTGCAAAAAATTTGTAGAAATTTATTAATACTGATGTATTACTAGATCCTCCTGAGCTCACAATATTTATCTTCTTGAAAAACATAGAATCATTCCACTATTGATCTTGCGAAAATTTAAAACTCAATTGCAAACACATGTGAATAAATTAAATCGCAGATAACATAGTTTTTTAACGGGAAAGCTTAAAGCTAAAAACCCCAAATATCATATATTATGTATATCAATGGAATCATGTAATAATATCATACAAATAATAGTACATCAAGCTCTCAGTACAATGTAGAATCGTTACAGACTGTCATGAAGAAATGTGCATCTCCATGCACCAATTTCTTGCCTCCTGATAGCTTGCCTCCACTGTGCAATCCCTGCTGAAGAAGACCCCTGAATGAATTCGAATTTTCCTTTCCTTCACTGCATTATCCTCATTGGAAACTCCAATGTTTTTTAGATGCATTGAATGCATCACTATAGTCACAATGAATAGTCCATCTCACCCTTTCACCTATCTCTCCACTAGGCCTCCACTGGAACTGACATGCATTGCAGTTAACTATTGTTTCTATTTGATTGTTAGTGAGTTAATAGTTGTGAATTAATTAAATAATTAATTTAGTTAACTCTCACTAGTGTATCTTTCAGTTAGACTAGATGCAACTAGCTCAATTGATCTTAACTCACTTAACTAAGTTAAACTAAATAACAACTCCATAAACTACTCTTCCAGCTCTGTCATAAATTTTCCACTTCAGTTCTAACTGAGTCCTCATGCATGAGCCATGAATAAACCCTATGAATTGCGTAATTCCTTCAGCCCACAAATTTTCCAAACCTGTTTACTGAAATAAAGTGCTCCAGGAGAATAAGTTGATGTTTATTGTCATATTATTATTAAGATCTAATAATAATCAACATGCATCTACTTTTAGATCGATGATCTATAAATAGACTTCGCCCAATATTATAAAAGTATAATTTCATCAATTTTTAACATTTTACCAACCATCTAAAAATAGCATACTACAACTTATAGAATATTCTCACCATGTCTAAAAATGGACATCGACCTAAAAATAGCCTATGGGCCCCACTTAGTGAAGGTGTTTACTTTTCAGTAAGCTCATCATCTTTTTGAGTCTCAACACTCCTCTCAACAAGATAGTCATTATCCTTCACTCCAATCCTACCTCTATGGTATTCAAATTTTCTCCTACCGAGCGCCTTCGTCAAAATGTCTGCATCCTTATCTTCCATAGGAATGTACTAAAGCAACATGATCTTCTGCTGCACACAATCTCTGATGTGATGATACTGGATATAAATATGTTTAGATATATCATGAAACATAGGATTAATCAAGAGTTTAATGCAACTCTGATTATCACAATGTATCATTGTAGGATCTAAATGTGAACCGAACAAACCGACCAAGATCTTGCTCATCTAGATAGCCTCACATGCAGCTTAACTTGCTGCCATGTATTATGCTTCCACTGAACTGAGTGCCACGGATCTTTGTTTCCTGCTGTACCAAGAAACTATTGTAGATCCAATACTGAAAACCCCTCATGATGTACTCTTTCAGTTCATTGGGCTGCCTGCCCAATCTGCATCCGTGAATCCATGAAACTTCACCTCATCCGTCTATCTATACCAAAAGCCATACTCAGATGTGCCCCTGAGATACCTCAGGACATGCTTGCCTGCCTTCCAAAACAGCTTGGTAGGCTTAACCACTACTTGTGAAAGATGGTTCACCACATAGCATATGTCCAGTATTATATTAACTAAATACATGAGGGAACCCACCAACTATCAATAAACAGTGGCATCCACTACTTCTACCGATGTAGCATCTTCTTTCCTCCAATTTCCTGGAAGAGGAGTATCCATGGTCTTGCAGTCCTCGATGTGAAACTCACCAAGTATCTCCCGAGACACAAATAGTTCACCTTCTCGCTACCATATTTCCAATCCAAGGAAATAATGAAGGAGGCCCAAATCCTTCATCTCAAAATCCTTTGCAATATCTGCCTTGCATGAGTGTATCAAATTCACTTCACTCGTTAGTATTAAATCATCAACATAAAGAAAAAATGATTAAAAGCTTACCCTCCACAACAATTTGGTACAGGTTTGAATCTGCCTCACTCTTGGTGAAGCCAAGTCCAGTGAAATAGTTTTCGATCCATGTGTACCAAGCATGTGGTGCTTGCTTCAGACCATACAATGCTATTTTTAGTTTGAACACATGTGATGTGCTGCTGAAGATTTGAAATCTTTCAGGCTACTCAATGTACACTACTTCCTCAATGATCCCATTAAGGAACGTAGTCTTCACATCCATCTGATGAATGTTCCAACCCATCTACACTGAGAGGGCAAGGATGGTCCTTATGGAAGAATACCATGCGACAGGTGTAAATGTTTCTTCATAATCAATCCTCTCGATCTGTGAGAAGCCCTGGGCAACAAATCTTGCCTTATACTTCTCGATGCTCCCATCAATAGCTTTCTTTACCTTGTAGATCCATTTCGAATCTACCACTGATTTACCCTCCCGCCTTGGAACAATATCCCAAGAATTGTTTCTAACAATGGAGTCATACTCCTCCACCATGGCATCTACCCATGTGGGATCTTGCATTGCCCCTTCAAAATAAGATGGCTCTGTCATGACACACTTTCTCATAAGAGTGATGTATCTAGTAAATCTGTCAGGTGACTGTCTCTATCTGTGATTTGATGGAGGGACTCCTGAATTCTCTATGGCATCAAGTTTTAGCCTCTTAGCTTCTGTGGTATGCATTATGCATGTTCTGATATTTGGTGACTCCTCCACTCCATGAATCTCCTCCTGTGGCTGATCCACATCTAGAGGCTCATCTTTGGAAATAAGTAGTGTAGAAATTTGAATAACTGAGATATTATTCACCGATATTCTCTTGATCACACACTATTTTAGCTTCATGCATAATAAAGAATCTCTTCTACCATTGATCATCACATGCAAAAATAAAATCAATTGCATGCATACATTAAAACCACAAACAATCACACATATGAACACAGTATTTAATGGGAAAGCTTAAAGCTGAAAACCCCAACTATCTGTATATTATATTTCATGGAGATCATGTAACAATCATAGTACAAAATCTCCTCACAAGCTCTCATGCACACCCTCAATTGCTACACACTATCAAGCTAGATCTAGCAAAACACATGCTCCAATCTTTTGCCACTTGATAGCCAGCCTCTATTGCATAATTAATGCTATAGGATGGCTTCATTAAATAGATAAACCACCTAGCTTGAACTGCGCAATCCTCATGGGCTACTCCACTTATCTGTGTGTTGCAAATAGCAACAGTATAGTCACAACTGGTAGTTAACCTGCTCTTTCACCTATTTCTGCACTGGTCTCCACTAAAACTGTCCATGCACTGAAGTTAACTGATGCATTCTTTATTTGATTTATGAGTTTATAATTAGTGAATTAATTAATAATTAGTTCACACCACTCTCACTAATTGTATCAATTAGTTAAACTGAATACAAATAGCTCAACTATGTTTACATTAGTTAAACTGAATACAACTCCACTAACTTCCTGAATCAACTCCACCAAACTCTGTCACATGAGTTATAATTGAAGTTTCCATGCAATAGCTCCACTTAACCCTCAGGAATAGCATAATTCCTTCTGTCAGCTTTTGTGCCACATCTATGCACTTAACTGAAGTGCTCCAAGAGAATAAGATAACGTTTAGAGTCCAAATATTATTAAGAGCTAATAATATTCAACATATCTATTTTTAGACTGGAAATCTAAAAATAGATTCTGCCCAAGATGTCTAAAAATATAATTCCATCTATTTTTTTCTGACTTGACCAACCATCCACAAATAACATCCTGCAACTCATAGAACATGATCCATATGTCTAAAAATAGACGTAGTCTAAAAGCAGACTTTACGCAAAAAATAGCCTACGGGCCCACTTAGTGAAGGCGAATCATTTCCACTAAGCTCATCATCTTGTTGCAATCTCAACACTCCCTCTAAACAAGAGAAGGATTATCTACAACCCCCATCCTGCCCCTGTGGCATTCGAATTTGCACTTGGTGAGCGCCTTCGTCAAGATATCAACATCCTGATCCTCCGTAGGAATGTATGAAACTAACATGATCTTCCGCTGCACAAAATATCTGATATGATGATATCGGATGTCAATGTGTTTAGATCTATCATTAAATACTGGATTAACCGAGAGTTTGATGCAACTATGATTATCACAATAAATCACAGTAGGCTCTAAGTGTGAACTGAACAACCCGACTAGGATCTTCCTCATCCATATAGCCTCGCATGCAGCCAAACTTGCTGCATATACTCGGCCTCTATTGAACTGAGTGCCACGAATCTCTGCTTCCTGCTATACCAAGAAATTGTTGTCGACCCAATACTAAAAATCCCTCCAAATTTCCTCTTTTGGTCCGTTGGGCTCGCTGCCCAATCTACATCCGTGAAGCCACACATCTTCACCTCATCCGACTGTCTGTACCATAATCCATATCCCGATGTGCCTCTGAGATGTATCAATACATGCTTCCCCACCTTCCAAAAGAGCTTGGTAGGCTTAACCATAGCTTGTTAAAGCTGGTTAAGAGCATAGCATATATCGGGTCGTGTATTGATCAGATATATAAGCGACCCCACCAACTGTTGATAAACAGTGGCATCCACTACCTCCGCTGAAGTAACATCCTCCTTCCTCCAACCACCAGGAAGAGGAGTATCAACAGGCTTGCAGCCATGCATTTTGAACTTCTCTAGTATCTCTCGGGCATACTTACCCTGAGAAACAAATATTCCATAACTGTGCTGCCAAATTTCCAATCCCAGGAAATAATGAAGGAGGCCCAAGTCCTTCATCTTAAACACTTTTGCAAGATCCTCCTTGCATGAGAGTATCAATAGCTCATCACCTATCAAAATCAAATCATCTACATAAAGCACAATGATCAACAACTTAGCCTCCACCACAATCTGGTATAGGTTAGGATCTGCCTCACTCTTGGAGAATCACCCCATTGAGGAACATAGTCTTCACATCCATTTGATGAATGTGCCACCCCATCTGCACTGAGAGAGCAAGAATCGTCTGTATGGAAGAATACCTTGTGACAGGTGAAAATGTCTCCTCATAACCGATCCCCTTTATCTGTGAAAGTCCTCGGGCAACAAATATTGCCTTGTACTTCTCCACACTCCCGTCAGCTGCCTGCTTCACTTTGTAGATCCATCTGAAACCCACCACTGATTTCCCCTTCGGCCTTGGGACAATATCCCATGCACTGTTTCTAACAATCGAATCATACTTTTCCACCATGGCATCTACCCATGCAGGATCCTCTGCTGTACCGAAGAGGATGGTTTCGTCGACGACACCGAGCCTACAAGAGCCATGTATCTGGAAGATAACAAATGTGACTGTCTCTGTCTGCGCTATGATGTAGGTGCTCCTACAACCTTCTCTGCATCTTGAGCCAGTCGCTCAGCTTCTGTAGTGCGCTTCCGCCCTCTGATGGTTGGCGCTGCTTGAGTGGTATCTTCCACTCCATGAACCTTCTCTTATGGCTAATCCACATCCTAAGGCTCATCCTTAGGACCTAATAGCTCCTCATATGAATGCAAGTGTGGTTCCCTCTCAAGAAAACACTTCATGCCTTTCTCCTCCTGAAATTTGATATCCCGTCGCACAACAGTCTTGCGACTGTCTAGAAAATACACACAATAGTTGTGGGGCGTATCAGTGTACCACAAAAATATCCCAACCTCTGTAGTCAGCTCCAACCTCTTCCTGGTGTCCTTCATCACATGAATGTAAACAGGTGAACCAAAAATCCTCAAATGGGAAATATCAGGCCTCTTACCAGAAAACGCCTCCTCTGGTGTACTCATGCCAAGTATCTTGTGAGGACAATGGTTCTGGACATATACTGCAGTATTGCATGCCTCCGCCCCCAAGTGAATGGGTAGGCCCTAATCATGCAACATCGCCTGTGCAGCACCCACGATCATTCTATTCTTCCACTCAGCAACCCCATTCTGCTGTGGGTTATGAGGTGCTATGAGCTCTCTTCAAATTCCTTCTACGTTGCAAAAGTCCTTGAATTCGACAGAGATGAATTCACCACCATTGGCGCTCCTTAGAGCCTTCACCTGCTTCCCCGATTCTTTCTCAACCGGTGCCTTGAACTCACAGAACTTTGAGTATGTCTCGCTCTTCTTCTGCATAAAAAGATCCAGCACTTACGAGAAAAATCATCAACAAATATCACATAATACATGTTCTTTGCTGTCGAATCTACTAAGAAAGGTCCATACAGGTCTATGTGAATTCTCTCAAGGATCATCGTGGCACGACTATCCTTCTCTTGAAAGGTGGCTTTCACAAATTTTCCCAAGGTAAATCCCTTGCACTCATCTAACTGCGCAAGAATGCCTTTAGGAAGCCCAGTAGAAATCTTCTGTAGTATCTTCAAACCTCTATGGTGAAGGTGGCCCAATCTCCAGTGACACAACTCGCCATCATCCTAGCTCACCACTCCTTCTGCCTTGCCTACCATTGCTGCGCAGCCATCTACCTGCAATTGATAAAGGTTCTTAACTCAAACCCCTATCCTCTGGGTCTCACGAGTTGCCTTACTGCGCAGAAAGCCTTTCCCTCGCTGAAGACAACATCATATCCCTTGTCTTCTAACATCACCACAGAGATAAGATTCTTCTTCAATCCTAGAACATGCATCACTTCGTTCAATACGAAGGGTTTACCAGACTCCCTCTCAAAGGAAATGGTACCGATACTGGTTGCACTATATCCAACATCATTACGCATTTCGATGTGCACTCCAAGATATTTTTCATCCAGATTAGTAAACAAATCTTGATCTCGTGTCATGTGAAAAGACGCACCACTGTCAAGAAGCCACACTGAACCCATCATACATGAAACCAAGCATGCGATCAGCGAAAAATCCAGCTCAAAAATGCGGGGCTAAGGCCTCTCCAACTACAGTTCCAACATCCTGCTTATTTTTCTTCTTCTGTGGACAATTAGTGGCGTAATGTCCATGTTGGTGAAAGTGAAAGCACTTCACCTTGGACATGTCCTGCTTCTTGCCTTTTGCATCGAAATGATAAGCTTTCTTGCTCTTCCCCTTCTTTGATTTGGTAGCTAAAGTACAATTCTCTTCATCAGAGTTCTTTGATGAAGATCTTTCCCTGGTACTTTGCCTTATCTCCTCTTGCACAAGATCCGACCAAAGTCGCTCCCATCCTGGCAATTTCTCCCGACCATTGACAGAGTCTTGATAGGAATGCCAACTCTTCAGAAGCCCAAGGAGAGCCAAGCTCACCATGTCCTCATCATCAACAGTAACCCCCACACTTCCTAGCTCATCCCTGCATTGGATGAACTTTGTGAGGTACTTGGGCATACTGTCCCCTTTCTCCATCTTTATGTTCCTAAGTTTGTCCTTGAGTGCCAACTTCCTTTGGTCGCTCTTGCTTTGGAATAAATCTATGAAATGTTTCCACATCAAGAATGGAGAAGATTTACCATGAATTATAGACACTATGTGATCCTTCACACCCTCCAACAGAATCCTTCGACACTTTGCTCTCTTCTTTTTCCATGCGTCAAGTACGGCAGCATGAGTAGAAGTAGGCTTTTGGACTTCAGCATCTATGAACTCCTTCAACCCATTGTCATCTAGCACCGCTTCCATCCTGTCCTTCCATGCAATATAATTCGAGCTTCCCTCAAGGACATACTCCAATCGCAATCCGTTGAAAGACATCTCAACTTCGACACTAATAAAACACTGCTGCAAATTCAAATTCCACCAGCACAAAACTCAACCGCTTCAATGTTTTGCAATTTCTCCAATGATCAATAACGCTCTGATACCATGTAGAAATTTGAATAACTGAGATATTATTCACCGATATTCTCCTGATCACACACTATTTTAGCTTCATGCATAATACAAAATCTCTTCTACCATTGATCATCACATGCGGAAATAAAATGAATTGCATGCATACATTAAAACCACAAACAACCACACATATGACCACATTATTTAATGGGAAAGCTTAATGCTGAAAACCCTAACTATCTGTATATTATATTTCATGGATATCATGTAACAATCATAGTACAAAAGCTCCTCACAGGCTCTCATGCACACCCTCAATTGCTACACACTATCAAGCTAGATCTAGCAAAACACATGCTCCAATCTTTTGCCACTTGATAGCCAGCCTATATTACGCAATTAATGCTATGGGATGGCTTCATTAAATAGATAAACGACCTGGCTTGAACTGCGCAATAATCATGGGCTACTCCACCTATCTGTGTGTTGAAAATAGCAACAGTATAGTCACAAATGATAGTTAATCTGCTCTTTCACCTCTTTCTATACTGGTCTCCACTGAAACTATCCATGCACTGAAGTTAACTGATGCATTATTTAGTTGATTTATGAGTTTGTAATTAGTGAATTAATTAATAATTAATTCACACCACTCTCACTAATTGTATCAATTATTTAAACTGAATACAAATAGCTCATCTATGTTTAGATTACTTAAACTGAATACAATTCCACTAACTTCCTCAATCAACTCCACCAAAGTTTATCACATGAGTTCTAACTGAAGTATCCATGCAATAGCTCCACTTAACCCTCAGGAATAGCGTAATTCCTTCTGTCAGCTCCGGTGCCACATCTGTGCACTTAACTGAAGTGCTTCAAGAGAATAAGATAATGTTTACAGTCCAAATATTATTAAGAGCTAATAATATTCGACATATCTATTTTTAGACTGGCAATCTAAAAATAGATTCTGCCCAATATGTATAAAAATAGAAGTGCATCTATTTTTTTCCGACTTGACCAACCATCCACAAATAGCATCCTGCAACTCATAGAACATGATCCATATGTCTAAAAATAGACATAGTCTAAAAATAGACTTTGCGCCAAAAATAGCCTACGGGCCCTCTTAGTGAAGGCGACTCCTTTCCACTAAGCTCATCATATTGTTGCAATATTAACACTCCCTCTCAACAAGATAAGGATTATCTTCAACCCCTATCCTGCCCCTATGGTATTTGAATTTTCTCCTGGTGAGCGCCTTCAACAAGATATCAGCATCCTGATCCTCCATAGAAATGTGTGAAAGTAACATGATCTTCCGCTGCACACAATCTATGATATGATGATACCGGATGTCAATGTGTTTATATCTATCATGAAATAATAGATTAACCGAGAGTTTTATGCAACTCTGATTATCACAATAAATCACAGTAGGCTCTAAGTGTGAACCAAACAACCCGACCAGGATCTTCCTCATCCATATAGCCTCGCATGCAGCCAAACTCACTGCCATATACACGGCCTCTGCTAAACTGAGTTCCACAGATATTTGGTTCCTGCTGTACCAAGAAACTGTTGTATACCCGATACTAAAAATCCCTCTAGATCTTCTCTTTCTGTCCGTTGGGATCCTTGCCCAATCTCCATCCGTGAAGCCACACAGCTTCACCTCATCCGACTATCTGTACCATAATCCATATCCCGATGTGCCTCTGAGATATCTCAATACATGCTTCCCTGCCTTCCAAAAGAGCTTTGTAGGCTTAACCATAGCTTGTGAAAGCTGGTTAACTGCATAGGATATATCGGGTCGTGTATTGACCAGATACATAAGCGACCCCACCAACTCTCGATAAACAGTGGCATCCACTACCTCCGCTGAAGTAACATCCTCCTTCCTCCAACCAATAGGAAGAGGAGTATCAATAGGATTGCAGCCATGCATGTTGAACTTCTCTAGTATCTCCTGGGCATACATATCCTGAGAAACAAACAATCCATAACTGCGCTGCCAAATTTCCAATCCCAAGAAATAATGAAGGAGGCCCAAGTCCTTCATCTCAAACTCTTTTGCAAGATCCTCCTTGCATGAGAGTATCAACAGCTCATCACCGGTCAAAATCAGATCATCTACATAAAGTACAATGATCAGCAACTTACCCTCCACCACAATCTTGTATAGGTTAGGATCCGCCTCACTCTCGGAGAATCCAAGTCCGGTGAAATAACTTTCTATCCATGTGTACCAAGCACGAGGTGCTTGTTTCAACCCATACAACGCTCTCTTGAGCATGCAAACATGCGACTCACTGTTGAAGATCTCAAAACCTTCGGGCTGCTCTATGTACACCTCCTCCTCAATCACCCCATTGAGGAATGCAGTCTTCACATCCATCTGATGAATGTGCCACCCCATATACACTGAGAGAGCAAGAATCGTCCGTATGGAAGAATACCTTGCGACAGGTGCAAAGATCTCCTCATAATCGATCCCCTCAATCTGTGAAAAGCCTCGGGCAAAAAATCTTGCCTTGTACTTCTCCACACTCCCATCAGCTGCCTGCTTCACTTTGTAGATCCATCTCGAACCCACCACTGATTTCCCCTCCGGCCTCGGGACAATCTCCCATGCAATGTTTCTAACAATTGAATCATACTCTTCCACCATGGCATCTACCCATGCGAGGTCCTCCACAGCTTCCTCGAAAGAGGATGGCTCTGTCACGATACACTTGCTCATAAGAGCCATGTATCCAGTATACCGGTCAGGTGACTGTCTCTGTCTACGCTATGATGTAGGTGCTCCTACAACCTTCTCTGCATCTTCAGCCAGTCGCTCAACTTCTGTAGTGCGCTTCCACTCTCTTATGGTTGGCGCTGCTTGAGTGGTCTCTTCCACTCCATGAACCTCCTCTTGTGGCTGATCCACATCCTGAGGCTCATTCTTAGGAGCTAATAGCTCCTCATCTGCATGCAAGTGTGGCTCCATCTCAAGCAAACACTTCATGGCTTTCTCCTCCTAAAATTTGATATCTTATCACACAACAGTCTTGCGACTGTCTAGAAAATACACACGATAGTAGTGGGGCGTATCAGTGTACACCACAAATATCCCAACCTCTGCAGTCGGCTCCAGCTTCTTCCTGGAATCCTTCGTCACATGAATGTAAACAGGTGAACCAAAAATCCTCAAATGGGAAATATCAGGCCTCTTACCAGAAAACACCTCCTCAGGTGTATTCATGCCAAGTATCTTGTGAGGACAATGGTTTTCAACATACACTGCAGTATTACATGCCTCCACCCACAAGTGAATGGGTAGGCCCTGATCATGCAACATCACCTATGCAGCACCCATGATCGTTCTGTTCTTCTGCTCAGCAACCCCGTTCTATTGTGGGTTATGAGGTGCTATTAGTTCTCTTCTAATTCCTTATACGTTGAAAAATTCCTTGAATTCACCAGAGATGAATTCACCACCATTGTCTCTCCTTAGAGCCTTCACCTGCTTCCCCGATTCTTTCTTAACTAGTGCCTTGAACTCACAGAACTTTGAGTATGTCTCACTCTTCTTCTCAATGAAGAATATCCAGCACTAACGAGAAAAATCATCAACAAATATCACATAATACCTGTGTTTTGCTGTCGAAGCTACTGAGAAAGGTCCACACACGTCTATGTGAATTCTCTCAATGATCGTCGTGACGCGACTATCCTTCTCGTGAAAGGTGGCTTTCACAAATTTTCCCAAGGTACATCCCTTGCACTGATCTGACTGTGCAAGAGTGCCTTTAGGAAGCCCAGTAGAAATATGCTGCAGTATCTTCAAACCTCCATGGTGAAGGTGGCCCAATCTCTGGTGCCACAACTCGCCATCATCCTGGCTCACCACTCCTTCTGCCTTGCCTTCCATTGCTGCGTAGCCATCTACCTACAATTGATAAAGTTTCTTAACTCGAACCCCTATCCTCTGGGTCTTACCAGTTTCCTCACTGCGCAGGAAAGCCTTTCCCTCACTAAAGACAACATCATATCCCTTGTCTTCTAAAATCACCACAGAGATAATATTCTTCTTAAATCCTGGAACATGCATCACTTCCTTCAATACGAAGGGTTTACCAGACTCCCTCTCAAAGGAAATGGTACCGATACCAGTCGCACTGTATCCACCATCATCGCCCATCTCGATGTGCACTCCAAGATCTTTCTCATCCAGATCAGTAAACAAATCTCAATCTCCTGTCATCTGACAAGACGCACCACTGTCAAGAATCGACACTGAACCCATCATACTTGAAACCAAGCATGCGATCAGCGAAAAATCCATCTCAAACTGCAAGGCTAAGGCCTCTTCAGCTGCAGTTCTAGCAGCCTGCTTATTTTTCTCCTTCTGTGGACAATTAGTGGTGTAATGTCTGTGTTGGTGACACTGAAAGCACTTCACCTTGGTCATGTCCTGCTTCTTGCCTTTCACACTGAAATGAGAAGCTTTCTTGCTCTTCCCCTTATTTTCTTTGGCTGCCAAAGCGAAATTCTCTTCATCAGAGTTCTTTCATGAAGATCCGTCCCTGGTACCTCGCCTTATCTCCTCTTGCACAAGATCCGACCAAAGTCACTCCCATCCTGGAAATTTCTCCCGACCATTGACAAAGTCCTGATAGGAATGCCAACTCTTCGAAAGCCCAAGGAGAGCCAAGCTCACCAAGTCCTCATCATCAACAGTAACCCCCACACTTCCCAACTCATCCCTGCATTGGATGAACTTCGTGAGGTACTTGGGCATACTGTCGCCTTTCTCCATCTTCATGAGATACATAAGCAACCCCACCAACTGTCGATAAATAGTGGCATCCACTACCTCTGCTGAAGTAACATCCTCCTTCCTCCAACCACCAGGAAGAGCAGTATCAATAGGCTTGTAGCCATGCATGTTGAACTTCTCCAATATCTCCTAGGCATACTTACCCTGAGGAACAAATAGTCCATCACTGCACTGCCAAATTTCCAATCCTAGGAAATAATGAAGGAGGCCCAAGTCCTTCATCTCAAACTCTTTTGCAAGATCCTCCTTGCATGAGAGTATCAATAGCTCATCACCTGTCAAAATCAAATCATCTACATAAAGTAAAATGATCAGCAAAGGTATAGGTTAGGATCCGCCTCATTCTTGGAGAATCCAAGTCCGGTGAAATAACTGTCTATCCATGTGTACCAAGCACGAGGTGCTTGTTTCAACCCATACAATGCTCTCTTCAGCCTGCACACATGCGACTCGCTCTGAAGATCTCAAAACCTTAGAGCTACTCTATGTACACCTGCTCCTCAATCACCTCGTTGAGGAACACAATCTTCACATTCATATGATGAATGTGCCACCCCATCTACACTGAGAGAGCAAGAATCGTCCGTACGGAAGAATACCTTGCGACAGGTGCAAAGCTCTCCTCATAATTGATCCCCTTTATCTGTGAAAAGCCTTGGGCAAAAAATCTTGCCTTGTACTTCTCCACACTCCCGTCAGTTGCCTGCTTCACTTTGTAGATCCATCTCGAACCCACCACTGATTTCCTGTTTGGCCTTGGGACAATCTCCCATGCACTATTTCTGACAATCAAATCATACTCTTCCACCATGGCATCTACCCATGCGAGATCCTCCACAGCTTCCTCGAAAGAGGATGGCTCTATCATGGTACACTTGCTCATAAGAGCCATGTATCCAGTATACCATTCAGGTGACTGTCTCTGTCTATGCTGTGATGTAGGTGCTCCTACAACCTTGTTTGCATCTTGAGTTAGTCGCTCAGCTTCTGTAGTGCGCTTCCACCCTCTGATGGTTGGCACTGCTTGAGTGGTCTCTTCCACTCCATGAACCTCCTCTTGTGGCTGATCCACATCCTGAGGCTCATCCTTAGGAACTAATAGCTCCTCATCTGCATGCAAGTGTGGTTCCCTCTCAAGAGAACACTTCATGGCTTTCTCGTCCTGAAATTTGATATCCTGTCGTACAACAGTCTTGTGACTGTCTGGAAAATACATACGATATTTGTGGGGCGTATAAATGCACCCCACAAATATCCCAACCTCTGCGGTCAGCTCCATCCTCTTCTTGGTATCCTTCATCACATGAATGTAAAAAGGTGAACGAAAAATCCTAAAATGGGAAATATCAAGCCTCTTACCAGAAAACGCCTCCTCGAGTGTACTCATGCCAAGTATCTTGTGAAGAGAATGGCTCTGCACATATACTGCAGTATTGCATGCCTCCACCCACAAGTGAATGGGTAGGGCCTGATCAAGAAACATTGCCTGTGCAGCACCCATGATCGTTTTGTTCTTCCGCTCAACAACCCCGTTTTGCTGTGGGTTATGAGGTTCTATGAAATCTGTTCAAATTACTTCTGCACTGCAAAAGTACTTGAATTCGCCAGAGATGAATTCACCACCATTTTCACTCCTTAGAGCCTTCACCTGCTTCCCCGATTCTTTCTCAACTAGTGCCTTGAACTCACAGAACTTTGAGTATGTCTCACTCTACTTTTGCATGAAGAAGATCCAACACTTACGAGAAAAATCATCAACAAATATCACATAATACCTGTGCTTTGCTGTCGAAGCTACTGAGAAAGGTCCACACATGTATGTGTGAATTCTGTCAAGGATCGTCGTGGCATGACTATCCTTCTCATGAAAGGTGGCTTTCACAAATTTTCCGAAGGTACATCCCTTACATTGATCTGACTGCGTAAGAGTGCCTTCAGGAAGCCTAGTAGAAATCTGCTGTAGTATCTTCAAAGCTCCATTGTGAAGGTGGCCCAATATCCGGTGCCACAACTCGCCATCATCCCAGCTCACCACTCCTTCTGCCTTGCCTGCCATTGTTGTGCAGCCATCTACCTGTAATTGATAAAGGTTCTTAACTCGAACCCCTATCCTCCGGGTCTCACCAGTTGCCTTACTGCACAGGAAAGCCTTTCCCTCGCTAAAGACAACATCATATCCCTTGTCTTCTAACATCGCCACAGAGATAAGATTCTTTTTCAATCCTGGAACATGCATCACTTCCTTCAATACGAAGGGTTTACCAGACTCCCTCTTAAAGGAAATGGTACCGATACCGGTCACACTGTATCTACCATCATCTCCCATCTCGATGTGCACTCCAAGTTCTTTCTCATCCAGATCTGAAAACAAATCTCGATCTCCTGTCATGTGAAAAGACGCACCACTGTCCAAGAACCATACTGATCCCATCACACTTGAGACCAAGCATGTGATCAGCAAAAAATCTAGCTCAAACTGTGAGGCTAAGGCCTCTCTAGCTGCAATTCCAGCAGCTTGCTTATTTTTCTTCTTCTGTGGACAACTAGTGGTGTAATGTCCATGTTGGTGACAGTGAAAGCACTTCACCTTGGACATGTCCTGCTTCTTGCCTTTCGCACCAAATTGAGAAGATTTATTTCTCTACCCCTTCTTTTCTTTGGCAGCCAAAGCACAATTCTCTTCATCAGAGTTCTTTGATGAAGATTCGTCCTTGGTACTTCGCCTTATCTCCTCTTGCACAAGATCTGACCAAAGTCGCTCCCATCCTGGAAATTTCTCCCGACTATTAACAGAGTCTTGATAGGAATTCCAACTCTTCAGAAGCCCAAGGAGAGCCAAGATCACCAATTCCTCATCATCAATAGTAACCCCCACACTTCCCAGCTCATCCCTACATTGGATGAACTTCGTGAGGTACTTGGGCATAATGTCGCCTTTCTCCATTTTTATGTTTCTGAGTTTATCCTTGAGCGCCAACTTCCTTTGGTCACTCTTGCTTTGCAATAATTCTGTCAAATATTTCCACATCGAGAATGGAGAAGCTTTACCATGAAGGCCAGACACTATGTGATCCTTCACACCCTCCAACAAGTAATCCTTCTGACTCTTGCTGTCTTCTTTTTGCCATGCGTTAGGCACGGCAAAGATCGAGAAGTAGTTTTGGAACTTCAAGATTTATGGAAACTCTCCAACCCATTGTCTTCTAGCACCGCTTCCCATCCGTCCTTCCATGGAATGAGACTTGAGCTGCCCTCAAGGGCATACTCCAATCACAATCTGTTGAAAGACATCTCAACTTCGACACCAAGAAAACACTGCTGCAAATTCGAATTCCACCAGCACAAAACTCAACCGCTTCAATGTTTTGAAATTGCTCCAATGATCAATATAGCTCCGATAACATGTATAAATTAGAATAACTGATATATTATTCACCGAGATTCTCCTGATCACACACTATTTTAGCTTCATGCACAATACAGAATCTCTTCTACCATTGATCATCACATGCGGAAATAAAATCAATTGCATGCACACATTAAAACCACAAACAATCACACATATGAACACAGTATTTAATGGGAAATCTTAAAGCTGAAAACCCCAACTATCTGTATATTATACATGCCATGGATATCATGTAACAATCATAGTACAAAGCTCCTCACAAGCTCTCGTGCACACCCTCAATTGCTACACACTATCAAGCTAGATCTAGCAAACCACATGCTCCAATCCTTAGCCACTTGATAGCCAGCCTCTATTGCATTTTCAAAGCTATGGGATGGCTTCATTAAATAGATAACCACCATCACGCAAAACACCGTCATCTATCTGTGTGTTGCAAATAGCAACAGTATAGTCACAACTGATAGCTAACTTACTCTTTCACCTATTTCTGCACTGGTCTCCACTGAAACTGTCCATGCACTGAGGTTAACTGATGCATTCTTTAGTTGATTAATGATTTTATAATTGGTGAATTAATTAATAATTAATTCACACCACTATCACTAATTTTATCAATTAGTTAAACTGAATACAAATAGCTGAACTATGTTTAGATTAGTTAAATTGAATACAACTCCACTAACTTCCTCAATCAACTCCACCAAACTTTGTCACATGAGTTCTAACTGAAGTATCCATGCAATAGCTCCACTTAACCCTTAGGAATAGCGTAATTCCTTCTGTCAACTCCTCGTGCGAAGGGTGGCGCGTTTTAACTGAAGTGCTCCAAGAGAATAAGATAATGTTTATAGTCCAAATATTATTAAGAGCTAATAATATTCAACATATCTATTTTTAGACTGGCAATCTAAAAATAGATTCCGCCCAATATGTCTAAAAACAGAAGTCCATCTAATTTTTCCAACTTGACCAACCATCCACAAATAGCATCCTGCAACTCATAGAATATGATCCATATGTCCAAAAATAGACATAGTCTAAAAATAGACTTTGCGCCAAAAATAGCCTACGGGCCCACTTAATGAAGGCGACTTCTTTGCACTAAGATCATCATCTTGTTGCAATCTCAACACTCCCTCTCAACAAGATAAGGATTATCTGCCACCCCTATCCTACCTCTATGGTATTTGAATTTTCTCCTGGTGAGCGCCTTCGTCAAGATATCAACATCCTGATCCTCCGTGGGAATGTATGAAAGTAACATGATCTTCCGCTACACACAATCTCTGATATGATGATACTGGATGTCAATGTGTTTAGATCTATCATGAAATACTAGATTAACTGAGAGTTTGATGCAACTATGATTATCACAATAAATCACAGTAGGATCTAAGTGTGAACCGAACAACCCGACCAGGATCTTCCTCATCCATATAGCCTTGCATGTAGCCAAAATTGCTGCCATATACTCAGCCTCTGCTAAACTGAGTGCCATGGATCTCTGCTTCCTATTGTACCAAGAAACTGTTGTTGACCCGATACTGAAAATCCCTCTAGATGTGCTCTTTCTATCCATTGGGCTCCCTGCCCAATCTGCATCCATGAAGCCACACAACTTCACCTCATCTGACTATCTGTACCATAATTCATATCCCGATGTGCCTCTGATATATCTCAATACATGCTTTCCTGCCTTCCAAAAGAGCTTGGTAGGCTTAACCATAGCTTGTGAAAGCTGGTTAACAACGTAACATATGTCAGGTCGTGTATTGACTAGATACATAAGCGACCCCACCAACTGTCGGTAAACAGTGGCATCCACTACCTCTACCGATGTAGCATCCTCTTTCCTCCATCCACCAGGAAGGGGAGTATCAACAGGCTTGCAGCCATGCATGTTGAACTTCTCCAGTATCTCCCGGGCATACTTACCCTGAGAAACAAATAGTCCACCACTGCGCTGCCAAATTTCCAATCCTAGGAAATAATGAAGGAGGCCTAAGTCCTTCATCTCAAAATCTTTTTCAAGATCCTCCTTGCATGAGAGTATCAACAGCTCATCACCTATCAAAATCAAATCATCTACATAAAGTATAATGATCAGCAACTTACCCTCCACCACAATCTGGTATAGGTTCGGATCTGCCTCACTCTTGGAGAATCCAAGTCCAGTGAAATAACTATCTATCCATGTGTACCAAGCACAAGGTGCTTGTTTCAACCCATACAACGCTCTCTTGAGCCTGCACACATGCGACTCACTGCTGAAGATCTCGAAACCTTCGGGCTGCTCTATGTACACCTCCTCCTCAATGACTTCGTTGAGGAACGTAGTCTTCACATCCATCTGATGAATGTGCCACCCCATCTGCGCTGAGAGAGAAAGAATCGTCCGTATGGAAGAATACCTTGCGACAGGTGCAAAGGTCTCCTCATAATCGATCCCCTCAATCTGTGAAAAGCCTCGGGCAAAAAATCTTGCCTTGTACTTCTCCACACTCCCGTCAGCTTCCTGCTTCACTTTGTAGATCCATCTCAAACCCACCATTGATTTCCCTTCCGGTCTCGGGACAATCTCCCATGCACTGTTTCTAACAATCGAATCATACTCTTCCACCATGGCATCTACCCATGCGGGGTCCTCCACAGCTTCCTCGAAAGAGGATGGCTCTGTCACGATACACTTGCTCACAAGAGCCATGTATCCAGTATACCGGTCAGGTGACTGTCTCTGTCTGCGCTATGCTGTAGGTGGTCCTACAACCTTCTCTGCATCTTGAGCCAGTCGCTCAGCTTCTGTAGTGCGCTTCTGCCCTCTGATGGTTGGTGCTGCATGAGTGGTCTCTTCCACTCCATGAACCTCCTCTTGTGGCTGATCAACATCTCGAGGTTCATCCTTAGGAACTAATAGCTCCTCATCTGCATGTAAGTGTGGCTCCCTCTCAAGCGAACACTTCATGGCTTTCTCCTCCTGAAATTTGATATCCCGTCGCACAACAGTCTTACGACTGTCTGGAAAATACACATGATAGTTGTGGGGCATATCAGTGTACCCAAAAAATATCCCAACCTCTATGGTTGGCTCCATCTTCTTCTTGGCATCCTTCGTCACATGTATGTAAACAGGTGAACTAAAAATCCTCAAATGGGAAATATCAGGCCTCTTACCAAAAAACGCCTCCTCGGTTGTACTCATGCCATGTATCTTTTGAGGACAATGGTTCTGCACATATACTCCAGTATTGCATGCCTCTGCCCACAAGTGAATGGGTAGGCCATGATCATGCAACATCGCTCATGCAGCACCCACGATCGTTCTGTTCTTCCGCTCAGCAACCCCGTTCTACTGTGGGTTATGAGGTGCTATGAGCTCTCTTAAAATTCCTTCTGCGCTGGAAAAGTCGTTGAATTTTCTAGAGATTAATTCACCACCATTTTCGCTACTTAGAACCTTCACCTGTTTCCCCGATTATTTCTCAACCAGTGCCATGAACTCACAGAACTTTGAGTATGTCTCGCTCTTCTTCTGCATGAAAAAGATCCAACACTTACGAGAAAAATCATTAAAAAATATCACATAATACTTGTGCTTTGCTGTCAAAGCTACTGAAAAAAGGTCCACACATGTCTGTGTGAATTCTCTCAAGGATCGTCATGGCGCTATTATACTTCTCGTGAAAGGTGTCTTTCACAAATTTTCTTAAGGTACATCCCTTGCACTGATCTAACTGCGCAAGAGTGCCTTTAGGAATCCCAGTAGAAATATGCTGCAATATCTTCAAAGCTCCATGGTGAAGGTGGCCCAATCTCCGGTGCCACACTTCCCAGCTCATCCATGCATTGGATGAACTTCGTGAGGTACTTGGGCATACTGTCGCCTTTCTCCATCTTTATGTTCCTGAGTTTGTCCTTCAGTGCCAACTTCCTCTCGTCGCTCTTTCTTTGGAATAAATCTATCAAAGCTTTCCACGTCAAGAATGGAGAAGCTTTACCATGAAGGCTGGACACTATGTGATCCTTCACACCCTCCAAAAGAATCCTTCAACACTTTGTTGTCTTCTTTTGCCATGCGTCAAGTATGGCAGCATTAGTAGAAGTAGGCTTTGGGACTTCAGCATCTATGAACTCCTTCAACCCATTTTCATCTACCACCGCCTCCATCCTGTCCTTCCATGCAATATAATTCGAGCTGCCCTGAAGGGAATACTCCAATCACAATCCGTTGAAATACATATCAACTTCAACACCAAGAAAACACTGCTGCAAATTCGAATTCCACCAGCACAAAACTCAACCGCTTTCGCAATTTCTCCAATGATCAATAACGCTCTAATACCATGTAGAAATTTGAATAACCGAGATATTATTCACCAATATTCTCCTGATCACACACTATTTTTGCTTCATGCATAATACAGAATCTCTTCTACCATTGATCATCACATGCGGAAATAAAATCAATTGCATGCATACATTAAAACCACAAACAATCACACATATGAACACAGTATTTAATGGGAAAGCTTAAAGCTGAAAACCCCAACTATCTGTATATTATATGTCATGGAGATCATGTAACAATCATAGTACAAAAGCTTCTCACAAGCTCTCATGCACACCCTCAATTGCTACACACTATCAAGCTAGATCTAGCAAAACACATGCTCCAATCTTTTGCCACTTGATAGCCAGCCTCTATTGCGTAATCAATGCTATGGGATGGCTTCATTAAATAGATAAACCACCCGGCTTGTACTGCGCAATCCTCATGGGCTTCTCCACCTATCTGTGTGTTGCAAATAGAAACTGTATAGTCACAACTGATAGTTAACCTGCTCTTTCACCTATCTCTGCACTGGTCTCCACTGAAACTGTCCATGCACTGAAGTTAACTGATGTATTCTTTAGTTGATTAATGAGTTTATAATTAGTGAATTAATTAATAATTAAGTCACACCACTCTCACTAATTGTATCAATTAGTTAAACTGAATACAAATAGCTCAACTATGTTTAGATTAGTTAAACTGAATACAACTCCACTAACTTCCTCAATCAACTCCACCAAACTCTGTCACATGAGTTCTAACTGAAGTATCCATGCAATCGCTCCACTTAACCCTTAGGAATAGCGTAATTCCTTCTGTCAGCTCCTGTGCCACATCTGTGCACTTAACTGAAGTGTTCCAAGAGAATAAGATAATGTTTAGAGTCCAAATATTATTAAGAGCTAATAATATTCAACATATCTATTTTTAGACTGGCAATCTAAAAATAAATTCTGCCCAATATGTCTAAAAATAGAAGTCCATCTATTTTTTTCCAACTTGACCAACCATCCACAAATAGCATCCTACAACTCATAGAACATGATGCATATGTCTAAAAATAGACATAGTCTAAAAATAGACTTTGCGCCAAAAATACCCTGCGGGCCCACTTAGTGAAGGCGACTCCTTTCCACTAAGCTCATCATCTTGTTGCAATCTCAACAAGTAGCTCCCCCTCTACATGTAAGTGTAGCTCCCTCTCAAGTGAAAACTTCATGGCTTTCACATCATTGAATTTTATATCTCGTCACACCACAGTCATTTGACTGTTTGGAAAATACACATGATAATTATGGGATGTTTCTTTGTACCCCACAAATATCCAAACTTCTACAGTTGGCTCTAGCTTCTTCCTGGGGTCCTTTGTCACATGAATGTAAACAGATGAGCGAAAAATATTCAAATGAGAAATATCAGGCTTCTTAGTAGTAAAAGCTTCTTCAGGTGTACTAATGTCAAGCACTCTATGAGGACAACAGTTTTGGACATAAATCACAGTGTTGCATGCTTCCGCCCACAAGTGCATTGATAGGCCCTGGTCATGAAGCATAGCTTGTGCAACACCCACGATCGTTCTATTCTTCCTCTCCTTAACCCCATTCTGCTGTGGGTTATGAGGCACTATGATTTCTGTTCGATTTCCTTCTTTGCTACAAAAGTCTTTGAATTCGTTCGAGATATATTCACCACCATTATCGCTCCATAGAGCCTTCACTTTATTCCTTGACTCCTTTTCCACCAATTCTTTAAACCCACATAACTTTGAGAATGTTTCTCTCTTTTTATGCATGAATAAGATCTGGCATCTACAATAATAGTCATAAAAAAACATAACATAATACCTGTGTTTTTCTATTGAAGAAACCGAGAAAGGTTGACACATGTCTGTGTGAATTCTCTCCAGGATCACCGAAGCATAGTTTTCCTTCTCATGAAAGGTGGTATTCAAAAACTTACCCATAGTACATCCCTTGCACTGATCTGACTGTGCAAGAGTACCCTTGGGAATTCCAGTAGAAATCTGATGCAAAATCTTCAAGGTGCCATGGTGAAGATGACCGAATCTCCTGTGCCATAATTCGCCATCATCCCGTCTCACCACTTCTTCTTCTTTTCCCATCATTGCAGCACAACCATCTACCTCCAAATAGTAGATATTCTTAACTTGAATCCCTATCCTCTTGGCTTGACCCATTTTTTTATGTCATGGGAAATATTTTCCCTCACTGAAAACAATGTCATAACCTTTGTCTTCCAACATTGCGACCAAGATTAAGTTCTTCTTCAGACCTGTAACATGCATAACATATTTCAGAAAAAATGGTTTACCTGAATCCCTCTCAAAGGTAATGGTTCCAATTTTGGTCACACTATATCTGCCATCGTCGCCCATCTCTATATGCATTTGGAGATCCTTCTCCTCCAAGTCACTAAACAACTCCTTGTCTCCTGTCATATGGAAAGACGGACCACTATGAAGATACCGCACTGATCCCATTGAGCTTGAAACCAAGCATGAAATCAAAGAGAAATCAATTTCAAATTGTGAGGCTAAGGCCTCTCCAGTTGTAGCTCCAGCAACCTTCTTTTTCTTCTTTTTCTATGGGAAGTTAGTGGCAAGATGCCCATGTTCATGACAGTGAAAACACTTCACTTTGGAATAATCTAGCTTCTTGCCTTTAGCTTCAGATTTTGGATGTGATTTCTTCCCCTACCCATTCATTTCTTTGGAAACCAAAGATAAATTCTCTTCATCATCATTCTTCAATGAAGAGCCATCCCTGGTACTTCGCCTTATCTCCTCCTGCACAAGATCTGACCAAATTCGCTCCCAACCTGGAATTTTCTCTCGTCCATTGACAGAGTCTTCGTAGCTAAGACAACTCTTCAAAAGCCCAAGGAGAGCCAAGCTAACCAAGTCATCATCATCAATATCAATCCCCACACTTCCCAGTTTATCCCTATAGTGGACAAACTTCATGAGATATTTTTGAATACTGTGGCCCTTCTCCATTTTTATTTTTCTAAGCTTATCTTTCAGCGCCAAATTCCTCTCATCACTGTTGCTTTGGAAAATATCTTTCAAAGCCTTCCACATTGCAAATGGAGTGAATTTAACATGAAGGCTTGAAAAAATATGGTCCTTCACACCTTCCAACATAATTCTTCTTGTCTTTGCTACCATCTTTTTCCATGCGTCAAGTCTTGCAGCATTGCTAGAAGCAGGCTTAGGAACATCTCTATCGATGAACTCCTTGAAACCATTGTATTCAAGCAACACCTCCATCCTATCCTTCTAGGCTATGTAATTATAGATACCATCAAGGGAATACTCCAATCACAACCCATTGAAAGACATTTCAATGAATACTTAACTGTCACACCAAGAAATTTCTGCAACAAATTCGAATTATCCACGAGCACAAAACTCAAAAATTACTCACAATTGAAATCTCCACTAATAAATAATGCTCTGATATGATGTAGAAATTTATTAATAATGATGTATTACTGGATCCTCCTGATCTCACAATATTTATCTTATTACAAAACACATAATACTTCCACTATTCATCTTTCGGAAATTTAAAACTCAATTACAAACACATGTGAATAAATTCAATCGCACATAACATAGTTTTTTAATGGGAAAGCTTAAAGTTTAAAACCCCAACTATCATATATTATGTATATCAATGGAATCATGTAATAACCTCATACAAATCTTAGTCCATCAATATTTCAGTAAAATTTAGAGTCATTACACACTGTCATGCAGAAATTTGTATCTCCATGCACCAATTTCTTGCCTCCTGATAGCCTGCCTCCATTGCGCAATCCCTGCGGAGGAAGACCCCTAAATGAAATCAAATTGGCCTTGCCTTGACTGCGTAATCCTCATTGGCAGATCCAATGTGTGAGATATGCATTCAATGCGTCACTATAGTCATAACAGATAGTCCATCTCACTCTTTCATCTATCGCTCCACTGGGTCTCCACTGGAACTGACATGCACTATAGTTAACTGTTGTTTCTGTTCAATTGTTAATGAGTTATTAGTTGTGAATTAATTAACTAATTAATTCACTAAACTATCACTAGTGTGTCTTTCAATTAGACTAGATAAAACTAGATCAACTGAGTTTAACTCACTTAAATGAGTTAAACTAAATAACAACTCCATAAACGAATCTTCCAACTCTGTCATAACTTTTCCACTTCAGTTCTAACCGTATCCTCATGCATGAGCCACCAATAAACCCTAGGAATTGTGTAATTCCTTCAGCCCACCAATTTTCCAAATCTGTTTACTGAAATAAAGTGCTCCAAAAGAATAAGTTGATGTTTATTGTCGGATTATTATTAAGAGCTAATAACAATCAACATGCATCTATTTTTAGATCGACGATCTATAAATAGACTTTGCCAAATATTATAAAAATAGAATTTCATCTATTTTTCACATTTGACCAACCATCTACAAATAGCATCCTACAACTTATAGAATATTCTCACCATGTCTAAAAATAGACATACACCTAAAAATAGCCTGCGAGCCCCACTTAGTGAAGATGGTTACTTTTCACTAAGCTCATCATCTTGTTGAATCTCAACAGAATTGATCCAACGGGAAAATTATTAGTAGAAGTTACATGATATAGCAAATGACAACTAGAAATTCGCTAAAGTAAAAGGAAATATTGATGGTAAAAATTTCATAAAACATTTGGAAAATTATTTATTCATTTGATATGATATTTTCCATCTTTTTGTAAATAAACCCAATTTTAAAAGGTACACCAAGGTAGATGAATCATATAGGAAAGTGATCAAAGTTTTCATGTTGAGATGATGATAAGTGGGATAAGTTCCTCGAACTTATTGATTGAACATAAAGTAGATTTAGAGGTAGGTTTTGGGAAACCAAAAAAAGAAAAATATTTTGTAAATTTCACTTAATTACTTCTGGAATTTCTAATTTGGGTTGTTTTATTACAATTATCCAAATAATTTTGGACAAAGCTTTATGTTATTGTTGTATATTGTAATAGATTATATACTTTTGATAAGACTCTTTAAATAATTTTTAATTCGACATAAGACAGGTTGATACTTTGATAAAACCAGAGACATCATTGTAAGTTGAGAAATATTGAAGATAATGAGAGGATTATGACTTTAGTTTCTAGCAACATTTGCATTCGAGTCTCCTTTGTGTAATAATTTTTGTTACTATTCCTATCTTTAGGTAATATAGAAGTACCGGGTAAGGCTAGGTTTGATTTTGACCTCCCTGACAACCCCTACAAGGTTATTATCATTAGTGAGATTAGATAATTAAATGGTTTTGTTAAATCAATACCTATGCATCATTAAATTATTTCATTTTTTCATGTATCAAATTTATAAGTGTTAACTATAGAAATATTTTAATATTCCTTTGCTTTATTTGATAAGATAAATATTCAGGAAAGCTATTTAATTATCACATATCTTCTTTTTCATATATCATAAACTATCATATACAAATTATTAATTATTATTAAATGTAGTTATATTAGGTTGTATGTTACAGGGAAAATGACCTTCTCATTAGCTCAGAGGAGAAGGTAACATGGAAGGAAAAAAATGACCTAGACAAGACCCATTTTTTCCAAGGTAATGTGCCCCAGAAACAACTAGGCAGAGTTATAACACACTTGAGCCATGCAAAGGGAGTGTTAATGCCTAGGGTAATGCTCTTTCTTGCCCAAGGGGTAGTGTTAACCATTTTTAAGTGTGAAAAGGGAAATATATTGCAGAAAACTAACTATCATTTCCATCTTTCTCTCAAAAGGAATCAGTTCGAAATAGAAACTAAAAGGCACAAACCTTTTATTAGGTATTTCCAAACATAATTGAACTCCTATGGAAGGAAAAAGCATGGAAAATTGAGGACACATCTAGATCTTACCCGATTTGAATAGGTTGAAAGAGTTGGCAAGGTTTGTCCTCTCCATCTCCTATAAATTAGAGTTGTGGTCTCTTGGTCTAAGGTTGAAGCTTTGATTATTTGTGGAGCATAGTTTCATTGTTGTAGTGTGAGGCTTGAAGATCGGCAAAGTTCATCGGGAGCTTTATACCTTGAGCATCATCACACTTGGAGATAGAGAAAGAGAGAGAGGAATTGGAATATTGAGGAGGGCTTTGTGCAACCAACGGTTTTAATCGTCATTTTTATAAATTAAGAGAACTATATATGTTTTTTCCATTCGAAGCATCAGTGTATCAATTTTTGTTAAATCCTCTATGTAACATGATATGAATGGCTTAGATCTATATTGCTTTATGTTCCTTATATGCTAGTTTAATTTATAAGAAGCTATAATATTGTAGAGATTACGGGGGTGCTTTGATTGATTGTAGGATTTGGATTTAGAGCCGGTGAAGAAGGGTTTCTACTTCATTGCTCGGCATTCTCCATAGGATCTGCTGTCCGCAATGAGGTAGTATCTCCATCTTGCTTTGTCAATTATATATATTAGCGTGAACATGAAAGCAGTATCTTTGGAATTTTACAATTAATCTAATTGTCTTCCTTGGGAACCGGAAATCGCTGAGAGGGATATTTAATAACCACCACCCAAGCATATTATGCTATAGCAGAATTGGCGACTCCACTGGGGAGAAACCCCAAGCTTCCAGGTTGTTCCTATGACTTTACCTTTTTCCTTCTATTCACATATCAATCTGACCAGTTTATATGCTTAGTAAGCATCTCAAAAGCTCACAGAGCCCAGATTAGACCTTGTTTAGTCATCTATGAAACTTTACCCTAACTAATGCTTCCCCTATAAGTGTTTCAAAGTGTTATAATGCTGCTTCTGCTCAGATATAATGCATTATTCTCAATATTCATGCTCTGTAGCCTCTGCTTGCCAGCGTTACCTAGCCAAAATCTATTGTTTACACCTCTGTTGTGTTTCCCTTCGGTTGTGGAGTTATTTGCCATCAGATTAGCTTCTCTTGCTAGATCCTTGTGCTTGTTTACCAGTTAGCATTTTTGTCTTTTGTTCTTGTTTAAAAAGTTTAATGATTAATTGCATCTACTTTTTGAAGAAGAAATTTTCTTTTAGTTTTCTGAACTTAGCTGAATTAATTCTGAAAAATATTGGTTGAAATGTTGTTAAGAGAAGAGAGATAGTTGTCTAAATATTTAATGTTGAACTGTGTTATTTGAATGTTTGGTGCACAGATGTTGAAAGAATATCTCCTTGTAGAAAAAACTCTTCATTGAATTGAATATTTAGAGCATATTTTTGCATGGTTTTTGAGTCAGAGTCTCATCACATTTCATACGTTCACTCCCCTTCCACAAGACTAATAATCAAGTACACTAAGAATCAAACGACAATAAAATTAATCATATAATGTTTTCTAAGCTCACACCAACAGCAGTTCAGGCTAGGATAAGTTAGAAAATCACCCAATATCTCTAGTCAAGTACACTAAGAATAAAACGATAATAAAATTAATCATATAAATTTTTGTAAGCTCACATCAACAGTAGTTCAGGCTAGGATCTTGGGGTAGGATAAGTGAGAAAATCACCCAATATTTCAAAACTTGAGACTAGAGTCATTAATAAGTGAAATCCTACTGCACTCATATTATTGCGACCACTTCACTACCACCGGAGTTAAGCAGAAAACGACACTAGGGTGCATGATAAGGTAGCCCACCTTCAAGTGCATCCAGTGGGAATGCTATATATTGGGGTTCCCTTCGTGGATGTCAAAACTAGATTGGGGATCTAGGTATCTACCCATATAGCGTGTTTTCTACGATCGTGAACCCCCTGATGATGTCTGTGAGTTGAGGTATCTTTAGCTTCCAAACATTTTAGGGACTTACATGAGGTGACTGGGATGGGTTGTCCTGGTACGTAAAACAGATGAAACTACTCTGTCTTTAGTCTTTGGGAGGGTACTCATCTTCAAGTGAGTGCTTACACCTATTTTCTAGGGTTTGGGCGAAGCTCCAGAGTAATCATAACTTTTTTTATGACTAACCCTCTATGTATGCTATTATGATATTGGGTTTCATCTCCAGAAAACAGTAGGACTCAGACAGGGCTACCCTGTTCTGGTTACTTGTTGATTGATTTTAGAAAGGATTTTTTTCTTTTTTCTTTTTAAGGTGTGTGGTTACTATCACTGTGAATTTATAATACATCATAAATAATTGAGATTTTCCAAAAATAAAAAGGTCACCATGGCGTCCTTTGACCCTCGTCGCTTGTCTCGACGACAACAAGGTCTCTCTCCATTAACATCGGAGGAGGAGTCAAGTCTCAATCAACCCGTGCCCTCTTCAAAAGAGTATTCTCTAATGACAACCCTTGATTTTCACATATCCCCATATCACACGGAATTTCTAGAGGATCCTTTTACCACAGGATTCATACCTCCTTTCAATCCTCCACTCACTAATCCATCGGTTCCAGTGTTAGTTTAGGTTACACCAAGCTAAGATATGTCTTTGGCTACACCAACATTCGTTTCACAACTAGCACCCATGGGGTCGATGCAAATGGAAACCAACCCAGGTTTGCCACCATCTTCCCTGCTAGTAGTCAGTTCTACTTTAATTATTGACAACCCTAGTAGCCAACCTATGCCTAGTCCCAACACTATGGTCACCATAACTATTAGTGGATCCCCGAATCCTTTGGGATCTACTCCTATGGTGACTACACTAGGATCCATGGTTCTCGCTCCCACAAGTGGGCCTAATTTGGTTCCTTTTAGAAACCCTTTTGGTTGGAACCCTTTGTGGAGTTCAAACCCCTTGGCCACCATGCCAGGGGGTAGTGTCACCAATACACAGAGGACAAAGGGCACTTCGGTACCCCTGCGTTCAATAGGAAAAACAGGAAATCCTATTGTTAACATTGTTCCTTTGAGTGGTCAAACGTTCGGTGTAGGGTCTATTTCGTTGCTTAACTACTGGCCAAACAACCCCAAAATCCATTTGGACAAGGGGGGAAATTTTACACTGGATGCAACCAACCGTTAGCCCCTGAGTACAATATACCCTATAGACAGCAACCATACATCCCTACACCCCCACCCATAGGGAGATTTTATCAAAAAAGTCCTACTTATCCTATTGGTAACACATTGATGGGTGGACCCTATGGTCTGAATGGTCAGCCAATAATTCCTTGGTTAGATCTGGGGAAAGCATGCAATTTCCATTTTTGGCAGCTTTAGAGATCCTTGACATCACAAAATGACCAATGATCCCATCAACCACAACCAACTTTGGCCTCCAGTACTGCACAAGATTCCATCTGAAATCCCTAAATTCAACGGGAAACAAGCGGATGATCCGGCTACACACGTCACCACCTTTCATCTATGTTTTGTTTCTAAATCGATGGTGGATGATAGTATCCAGCTTTTACTTTTCCTCCACACTCTCACAGGCAACAATGCCAAAGTGGATGGAAGTATCAGGCTTCAAATTTTCCCCTTGGCGCCTTAGCTACGAAATTTTTTAAGAATTTCCAATTACCTATTAGATTTGAAACCAGAATAGAACTTTTAACCTCGCTATGCCAATACACCGCCACCCACGTATAAGATCACATTCATGAATGGAGACATAGGAGGAGGTTGGTCAAAGTGCCAATCCCGGATCATCTCTTATCTAACTAGTTTTGTAAGTCACTCTTACCAACCCTAGATAAGGAAATTTGTCTATCTGGTGCAGTCATGAAAGATCAATCCATTCGTCATGCACAATATTTAGATTCAACCTATTTGGAATTTGGCATTTTATATGATTTACTCCCCCATGCCCCTGGTAATATGAATCCTCCCGCTACTCAGAAACCTAGAGCACATGCAGATGGTCTCATTGGTGCAATCTTCGGCGTAGCCATAAAACATATTAGTGGGAAAACCTCCCAACCATCTTCGACTGCCACCACCCCTAACCAATCGAATACTCTTCATACCGTTGAGGTAAATTCTGTGAAATTTTCACAAAAACCTAGTGGAAAGAACAAGAAGAATGAGAAAAAAAACTCTTCTTCAGAAAAGCAATCGGATCATCAGAATAATCCCAATCATTGGCCCCATGTTCATTAAGTAACTTGAGGTTGATTCCCTGTCATCAATACTACCAGCAAAGTTGGCATATGAAAATCCACCAAGTACGAAATTTTTAGTCTTTTTGTAAAGAAGACCAAAATCTTTTGTTTCTTGGATATATCGAAGAACTCTTTTGGCTGCATTCCAGTGGTTGTCTAGTGTTCATGCATAAAACCTGAAATAATACTGACTGCATAAGATAGATCAGGATGAGTGGTTGTCAAATAAATCAAGCTGCCAATCAACTATCTGTAAGCAGTACTGTTCACTTTTTCCCCTCCTTCAAATTTTGAAAGTTTTAAGTTTTGTTACATAGGGGTAAGGACAGGCTTACAATCCTACATTCCAAATTGCTGAAGAATTTTTGCTGCATATTTACTTTTGGAAATGAAGATCTGATGTGGACGTTGGAATACTTCAACTCCAAGATAGTAGTGAAGTAGTCCCAAATCTGTCATCTTAAAACCTGCATGTAACTCCTTTTTCACCTGTTCAATGTGATCATCATTGTTGCCTGTGATGATCAAATCATTGACATACATAATGAGAATGACCAGATATTTTACCTGTTGGCGCACATACAAAGTATCATCAGATTCACTGCGACGAAAACCAACTTTGTGAAGGTATTCATCCATTTTTTCATACCAAGTGTGGGGAGCTTGTTTTAATCCATATAAAGCATTGATTAATTTGTATACTTTATGTTGTTTCCCTTAAACTTCAAACCTAGGTGGTTGCGTCATATATACATCTTCTTGTAAATCCTTGTTGAGAAAAGCACTTTTCACATCCATTTGATGAAATTTCCACCCTTTCTGAGCTACTAAGGCAAGTGTGAGGAGGATTGTGTTCCATTTAGCTGTGGGAGCAAAGGTTTCCTCATAATCGATCCCTTCCTGCTGTGAAAAACTTTAGCAACAAGTCGTGCTTTATACTTGTCAATATCACCATTTTTCTTGTACTTGATTCAATAAACCGATTTGCATCCAATAGGTTTAACATGTTGAGGACAATCAACAAGTTGCCAAGTGTTTTTGTCTTGAACTACCTGATATTCATCAACCATTGCTTGTTTCCATGCTTTATGTTTTACTGCCTCTTGAAAAGAAGAAGGTTCAGTAAAATCATTTGCTATCAAAGCAAAATTTCCTTCATTTTGTTTTGATGCCCTTGTTCCTGTTTTGTTTTGTTCATTAGGCCTTACATCTTTCAATAGTTGAATTGCCCATTTTGGAAGTTGTTGCTCACTTGTTTGAGGTGCTAAGAAGTCCCCATCATTGTAAAGGGGATTAATGTAAACTGATGTTCGTCGTTTAGGTGGTGAATCTGGAGAATCACTGTCAGAAGAACTAATGCTGCTTGGAAACGGTGATGAACTGGTAGAAGACCCGGATGATTTTGTTGAAGTAGATGGACTGGATGACTCATCTTCAGAGGAAGGAAAATAAATTTCATACCAATTTGGTGAATTTGGTTGACTTTTCATATTTCATTTCCTTTTACTGCCCTTAGTTTCTAACTTGTGAAGAAGACTTTTGATTTCTTCAGCACTCTTACTCTTTGTTTCATCAAAAATGACATCCCTACTCACAATAAATTTTCCATTGGTCAAAAGACGATACCCTTTCTTTTCATCTGAATAGCTAATCATGGTGCATTTAAAAATTCTTGAATCAAGCTTAGTTCACTTTTCTTTGGGAACTAAGGCATAACATATGGATCCAAAAACTCGAAGATGTTTCACTTTAGGTTTGAAACCAAACCAAGCTTCATAAGGGGTGATTCCTTCTAAAGAAGCAGTTGGAGATTTTTTTCTTAGATAGATAGCTGTATGGATTGCTTCTGCCCAATACATTGGACTTAACCCTTTGAAAGTTAACATGGATCTCGCCATGCCTAACAATGTGCACTTCATCCTTTCTATGACTCCATTTTTCTATGGAGTGTAAAAATTTGTAAGATTCCTTCTGATGCCATTTTCACTGCAATAAGTTTTGAATTAATTTGAGTTGAATTCTCCTCCATTATCTGTCTTGAGAGTACCTATCTTTTCTTTGACCTCATTTTCAACAATTTGTCAAAAAATTTTAAACTTCTCAAATGATTTTGACTTGTTTTTCAAGAAGTAAACCCAAGTCACTCTGCTGAAATCATCAATAAATAGCAAGAAATATTTTCAACCACCTAATGAAGCTTTTAGTGGACCACACACATCACTGTGAACTAGTTGCAGCAGCCTGTTTGCGCGCCATGTACTTGTGGAAAACTTTCTTGACTCTGTTTTCCATAAATGCAGGCTTCACATTTTGCACTTTCCTTGTTGAAAGTTGGAAGTCCTTTCACCATCCCTTTTGTTTGCAATTGAGAAATACTATCAAAATTAAAATGTCCATATCTTACATGCCATAATCTTATAGGTGAAATGCCATAATCTTATAGGTGAATTTGGTCAGAATGTCTTGGAATAATTGTCCCTTTCATCCTTAATAGTTTTCCGTCTTCATATCCTTTCATCACTGTTTGGAAGTTCTTTTTGACTGAATTAATCTTAACTAAGCCATATTCCATAATTATTTGATGTCCTACTTGTCGAATCATTACCAAAGACAACAATTTTTTCTTAAAGGTGGGTACATACCACTCATTGGAAATCAAATTTTCCCAATGTCAGGGAGAAAAAATTTGACTACACCTTTTCCATAAGGCTTATGTTTTGTATCATCTACTAGGAAGATGGAATTAAGATGGCACTCTTGAAAATTCCAAAATAAATCTCGTCTATAGGTCATGTGTTGAGTCGCTCCTGAATCCAAAATCCAAGCATCTTCATAATCACTCTTAATATAGGAGGAAAGTTGGATTGCTGGTGAAGAAGTGAAGAAATATTCTGAGTCATTATCATCTTGATCTTGATCATTTGCAAATTGTGATGAAGGCTGTTGAAACTTAGAAATTTTATTGATAGATGTGCGACAATTTGAAGCACAATGACCAACTCTGTTACATCACCTGCAAGCAATTTGACTCAAATCAGTGCCTTTTCCTTGAGACTGTCCTCTACCTTGAGACTATCCTTGACCTCTACTTTGTCCTCTGTTTTGATATTGTCCTCTCCCTGGATTCTGTCCTGTGCCTCTGTTTTGATTGTTGCCTCTTCCTTGAGAATTGTTTTTGCCTAAATTGGAGCCTCTGTTGGAGTTGTTTCCTCTATGTTGATTGCAACCACAACCTTGCGCTTCTTGATTTTGATTAAAGTTAGCTTTTCCTTTGTTTTTGGAATTTTTAGATGAGGAGTTGCTAGTATTGGCCTCTGTGAGAAAAACATCCTCACCAACTTTCTTTTTCTTCCCAAAAGTTTTATCATGTTGAATCAACATTTCGCAGAGCTCATCAAACTTTATCTTTTCTAACTTTACAGTTAGCTATAGAGTTTCCAAAAAATGTGTGTAGGAAGAAGGAAGCCCAAAAATTAAAATTGTGACAATAAAACTATCATCTACTGCTTGAAAACCAGAATTAACAATTTCCTGCTTAATATTCTTAAGTCTGGAGATGTATTCAAGAATATCTCCTTCTTCAGTAAATTTTTGATGCAACAATTTTAATTGTAGGTCAACTCTTTTCTATTGAGGCTGAGTATCAAACAGCTCTTAAAAATTTCTCAAATTAGACCATGCATCTTTAGCATTTTCGATATGGACATACATTTCATCATTGACAGACGATTTAATGAGAGCTAATGCCTTGGCATTTTTATCTTCCCATTTTGCTAGTGCAACTACATTTGTAGGTTTATTTGGCTTTACATCTCCATCAAAAATATCATGCCATATTTCATTATAAATGAGAGTGCTTTCGATGAGGCGTTTCCATGTTTTGTAAGATTTTGAGCCTTCAAGTTTGTCGGAATCAGAAAAGAAATTAATCAACTTAGACATTGTAGTGTTTAAGACTTCACACCACGAATCAAGCTCCAAAAAATATCAATATGTGCAACAAAAGAGCAACACATGACGCAAAAAAATATCTATTGGGGCTTGGCCTTGACCCTCGAATAGTTGTTGAAACAGGAGAAAATTGATTGAGCTTTGCACTTGGCTCTAGTCAATTTCTCAAATATTTACAAGGCAACTTTCAAAATTTGACTTTTACAATAGTGCTCTTGCACAATCTGGTAAAAAAAAGTTACCCCCCCTAAAAGTAAAATTACTTTGAGTCACACTTATCTCTCCATAAAAAAATTACAAAAAATCACCTTATTACTCCAAAAAATTACAAAATCCTTTTTACTCCAAAAAAAAATTTCAATAACATTACATAAAAAAAAAAAATCTGCTTATTCCTTCAAATAAAAACAGAAATTACCACTATTCCTTATCACTCCAAAAAAGTCATTGTTATGTAAAATATATATGCACAGCACATTAATTCATCACATATTAAATGCACATGATCTAACCATATGCCCAACACAACATATTAATCTATCACAACACTCTGTAGAATTATTTCAGGAAATCAAGGGAAAAAAAACGCTGTCAAAAAATGTCGTTGTCTCTCGTTCCACTGTCAATGCTTGGCATCTCTATGGCTGACAAAGGGGATATGTTCGCTGTGCAAGTGAACTCACCTACATTCAGATCATTTGATCTTAAAATTTTGGATTGATGCATATTTTTGAGCATTAACTACAGAGGACAAACATTTTGAATGTTGGCATAGGTGAAACATTTACGAATGCTGTAAAACGCAATATCAAAAAGCTGTGAAGGAAAAAATTGCTTGTAACGCTTCTTCCATAGTAGTTATCCTATACGGACCTCCATCTTTTATCTAGTCGATTGGAGCATCCTTTGGTCCCTTCCTGGCAGATATATTTCACATATATTTCACTCTCAAATACCCAAGTGCATCCATAACTAAATACAAAGGTACAACAATGTATTACTTAGCTGAGATTAACCCAGAATGTGGGGATTCGTGGCCTTGATGGAAAAATTACATTTGAGCAGTTTATTTCTCACTAGTAGTGACATGTACAACCTTAAAGCAGTCAATTTCGACTTGAGTTTTTCCCACACCAGCAAGGGAAACACGTCTCAATCTCCAGGAATGTACAAAGAGTTAACGACCTCTTCTTCAACACTTTGTCTTGGGCACTCTTTTTCTCTGCGTCCAGCCAGTTATCACGTTGCGTGCTTCATAACACATTTTTGTGGGTGGAAATGGCAAGATTCGTGGCAGTTCCTCACAGCTGAGGATTAAACTCATTGTTTTAAACTCGATTACCATGTTTACAGTGAATCAATTTCAAAATTCTGCAAAGAAATCGAATACAATTGCTTTCTCCAAACATTTCTTTCTCTGTTGTGTACGCAGATTTGCAACAACACCACTGTTGTTTTTGGTTGATTCAAATATGCAGGTTCATTAAACAATGCTATGTGAACAATGCTCTCCCTTTAGTGAAGATGCAAACAGTGTTTGCAAACATATGCAAACAGTGTTTAGTGTAGATGCAAATTGTGTTTGCAAATAGCTTTCACCTTTATTTTATTTGATTGCAACAAAGCTCTTACAAACAAAGTCGCCTCAACAATTTGAAATAGGTAATTCACACAGATTTTGTATTTTCTCTTAAAAAAATGATTTTAGAATTTACAAATCTAAAATCAAATAATCAAATTTCTGTTCAAAAAACCTGACAAACTTCATACCAATATTTTGCTGATCGATTCAACGGAGTTGATTTCTCCACGACCTGGTAGAGCTGGAATCGTCCTCCACACATGCGATGCAACTTTACTGTAGCTCTAATACCACATGTAAATGCAGAAGTGTCCCCAGACACATAACTTTATTTATCATGTAAAAAGATTACATAGCAAGTTACAGGAGTTTACACACGTAAACTCACACTCTCACATTCTCTCATTACACAATGAAATAGGAAACTAACCTATTTATAAGCTCTATTTTCTAACTTAATCTAGTTATGGATCACTTGGAAAATCAACAAGTTTCCATTTACAATAAATTACCTTCTAACCATTCTCTTAAATTTACTCCTAACTTAGAGCCTAGGAAACGACTCTTTTCTAGAGTCCTATTTTTAATAACAAATGTCTATTTCTAAGTATCTCACAAATTTATTAAATATTATAGAATAATTATTAATTTAATATCTTAAATTAATAATTATTTTATTCAAACTTTATATCCTATGATAATACTTATTTTTGGATCATCTAACAAACCCTCCACAACTTTGGTTTCGACCAAGGGTACAAACCTCCCACCCATCATGGATCTTTTAAAGACCTCCTTGATGAAGTCCTACCTATGGAAGAAGCTATTTGAGAGGTCATGTCTCTAGAAGAACGACCTTGGGGAGAGTTACATCATCGTGCTTCAATGGTCGATTTGAATGCAATAATTACTCAAATCCAATCTTTTTACCCACCTAATATCATTCCCTCCATTTACACGACTGTTTAAACTATCGATTCAGAAGGGGACATGGGAAATATTTCTAAGACTATGCTCATGGATATCGATAAAAATGGGTATCGTGGAAAAGATTCAGATTGGAGCTAATTGCAATCCTGAGGAAATTGCATGCTTCACATCCCATTTTAAGAAATTTTGCGATGTGTTTGCTTGGTCTTACGATGAAATTCCCGGCATAGATCACTCTATAGTCGAGCATGAAATCAAAATTTACGACAATGACAAACATGTTCGGCAGAGACTCTGACCTGTCCACCCATGTAAAGCGGCTGCCATTAAGACTGGAGTTAAAAAACATTTTAACATTGGTTTCATCTACCCTGTTCCTTTAATAGAATGGGTTTCCAATCTAGTTCCCGTAGACATAAAACAAGGCACCATCCGGGCCTGTGTTGATTATCACGATTTGAAAGTTGCTTGTCCAAAAGACAATTATCCCACACCATTCATAGATTAGATTCTTGAAGATTGCACCGGATGTGAATCTTTTTCCATTATGGGTGGTTTCTTGGGTTATAACTAGATTGCGATTAAAAAATATGACCAACATAAAACCGCCTTCATCTATTCTTGGGGCACATTTGCGTATCATAAACTCCCATTCGGCGTGAAGAATGCAGGAGAAATTTTTCAAAGGGCTATGGACTATGCCTTTCACGAAATTAGAAATATTGTATAGGCTTAATTGGATGACCTTCCGACTCATTCCAAGAAGTGAACCCACCACCTTGCGCATCTGAAACAAATCTTTGCTCGGTGTCGGTTCTACATTATACTTTTAAATCCACATAAGTGCGTATTTTTTGTCGAGTCTAGATTCCTTCTAGGTTTTATTTTCTCCAAGCACGAGATTAGGGTTAATCCTGATAAGGTTAAGGCAACCATTGAATTACCTGCACCCCAATCCATTCTGCAGCTCCAACATTTGCAAGGGAAAGCAAAATTTTTACATTGTTTCATAGTAAAATATGATGAGATGATGAAAGGAATGATGTGTTTATTGAAGAAAGGAACACTATATTTGTTGGATGACCAAGCTCAATGGTCATTCGATGTGTTGAAACTAGCACCCATTTCCACCCCACTTCTTAGTTTCCCCAACTACTCACGTGACTTTCTCCTCTACCTAGTAGCCTCACCATCCTAGCTTGGAATGGTTTTTTTTCAAGTTCATGATGACGATAGTGAATATGTGATATATTACTTGTCAAAAGGTCTCATTGGACCCAAAATATGATATTCACATGTGGATAAACTCTCTCTTGCAGTGGTCTTAATTGTCACTCGACTCTGACACTATATTATACTATGAAAGACTACCGTCATTGCTTTAGAGAATCCGATGCAACACATTTTGTCTCGACAAGTTATTTGAGGAAAATATTCAAAATGGATTGTAATCCTTCAATAATTTGATTTGGTGTTCACCATTACCAAAGCAAAGAAATCTCTAGTCTTCGCCGAATTACTGTTGGACCTTCCCAGAATTGACCAGGAAGATGTCACTCATGATCCATTTCCTGATGAATCTGTCTACCTAGTCAATTATTCTGATCCTTGGTATGGACACATTTTGGTCTACCTCCACTTGCAGAGCCATGCAACAGGCTCTATCTGAAGAAGTAATTTTCCTAGTTCTCCACTAGGCATATGCTTTGTAATTTTATATATATCAGTTTTTCCTTTGTTTGATGTGTTTGGATATTTTGGGGTTTTGCATGTTTTTTCTCATAAACACTTCTTATTTTACGCATATGCCTTTGTTATCCTTATTATTTGCTGGATATGGGGATGGTGCTAGTCATCATACTAGGCACATTGCGTCAACTGCTTGGGTCCTCTACACACCTGAGTTGGAACTCCTTGGTTCCGAGGGAATCTTCTTGGGCAATGCCACCAACAATATTTCTGAGTACATGTCGGTGATCCAACTCCTCATGGAAGTTGCATCTCGCGACATCCCCAATCTGGTGGTCAGGTTAGATTCCCAGCTCATCGTTATGCACTTGTACAATAATTATCGTGTCTCTCATCTAGTCTTATTATGTTATTTCTTAATGGTACGACTTATATAATGTCAATTTCAAACCACTGCGTTTGAGCACATTCCTAGAGAATTTAATACATTAGCTGATTCATTGGTAAATTATGTGTTATATTGGAACTTGTCACCATTTTTTATACAAAGATTTATATATGAGTGTATATTTTTGACCATAGAAAATACATAAACATTAAAAAACATAAGGAAACAAAATCGTCAAAATATGTATATATATATATATATATATATATATATATATATATATATATATATATAGTGTCTAGTTAAGTTTCATCAAAAAAATTCTCAAAACTTGAGTGTTTTATAAAAAATTGGCTCCGCTAAAGCCTCGCTCTAACATTTACACATTTATCCACTACTCCTCCTAAGCCTGCTACTCAAAATAGCAGACAATTGCTCTGTCTATCCTCCTAAAAGTCACCAAGTATCTCTCGGGCACACCCACTATATGTCGCTACAGACGAATTAGGATCTTCCTCATGGGAAGAGGTGGCACACCCATACTCAAACCCTCTAGGTTCCTAGTAAGCTCATGAAAAATCTATGTATCATCACCCTCTTCGGCGACTGTTGCAGCCTCTACTGCTATGCCAGCCCCAGGTAGCTACATTCCTCGCGTTGCATAATGAGGGGCTCTAGCTGAACAGATGAGTGCCACATCTATGTCAAGAAACAAAGCTTCATGTCAAAACACATATTAACCCATTAAACAAAAAAATTGCATAAACATTCAAAAGATAAAAAAATACTTCAAATAACACTGATCAAATTCTTTCTTACCATCTAGACCCCATTGAGTGCCTGGGGAAACACCAACTCTAGATCTCCTGTGTATTTCATCCCTACATAGGGATAATCTTGGATCATTATGATTTGGTATTCCAGCCATTCGAAGAATCCATCATCAAAATAGTGACAGATTGGACCCTCTCAAGTCCGCAGTATTGAAGCTTACCAACGAGCCTGTCTCAGCTCCCACGGTACCAATGCGTCCGTGATCATTCTTGGCCTCATGGCCAGCACCCGCTCTATTATGAAAGACATGATCAGTGTGCCATACCCAAACTCTCTTTGGGTATGGGTCTTACATGCTGTTAACTCTGCTTGATCTCGGTGGAAAACACATTCACACTAGTCAGAAACCCGAGGCTGCATACAATCCAATGGTAACAATACCTGGGCCTTGGTGGCCACGTGTTGATTCTCGGCCCTCGCCAAGCGAACTATCATCCAAAATAGAGACCTCAACAATCTCGCTGCCACCCATGCAATAAGCACCTAGTTACTTACTGCCACAATATTTTTTATGCAGTGAGTATGGATCAAATCTACCGTAGTGCAGGTATCAGCCCTAGAACCTATCAGATTGGGCCTCGGTCCTTTGCATGACAGGCCAATCAAGAAGTAAATGTCATATTTCTCGACTGAGAGTTCATTACCCCTGATGTGAAAGACATGCTGACGGTCATCCCACTACTAGATGATCCATCTCAGAAGGTTTTACTTCCCGTTCATCAGGTCTAAATGAGCATACTTTAGTAATCCGCATCTACGGAGAACTAGCAAAGTAGCCACATCAGTAACCATTTCTCATTCTTCCAACTCATGCTCTCTTTCGCGCCAAATACTCATGGTAACCAACTTCACACCTACACAAGAAAAATTTTCAGTGGATTAGTTTTTGGCTAGATCTTTCTAGAATGATAAAAAACAAGTTCCTAAATGAACTCTGCCAGCTAACGTGGGCCATAGTGCCAAACAGTGCATGCTAATGCTCTGTCCCTTTTCGGGAAGTATGCTTAACGCGGGTAAAACACTAAGCAGCCACGTTACCCGCTCAATTTTTTTAGGGCTTACTAAAATTCAAATTTTTATTCAGCAAAAAGACCTAGAAAGATGATGAAATGCTCAGGGAAGGTTCAAGCTCTTACCTGGATCTCGTGGAATCGGAAACCGTTTCCCGGTTCGTCCATAATCAATAGCTGAAGTTTCACCACTTTTTCACTCCAGAGTTCTATCACAACACTCAACGGAGTGAAAATGAAGGTATGCTGCCTTCTTATAGCCATTCTGGAGGTAAGACTCACTCAGTTAGTGTGTTGAAATTGGTAAATTCATGCTATATTTTTTTGCAACTATTGCTTTTCATACGTTATAGATTCTCTGATGGGTTTTCAATGTTTATGTGTAGATCTGACCATGTTTGACTCAATTTTGAGCTTTATTTTAGGGACTTTTTCTAGCTCATAAAACTAAAAAAATTGAGCTACCTTTTTAGGGCTCATTAAAATACCACCACAAAGACATATGAGCCATTCTTTTCATCTTTTTCAAAGCTCGTTAAAAAAAAAATAACCAACTTTTTCTCCATGCGACTCATTAAATATTCACAGAAAGCATCGAGTTTTTCTTTGTTGGAATCATTAAAATTTCACAAAAAACATTCATTTTACTTTGTCTCTTCATACTCATAACAAAATGAGGCAGATGTCCATTAAACATAGGTTTATCACTTTTCTGGATTCAATGGACTAACTCACGGAAAATGAACTATTTTGGGCTTACTATTCTCCCTTCGTTGTGCCCGGTTATCAAACATGAGAAAGGTACCCCCTGGATTTGTCTTTTATGATGTTTTTTAGACTCTCTAAATATGAAAAAGTCACCAAGTTTACCTATCTGGAATCATTAAACTTAATCACACAGGGAAAAAAATTGGATAACATGGATACTTCTTTTGTTACATTTTAAAAGGTCAACTTGGCAGCACAAAATCTTGAACATGGAACTTCCCAGAAAACTCTTTCGCCATTAGCCAAACCCTACCATCTATGAGTTTATTCTTCATCTACCAGTGTTCCTGCATTGGTGAAACCTGATACTCTTTTGTTTTCATTATAGCCTAAAGCTGCCTAAGTACCCTATTAGAGTGCCTTCTATTATTCAAGAGGATCACACTATCTACTGATCCTTGTATCAACCAAAGCCATCATATACTAGATCTTATTTGTTGTAAGTTATTACCATTTTCTCTTGATTATTTCCATAAAAAAAATCATCTTTTCCTATTTCGTGTCAACTGATGTAGGACGCCTCAGTGCCTACCTTTTGATAGATATCTTCCTATCGACTTCAACATCTTATATAGGATGTTGATCCAGAAACACGTTAGTACCAATATACTTGCAGACATCACTGGAAAGCCATCTTGTGTTTGGTTGGGGTTTCTCATTATTGGCTCCCAATCAAATGATTCTACGAGTGTTCAACATCAACTCCTTTTATTCACACTCGCTAAATTGTACTGTGCATCTTAGGGACAATTATCATTATCAGTGGCCACCCTCGCGTCTGTTAACAATTTTTTTTATTTACTGGTAATTAGATGATTCCCACATGTTCAAATACAAATCATTCATTCACATGTATGGAAATATGCAGTTTACTGAAGCAGCGACCAAGACCTTGTGTTGAGGGTTACACTATTACAGCTGTGTTTTCTCTCCAAAGTTGCTATATATTTTTTGGAGACAGCTTCTCAGTTTGATCCTGTTATAACAGACACTTTCATGTTATGAATATATATGGGCATATTGTTCATCTCTTTGTTTTATAGAAATCATGTTGATTAGCTACTGAGTATGGGAATGCCCAACTCAAGGAAAATACTATATTTTCTGACATATGTTGTTGTTTCATGTTTTCCTCAGTCCTCTAATTCCTCTCATTCTACTACAATTTCTATAAATTATTTTTTCCATCGTCTTCATCTCTCACCTCACACTTTAGGGGGCATATGTTACAGGGCAAATGACCTCCTCATCAAGTCATAGGAGAAGGTAACATCGAAGGAAGAAAATTACGTAGACAAGACCCATTTTTTCCAAGGTAACGCACCCTAGAAACAGCTAGGCAGAGTTATAACACACTTGAGCCATACAAAGGGAGAATTAATGCCTAGGGTAACCCTCTGTCTTGCCCAAGGGGTAGTGTTAACTATGTTTATGTGTGTAAATGGAAATATCTTGTGGAAAACTAACTAGAATTTCCAACTTTCTCTCGAAAGGAATCAGTTCAAAATAGAAACTAAAAGTCACAAACCTTTTATTAGGTATTGCCAAACATAACTAAACTATTATGGAATGTAAACACATGGAAAAGTGAGGACACATATAGATCTTTCCCAATTTGAATAGGTTGAAAGAGTTGGCAAGGTTTATCCTCTCGATCTCCTATAAATTGGAGCTGTGGGCTCTTGGTATAAGGTCGAAGGTTTGATTACTTGTGGACCAAAGTTTCGTTGTTGTAGTGTGAGGCTTGAATATCAGTGAAGTTCATTGAGAGCTTTCTTCCTTGAGCATCATCACACTTGAAGATAGAGAAAGAGAGAAAAGAATGGGAATATTGAGGAGGGATTGGTGCAACCGACGGTTGTAATCCTCCTTTTCATAAACTAATAGAACTGTCTCTGTTTTTTCCATTTGATGTATCAGTGTCACAATTTTTTTTTAATGGTCTATGTAGCATGATATGAATGGCTTATATCTGTATTGTTTTATGTTCCTTATATGCTAGTTTAATTCATAAGAAGTTATATTGTTGTAGATATTATGTGGGTGCCTTGATTGATTGGAGGGTATGGATTTGGAGCCATGAATAAGGGTTTCTACTTTGCTACTCGGTGTTCTCCATAGGATCTGTTGTCCGAAAAGAGGTAATCTCTCCATATTTCTTTGTGGATTATATATACTAGCATGAACATGAAAGAAGTATCTTTGGAACTTTACAACTAATCTGACTCTCTGCCTTGGGCACCGAAAAGCCCTAAGAGGGATATTTAATAACCACCACCCAAGCATATTACCCTATAGCATTGTATTACCTTCACCAAGAGACACATAAGGCTGTATTTAAGCCTTGGTATTTCCCATTTGTAAATCATTTTATCCAATTATCAATAAAATATATATATTTGTGTCTATTTATGAGTTTTATACTCCATTTGGTATCAGAGCGGTTCAATCTTCTAGCCGCTCAACGTCGCACAGAGCCACGCTCTTTGATCCAGGTCCTTGACCATCAAATTCATCAACATTGTCATCATTGAGGAGTTTCACTATAATATTTAGGAGGTTCTCCAGGTTAACGTTGGTCCTTTGGCCATATATATATATATAAGAAGAAGACGAGCAAAAAATTATATTTAAGAAATTAAAAGAAAGAAAAGTAAAAAAAATGGTTTATTAAAAAAATAGAGGGAATAAAAAATATATATAAAAAATAAATAGCTAAAAAATTAGCAAACAAATAGCTAAAAAACACCGATGTAGCTCGTCAACTTTTGATCGACGCCAACTTTCCATTGCTTCCACCTAAGGTTCGACTGCAGCCTCTATCTGAAAACAACCATCATTCATCACAATCAATGTTTGCATACCTACAAACACCTTTTTCACATGCCACCACCATCACCTCTGCACCTGCCTCCTACTCATACTCCCTATTTATTGTTTCGTGCGTACGCAACCACCACCATATCACCACAACCTACCACATCACCTGAACATCCTTCATCCACCATGCCACTTCACTGCCCTGGCTACGCCGTCACCACACTACCTTACCACGTTGTCCCCTTCTCCCCCTTCGAGCCACACTGCTCCAACCCCCCACGCCTACATATTTCTTGACCCCTCCTACACATTTCTCTCAATTTCATTCCGCTCCCTGCCTCTACTACCATGTCCTCTGCCAGTGTAATATTCCCAAATTTCCACATCATATTTGGAATATTAGAGTCCCTAATTTTATTAATGAATTAAGTAAATAAAAGGGTGGAGGGACCCACAATCCTCAATATAAATAAATATCCACCTTGTGTGTGTGTGAATTTGGATTAATTAAGCCTAGATCTACATAATAAGGTAGTTGAGCAAGTACTAATGTGAATGAAATTGGGAAACCTATCTCGTTAATGAGATATATCATGGAGGTTGATTCAGTAAACTAAGATCTTGAAGATTTGAAGAAAAAAACCATGATACATTCATGATAAAGTGATGGAGGATGATGTGCAAACAAAGCACACTTGATGGAGAAGGTGTACATTGCACCTAGACATGATGGTTGATTTGGTCAAAGAGCACAGTCCTACTTGGAGGATCTTGTCCACATATAATGTGCAGTCTAGATGAGGGCCAAGGCTTGGGAAGGCTCAAATGTTTATAAATAAGACGAGGGCAAGGATGAGGGGATGCTTATTATTTTTATGTAAAGATCTTTCTAGATCTAGAATTATCATGAGACATTCCATTGCATTCTCGGGATGTTTAGTAGAGATTGCAAGTGTTGTTTACACAAGGTGTTCCTGGAGAGGAATCCCACCTATTTCTTAGAGAAGCTCTAGAAAGAGTCTTGTAATTCATTCTACATCAGGCTTTAAGTGCCACATCTCTTTTCATACTTTCTGTAGAACATTCATATTCAAAAATTGTAGATTTCTAAAGATTAGTTTGGAAGGAGGAAGTTGTCTTCAGTACTTCAGTTGGAGAACTAGTGAGGGTTTATTCATATCACCTTGGGCTTAGAGATAGCTTCCCAGAGCTTCATTCCAGATCTAGCATCAGGCCAAAATTTATTGACCTCCTAGTAGCAATACTTCCCTCGGGAATTACGCTGTCTAAATTGTAGATCAAAAAGGAGGAAGGAGTTTACTAGCATTTCAGCTAGTAATCCTTTGAGGGACCATTCCCTCACATTTCCATCAGTCTCACCATCAGCCTAGATTTTATTGTATCATTTTTCAGTAGGCAGAAGGACTCCCTTTCCCTCATAGCGCAGTTTCTATTGCTATTTGTGTTGTAGCAGCTGCAATCATCATTGGAGGATTGAGAAGCTAGATCTATAACTTCTAGATCATAGATCTAAAGAACGGATTATCCCTTCAAGTAAAGATATGATATGATAACATATTTCAGCCATCTATTTGTCAGATTTAGCTTCAGATCTATATTTCCCCGCAGATCAACAATAAAATCCCAGGGAGGTGATTTTCAAAATTTGTAGATCTAGAAAATCCTTTCTGGGTTATCTTGGGAATCTATCACATTGGCCAGATATTGAATCTTGGAATCATTTGAGCTTCAGTTTTGAGTAGATCTACATTTTCCTATTCATCCTACAAGTATATGTTCATATTCTGCTGAAGGGGCAGCGCCGTATTTGCTTCACTGCCTCTCCAGTTACGCTGTACCTATTGCAGCACATTTCCTTAGTGATTCTAGACCAAATTTTGGGCTAGATCTACTCATATTTTGTACATGGTGTAACTGATTATTCTCTAGTCTAATAAAATGGCTCAGCTTCTCTGTAAATTCTAATGTTGTCTTAAGATTTATTATTTATCTTGCTGCAGTTCTTATACTGTGTTTAAGTATTACTGCATTCTCCCTTTTGGGATATTACAGTGGTATCAGAGCATGATATTTGGCTCAGCTTTTGGACACTTCATCTTTTACATCTAAAGAAGAAGCAGATATATGAGATCTATCATGGAGGAAGAAAATCCTGCCACTCATTTATGTAGATCTATGCAAGATCTCTCCAAGGATGTCTATCAAATGAAAGAGGAAATGTAGAAAGAAGATCCAAGAAGAAGATGTGATGAGGAAGGTCCAAGCACTTCCTATCAGCAAAGAAGAAAACTAGAGAATCCTAGATCTCCTCATAGATCCACTATGCCTACTATCTTTGGAGAAGGTGAAAGATGTAGAAATCAAGAAAGGAATGAACCTAAGACTCATGACACTCTCAGTCTATAGCTTTAAGAGTACAAGGCATAGTCTAGAGCGTTCAAGGAGAAGCTAACTCTCCAACAATTATTCAAAATCAAAGGAGAGAGAGGATCCTATAACAGCAATAGAAGAGAGAGGCATAATAGATTCTATTTTCCTACATTTGATGGATCTTCCTCAAGTATTGTTAAGGCTTGGAGGAGAGAGTTAGATTTTTTTTTAGACTACATCATGTAGCTAAGGAAGAGGCTATTCAAATTGTAGCACTTCATATTTTATATGAAGCCAATGATTGGTGGTTTGGTCACATGGAGCATGCAAAGGTGACTAAATATTCATATTTATTTCACAAGTTGAGGGTGGAATTTGATGTGAGAAAACTAGAGATGTTTCACAAAGTGAAATTTCCTAAGGAGGAGGATGTCAATCTTGTCACTCTGGACAAGAAGTCACTACATTCACCACCAGCTACAGAAGTACTTGTATCTGGAGAAGAGACTCTTGCAGCTTTGTAAGATATACTTGAGCTCTTAACACATATAGTTCCATGCATGATTCAGGAGATGCATGAGGAAGAGGAGGAGGAAGATTCTAGCGCTAGTACACTTGGAGACGAGTAGCCATCACTCTTACCAGCATTTGGAGGCATTATTGTCCTGGTTGGAGGACCTCTTATGTTATGTCAAGAGGTTCCCACATATCAGTTGATCCAAGGTATGCATACACATTCATCACCTATGGTTTTAGTAAATCATACTAAAACTTATGGGGACATGCCATCAGGGCCAACGCATGACCAAGGATTAGATTCAAATGTTGATTTGAAGCAGCATACTATTACAGCGCAAAGGACCCTTCATCTAATCATGGAGGAGATGAAAAGCTATCCCAGTTTTTCATGGATGAACTACATTTAGCATCTTGAGTTTAAGTGTAGAGTTTCAAAATAAGGGATGAGCATAATACTTTGAACAATGAATAGTTATGAGATCAATATTGTACCTTTCTTTGAGATAGTTTATGTATTACCTTGTAGATCTACAGTGTTGTCACTTAGAAGCAGTGATAATGATGAGGCCCCATTATTCTTGGAGCATTATGAAGGTATCTTCACTCATGAAGAAATGGAGGTAAAGGTGATAAATGGTAGACATCTTGAGATGAGAAACCTTTTCTCCTTTCTAGATGACCCTTTCTCAATGAGCATCTCACAACTCAAAGAGAAACTTCTACCTACAGTAGATCCAGAACCTCATTGGTTTTGGAAGGCCATGGATGAGAAGAGGCTCTCACTGAGAGATATCATTGGAGGTGCACTTCAACATTTCATGAAGTCAAAATTTCTTCATCATTTTGGGGAAGATGGTATTCTAGAAAGGGAGGATACCATGATTATGTAGCACATCACTCATCTTCCATATTGGGGTGAGTGGGTGAGGATAATAAGCAAGGGGTTGCATGACCACTTGCACATGTATGACATGGGATAGCAAGCTTGGTTACATTGGTTTCCTTTGGGAGATTATTTTCACTGCCCAAAGGCTCCTATTTATTTGGTCCATTCCTTGAGGAACACTTATGAAATGAAGGAGGAGGCATGGTTGTGCTCGCTTCTCTTGTGTGAGTATGGTTACCACCCAATGACTCATATTTTTCTGATTCATGCCTTGTATATCAATGATAGAATGCAGAAAAAGAAGGCATGTTCATTTTGGTTTCACTTGAGAGAGATTGGCCACCACATGACATCTCCTACGTCTATGTGTTTTGTATTGGGTAAATCTTGGCATGATGCTCCCATGACGTGCATAGATGATGTCTCTTTATATTGGGCTGATGTGACATTCCATATGTCCATTAGTATGCTTTTGCTTCCTGATGCACATGAGGAGGAGAGAAAGCAATGAGATCTCTTGTTTCTTTGGTTTCTTTTGGGGGAGTTTGGCTTGTCCATCTTACATGGAGGAGATGGAAGATGGCAGCAAAGGGCCTTACTCCAGCAGTTACTATTAGGAGAATATAGTTTGACATATTTTTCTACCCATACAGATCCTTTCCTTATTCATTTCATAACATTGGAATGATGCTTGAATCCAACAAGGCCAACAGGGCTAAGTATGAGAGCATATCAATGCTCAATCAAATTCATGAAACATGGGATGGAGAGATGTATTGTGTGATGGAAATTTTCGTTTGGGAAGAGATCCACCTTATTTTATGCATCTCATCTATTCATGATGATGTTGGACATCATATCGTTGTCATTTGATACTTCATGATGAAATGAGGGCATCTAACCATACAATTGGAGGTCATTATTTATGTTTTTAAAAGACAACTTTGGAACCAAACATGCATAACACATTGCAGAAAATGGAGGAAGCCTTCAATATTTGGATGTCATTTGGAAGGGAATAGATGGCCTCGCATCTACTTTTAGAGTTTCTTGAGGACAAGCAACATTTTACTGGTGGGGGACTGTAATATTCCCAAATTTCCACATCATGTTTGGAATATTAGAGTCCTTGATTTTCTTAATGAATTAAGTAAATAAAAGTGTGGAGGGACCCACAATCCTCAATATAAATAAATATCCACCGTGTGTGTGTGTGAATGTGGATTAATTAATCCTAGATCTACATAATAAGGTAGTTGAGAAACTACTAATGTGAATGAAATTGGGGAACCTATCTCATTAATGAGATAGATCATGGAGGTTGATTCATTCAACTAAGATATTGAAGATGTAAAACAAAATATCACGAGACATTCATGATAAAGTGATGGAGGATGATGTGCAAACAAAGCACACTTGATGGAGAAGGTGTACATTTCACCTAGACATGATGGTTGGTTTGGTAAAACAGTGGAGTCCAACTTGGAGGATCTTGTCCTCATACACTAGGGAGTATAAATAAGGGCCAAGGCTTGCAAAGGCTCAAATTTTATATAAAGAAGATGAAGGCAAGGATGAGGGGATGCTGATTATTCTTGATGTAAAGATATTTTTAGATCTAGAATTTTCATGAGACATTCCATTGCTTTCTCGGGTTTTTTAACAAAGATTGCAAGTGTTGTTTAGCACAGGGTGTTCCTGGTCAGGAATCCCACCTCATTCATAAATAATCTCTAGAAACATTCTTGTAATTCATTATACACAAGGCTTTAAGTGCCACATCTCTTTTCCTACTTTTTGCAGAACATTCATATTCAGAAATTGCAGATTTCTGAAGATCAATTTGGAAGGAGGAAGTTGTCTTCAATACTTTAGCTAGATAACTGGTGAGGGTTTATTCCTATCACCTTGGGCTTGGATATTAGCTTCCCAGAGCTTCATTGCAGATATGGCATCAGGCAAAAGGTTATTGACCTCCTAGCAGTAGTACTTCCCTTAGGAATTACACTGTCTAAATTTCAGATCAAAACGGAAGAAGCAACTAGAATTTCAGCTAGTAATCATGTGAGGGATCATCCCCTCACATTTCCATTAGTATCACCATCATCATAGAGTTTATTATAGAATTTTTTAGCAGGGATAAGGCCTCTCTTTCCCTCACAGTGCAGTTTCTATTAGTAGTTGTGTAACAAGAGTTACAATCATCATTAGAGGATTGAGAAGCTAGATCTAGAGCTTCTAGCTCATATATCTGAAGGAGGGATCAACCCTTCAAGCATATATATGATCTGATAACATATTTCAGCCATTTATTTGTTATATCTAGATTCAGATCTATATTTCCCAGCAGATCAAGGATCAAATCCTAGGGAGCTGATTTTCCAAAGTTGTAGATATGGAAAATATTTTTTGGGTTATCTTGGAAATCCATAAAATTGGCCAGATCTTGAATATTGGCATCATCTGAGCTTCATTTTTTAGTAGATCTACATTTTCCTATCCAGCCTGAAACTATATGTTCATATTTTGCTGAAGAGATAGCACATTATTTACTTCAGTGCCTCTCTAGTTACGATGTACCTATTGCAGCATGTTTTCTGAGTGATTCTAGACCAAAGTTTTGGCTAGATCTACTCATATTTTGTACATGGTGTAACTGATTCTTCTCCAATCTAAAAAAATGGCTCATCTTCTCTATAAATTCTGATGTTGTCCTAAGATTTATTGTTTATCTTGCTGCAATTCTTATATTTTGTTTAAGTATTACTGCATTCTCCCTTTTGGGATATTACAGCCATCTCACACCACCGATCGATCCCATTCTCATCATTCACTTCACCACTTGCCATCCAATTCGTTATGCTACTTGTTTCCCAATGTCACTTCTATACAATTCTCCAAACCTCTACAGAAATCGTTCGATCGATCATTTGCTGCCTCTATTCCATCCTGTATTGTGGGTGTAGATATTCAAGTACTTGTAGACATCCATTAGTTGCTAGAGAAGAGTCATGTCTATTCAATCTATGCAATCGTTTCAGAAATATAATAAAACACAATGAATTTGTTATACTTTAATATATATTTATATATATAGATTGAATTAAAAACAAAAGGTATTAATTATATAATTACGTATAATTAAATATATACATTATATATTTAAATTATATAAATTAATTATATAATGAAAAAAAAGATTGAGATTTCAATAAAAAGGAAAATGTTAAAAAAGAAAAAAAAAAACTCTAAGTGCATCGATGAATGCAAATAGATTTTATTTCTTGAGGAATTCAAAAATAATGAAAGAATAAAAAATGGAGACCAGTAATGAAAGGTTTCCTAAAACCTTTATTAAATGTGTTGATACACTATTTAAAAATAAAGGATCACTCACAGGTAGAGATATTGTAATTTCTATCAGTCCTACTGAAGGGAGTAATTATGTTAGTCCTAAATGTGTTAACCAATTAGTGATTCCTAATCGAACATAATTGAAAAAAACTTCGTTGACACAAGCCAAAAAATGTTATGAAATAAATAATCTACAACTAAGTATTGGGGATTATACTTTTATCTTGCAATTTTCCATGAAATACTTATTTTTTAACGATAGTGACATTGTGTTGGGTTCACCTCGGATGGAAACTCTAGGATCCTTTATACTACATAAGAAAAGAAGTTTTTGACATTCTCCCACAAAATAAAAAAAAATAACGCTGCAGATGTTACCTTGAAGCCAAATCCAGTGACGCCTGAAGACATACAATAAATCTCAAAATAAATTCTTCAAGAAAGTAAATGGGCAATCCAAAATATGAAAAAATAATTGACAAAATCACCACAAAAAAAATGAAAAAGTTTCTCACCTCAAGGACCACAAAGAAAAATTACTAACGCAAATTAAGAAATTGAAGAAGGACAATAAGTTGTTGGGAAAGAAGGTGCAACAACTTGTCGAAAATAAAGCATCGAATGTATAAGTCCAAGTTGAATAAATAGATATTGATCCAGTAAATGTCACAACTCAAGAAGAAAACAAGAAAGTTGCAGAAAATACAAAATTAGATGTTGTAGTTGAGATGATGACAATCCCATGTGAATGTTCTATAACCAACTCAACAACATCCTCACCAGAAGAAAATAAAAAAATTTCCACACACCTAATCAAGGAAAGTCAAATAAAAAAATATCGCTATCGACATCCAAATCACGAGAGTATACAACTGAATCAAACTATGTATTCAGAATGGAAACAAAAATCTGATGTTTTGAAGAATAATCATGTCATTACAGACTGCTCAAGTGATAATTCATCACAAGTTTCAAGTTGGTGTAATATTCCACAGAAGATTGATTTAGGATGGTGCAATCCATTCTCAGTGGTACAATTTTTTTTGTACTTAGAGGATCATATCAACTTGTATCGACAAGGATGATGGCTCTGAGACAAGAAGACATTTGTAGTAGGAAAATAAATGAAGGCATTTCATCAACAAGCTTTGAGGACAAATATTTTTCAGGAGGAAGGAAATTTAATGAATAAAATGATATAAATAATGATAAATTAGTGAATTAGTAATTAGGTTGAAATGTCATGTCGAATGAGACATGACCTTTTGTGAAGAGGCACCTGTATAGGTATATAAGTAGGCCTCATTTGTAACATCATCAAGCAATTCATTCGTCATGAATTTCAGTAATAATATTTGTATCCTCATGGATATTTTTATATTCCAAGTTTATATCAGAGATACTCAAGGAGTCACATGATTCCCTATCATCTATGCATGTAGGATTTTTTAAAACTGAATACAATGCACGTCAATCATTCTTTTGGAAGGTTATGAGTCACGATATTAAGAAATATGCAGCAGAATGTGACAAATGTTAAAGAAATAAAAGTGAAAATATTATGACACATAGACTACTTCACCCCTTAAACATTCCAAATCGGAAATGGGAAGAAATATCAATGGATTTTATTGAAGGGTTTCCTGTATCCGATGGAAAGGATAATATTTCTGTAGTAGTAGATAGACTCACTAAATATTCTCACTTTATTGCTATAAAGAAAACACACTCATCAAAGAAAATCGCTAAGATATTTTGCAAACATATTTTTAAACTACGTGGGTTCCCGAAAGTCATTGTGAGCGATAGGGATTCCAGATTTAAGGGTAATTTTTGGAAAGAATTGTTCAACCATATAGGAACCTACCTAAACATGAGTTCCTCTTGCCACCTACAAATAGATGGACAAACAAATGTTTTCAACAAATGTTTGGAAGCTTACCTACGTTGTTATGCTACAGAAAAACAAAATAAGTGGGTTCAATGGTTGCATCTCGTTGAATGGTGTTATAATTCTACTTACCATACATCAGAAAAAATGACCCCTTTCAAAATTGTGTATGGATATGAACCCCCAAATGGAAATATCTAGCTTCTTTCCAGAAAAATCTACCAATAGTTAAAAACCAAGTAGAAGAAACCCAAAAGGTCATCGAGACCCTAAAAGAAAATCTAAATAATGCATGAAAACATATGAAGCAAAAAGATGACCGAAATAGAAATCGGAGAGAATTTGAATTTGGAGAATGGGTATTCATCAAGCTCCATCCATATAAGTACTTTTCCCTGAAATGAAAAGGGAAACATAAACTAGCACCAAATTTCTATGGACCATATCAAATCAAGAAAAAGATCAGCCAAGTCGCTTATAGCTTAAGCCTTCCAGATAAAAGTGTTGTTCACAACGTCTTCCATGTATCTTGCATAAAAATGGAAACTAGTGACCATCAGTTAGCGCAAAAATCTCTTCCATTTTTATATGATGAAGGAATGATCATTTTACATCCAGAAGGTATCATATTGTAATATCCCAAAATGGGAATCACACAGCAATCCTGCTTAAATTATAATGAACTCCTGAGAATTCAGTGCACTGAAATGAGTTTATAGCTCCTATATCCCTTATATCATCTCATCTAATATCTGAACCCGAAAGGAGAGAAAAAAAAATCAAACTAGGTGGGCTAAACAGATCTCCCACAGCCTAGTCTAGCTGAAAAACACCCAAAGAGAGGGGTTGTAGCTATATGCAAAGGACTACTTCAGAAATAACATAGTACCACTGAAGAAAAGAAGTAGGCTAATATGAAAGTTCAAATATTAGACGTATAATAGCAAATCAGATTTATCTTATAGCCCATACATTGTACAAGAGAAAGTATAAGACTATACAGGAAAATTCCTTAGAAATGAGGTGCTACAACCACAAGAAAACTCTGCATAAACCTGATAGCGTTATTTTAATGGGCTGAAGTGTAAGTTTATTAAAACTCATATATAGAGAAGATCTGTACATAAACGATAGATATAATTCAGATCTGTGTATAAGAAAAGCTCATCTATACATTCCCCTTGGAGTTTTGTGCAAAACATGAAGCAGAGAGAGTAGATCTGAGATCTAGAGTTGCAGATCTGCAGAATTATTCAAAAATTCCTGAATCATATGATAGAACAGTAGGAAAAGTCTAAAACAAACATGGATTGGATGGCCAATCCATGGATCACCATAGTGAGAGGAAGAATCCTAACACCGGAGATCTCTCCTCCAAAATGCCAACAAAACATCCTACAACTGCAAACTTGCAAATAACGCAGTTTAGGGATAGAAACTACTGTATAGGCTCTAAATATGATTTGTCTTGATGCCAAGGTCTGGATCTAAAGCTCCAATGATCTAGGACACTCTTGCCAATGCGATAGTAGACTTTCCCAGTGAAAAGAGAGGCTAGATATACATAGATCTTAGTAGATATATCTCCCACTTGCTACAACTCATAAGGACAAACCAACCCTCAATAGGATCAGCACTGTAGGTCTAAGGTGAGGCTTGGCCCAAGCTTGATAGTGGAAAAGACAAGAAAAACTCGTCCAAGATTTGCTCTAGGAAGGAGGTGGGATTCCCGACCAGGAACACCCAAGTGCTAAGAAGCACTATTCTTAGCTAAACAACTAGAGAATGAGAAATGTCTAAGTAGACAAATTATTGTGAAATAATATCTTCAACAACCCCTTCCATGATGCTCTTCTCTTCCTTTTATAATATATGAGTCTTGTCAAACCCTAAACCACTTCATCAATTTAGCTCCATTCACATGTAGAGCCTCCATCTAGAACTATGCTATGCCTCACGGAGGTTCAATGCAACTAGACTGCCTTGTAGATATGGTCATGGTTGACTTGGTCAAGTGATCAATCTCTTCCACACTTAAGTGTGTTTTATAAAGTGGCCCATATTTAGCCTTTTTTTCACTGGGCATTGATCTATTTTGATGTTTTTAGGAGTTTTACATGTCCTCCTTTACATTTTATTCATCAACATGAAAATAAAAACAAGACAAAGAAAAATTGAATATTCCCATTAGCTTGGGCTAAGTGAGAATATTAAAATCCTCCCCTCCAAAATGTTTCTTATCCTCAAGCAACTGATAAGGTGAGTGCTGCAAAATCTCCCCTTCTTCTCTTATGGCCTCCTCATCCAATAGTCTCCGCCATTACTTCATAATTTCAGCAAAGATTTCATCTCTCAATGGTTCCTTCCAAGTGTGGAAGTTGGCCTTTTTTGAATAAATGCAATGGTGTTTCGGGGAAAATCACCCTAGAGGTTTGTTGGGTCAAAACCTCCACAGAGTAGGGCATGCCATTCAGAAGGACTCACACACAACCATACTTGAATGCAAAAAACTAGATAACAATGATAGAAGAACTCACCCGTAATCCTACGTTCGATGTAGATCCCGCGGGGTCCAAACCCCGAGCAACCTTTCTTCCTCATTCAACCTGGAAAAGAAGAAAGAATTTTCATGGAAACCTAGTTGTACAGCATATATTTCTCCTAAACGTTAGTGTAATCAATGTGAAATATGATATAAGCGATAATAACTGCTTAATAATCAATCTTTCCACATATACAAGTAGATATTAACACAGAAGTTCAGGAACAAGACAGTTCTTCATTATTATGAATATTATGTATAGAAATAAAGAGTGGAGAGATCACCTGAATCCTTCCACGATCTTCGAGCAGACCATCATCCAGATTCATTCCGCCCTTGCCTCGCTAAGAAACTTTCAAGACTTCTGCACTCGAGATGGCATATAAATGGATGAACATCTCCAGGAAACAAGGGTTTCCTGTATAAATCTAGGAAAGTGCAGGAGGCACGGGGAATCAGACTTGAACTGGGATTCCAATAGAGTATAATGTCTATAAAATTTCTCTCTCCCTTAGGCCATGCACATGAGGGGCTTTTATACTCCCTCAAAGTAGTTTCAGTCAGTTGGAAACAGTTGGCCACGTACTGGGGTGGTTGAACTACTGGAGTAACCATCAACCTAGTCTGAAAATATGGAATTTATATATATTTTTAATGGTTTTAATGGCATACACGGAAAAGTACATGTGGACTCGTGTATACACGCAGAAAAGTTTGGGCATACCCACGTATGGGAATTTCAACACTGTTTTTTAATGAATTTGTTCAAGTCTGTAGGAATGGGTGCCCAAAGCCATAAAGACAATCATGAATCACCCGAGGGTGAAAAATGATGCTATAAAAAATGGCCTCTATCATGAAAGAGTGGAAGGTCTATGTGGAAACCTTCTTGCTGATCCATGGCCTCCTCAAGATAGAATTGTTGATAATCATTGGGAATTTCATCATCAATTAAGGTCTCCCACCTCCATGCTATCATCCAAATAAAATGAATCACCTTCTAGCTTGGTAATTCATAGGAAAGCTCCTCCCAATTGCTCAGGAGAGGCATGCCCCAGGTGATCCAACCAATCATATGGTCCACATCATAAAGAAACAATTGGTATACAACAGTGGCCATATAGTTCCCCATGCTCCCCTTAGAACATGTAGTGTAGAAAATGTAGGGAATTTCTTTCCCCAACGACACATCCAACAAATGTGTCTCTCCACCAACCATGTTCCCAAAAAATATAATAACATCTTCAGCATATTGAATCATAATTAGAGTCATGCTGGTTTCCATATGAAATAATGGAGAAGCACAATGGTCCCTCAAGTGCAACCAGTGTAGTTTTACTCCTAACTGCCTCATAATATGAAAAGACAAGTGTTTTCCCCAACACTTGTTTGTTGCCTCATACTTCTTGCATGCTTGGAGAAGGTGTATGATGGTGGGTGTTAATGAATCACACCATGAAGAGTACATCATCTCTCCAATATCTCCCAAGGAATGGCCAACACCACCATTGTTCATGGCCCAAAGTGGCTCATGAAGCCCATAAGAAAAGGTGCACCATATTTGAGCCAAGACCTGGACATGAGTGTTAATAAAATAAAAGTATATAATAAATACATCATGAGGTTCAACAATACAATGTTTATCATACACTTGTTTCAAATCAGCAAGGTAGCTCATGGATGATCTCCCTCTAACACTCAATGAAAAAGGAGGTGGTAATGATAACTCTTCCCAAGAGCTATGTTCCTCCTCAACAAGAAAATGATCATGCACTTCCTCATGTGAGAGTGCACATCCTCCTTGAAGTTCTCCCACATGAATCCATCTAAGATAGTGTGATATGCTTTAATGAAACCAGTGGGTTTTGAAAGAAGGATCTCATAGGTTGCGTTTACTAGTTTCTCCTTAAGCTTGGAGTCTCTAGCCAAATAAATCTGATCATGGAAATAAATGAATCCCTAAACTACCTTATACCTCCCATCTATAATTTTCCCACGAAGAACCTTATATGTGAAAATGTCCTTGGAGTATTCCATCAAAATTTGGGACTCCCAATAAGGGTCTAGGCTTCCCAGCATTGACAGCGGTGCAGAAGTCTGTAATGAGGCATATACCATATGATGTCTCTCCTCCTTGACATGCTTGATGTAAAAGTGACATGTTGGAGTACTTCAAAATTTCTTTTGCTACCTGTCTTGCAGCTGATCTTACTCAAGAAAATATTGAAGTTTAGGAGGGTCAAAGGTTCTCCTCCTACAAAACTTCCACAGTTTTTCTCTGATGCACAAGAATGTAAATACCTTCTTGTCATATTCAAAATTTTTCATTATATATTGGAGTATATTTTTTTGCTCCATGTCTATGGAGTGGGCTTCGAATACCATGCTCATGTCAACAAAGATTTCTGAATCTCTTCTTTCCAGCGCAAATAGATGAATGGAGGTTAGCAAAGTCAATTTCAGAAAATTTCTTAGCTCCCCATCAATGATTCTCAAAGCTGTAGTAGCTCCTCTCAAGGTTCCCTCCTTAGATGGATATGTTGCTGCTGCATAAATTTGATAGAACACTTGAGCTTGTTTCCAATCAGGGGGTCTCCTTGGTGTAATGCCTCCATGTAAAGAGACATCAAGGCATAGAGCAGGATTCATAGATGTATAGACTAATTTGTCCTTGTCTTCAGTGCATAGATCCTCTTTCCTTCTCTGTGCATCAAACTTTTGAAATAGAGAGGGGTATATGCTCCTCATCAAGTGATACTTTCCCTTCTCCTATCCTTCTTCTATCTTCAATATCTCACCATTTTATGGTGATGACACATGCTGCACAAGGATTGTGCCACAATCCCAATATGTGAGATTCTTTGGAACTCCTTTAAAGAGTGAATGAGTTCCTCTCCTTGGAGCCATTGCCCATTCTTCCTCTCCATGAGGATCTAGATGTACCCTTGTATTGACTGTGCTGAAATCCTCAACCTCCTATTCCTTGATCTTACAAGACCCTTGGAAGTTCAAGTGATTCTCTCCCTTGGGCACACCTCCTCTCTTCCTCTTCATGAAGAAGTTGTTGACAGAATGTTGTAGATTTGGCGATATGGCTGAGTTCTCATATCCATGAGATGAGGACTTTTAACTTCCCTTATGTATATATCTTGTAGATATTTTTGAGGGATATTCCTTCTTTTCCCTACTCATTTGTTTGATGTCTTTTCAGATACCTTGCAGAGCTTGAGATAGAATTTTTGTGAGCCTATTTTCTCCAGACAACATGGGTTTTCTCTAGCTTCTCTTGCAGATCTCCTCCTCCCCATGAGAATACTCCATAATTGTTGAAGCTCATACGCTGAGACAATATTGAAGCTCTAATACCACTGTAATATCCCAAAATGGGAATGACACAACAAGTATGCTGAAATAACGCACTCCTGAGAATTTAGTGCACTGAAATGAGTTTTTAGTTCACGGATCCCTTAGATTAGCTCATCTAAGATATAAATCCGAAAGGAGAGAAAAAACAAATCAAATTAGGTGGGCTAAATAGATCTCGCACAACATAGTATAGTTGAAAAACACCCAAAGGGAGGGGCTGCAGCTATATGCAAAGGACTGCTTCAGAAATATTGCAGTTCCACCAAAGGAAAGTAGTAGGTTGATATGGAAGTTCAAATATCATATGTATAACAGAAAATCAGATTTATATTACAGCATATACATTGAACAAGAGAAAGTATAAGACTATATAGGAAAAATCCTCAAAAATGAGGTGCTACAACCACAAGAAAACTCTACATAAACTTGAAAGCGTTATTTTAATGGGATGAAGCAGAATTTTATTAACACTTAGCTCTAGAGAATATTTGTACATAAAAAGATAGATCTAATTTATATATGAGTACAAGAAAATCACATCTATACATTCCCCTTGGGGTTTTGTGCAAAACATGAAGCACAAAGAGTAGATATGAGATCTAGAGTTGCAGATCTGCAAAAATATTTAGAAATTAATGAATCATATGATATAACAATAGATAAGATCTGAAAAAAACATGGACTGGATGGCCAATCCATGGATCACCACAGTGAGAGGAAGAATCCGAACACCAGAGATCTCTCCTCCAAAATGCCGACAAAACACCCTGCAACTGAAAACTTGAAAATAACGCAGTTCAAGGATAGAAACTGCACTGTAGGATCTGAGGTTTGGCCTAATTCCAAGGTCTGGATCTAAAGCTCCAATGATCTAGGACACTCTTTCCAATGGGATAGCAGACTTTCCTAGTGAAAAGAGAGGCTAGATATGCATATATATGAGTAGATCTATCTCCCACTTCGTACAACTCACAAGAAAAACCCAAACCTCAACAGGATCAGCATTGTAGGTGTAAGGTGAAGCTTGGCCCAAGCCTGATAGTGGACAAGACAAGAAAAACTCCTCCAAGAGTTGCTCTAGGAAGGAGGTGGGATTCTCGACCAGGAACACACAAGTGCTAAGCAACACTATTCTTAGCTAAACAGCTAGACAATGAGAAATGTCAGAGAAGACAAATTATTCTAAAATAATACCTTCAACAACCCCTTCCATGCTGCTCTCCTCTTCCTTTTATAAGATAGGAGTCTTGTCAAACCCTAAACCACTTCATCAATTTAGCTCCATTCACATGTAGAGCCTCTATCTAGAACTGTGTTATGCCTCAAGGAGGTTCAATGCACCTAGATTGTGCTGTAGATATGGTCATGGTTGACTTGATCAAGTGATCAACCTCTTCCACACTCAAGTGTGTTTTTTAAAGTGGCCCAGATTTAGCCTCATTTACATTGGGAATTGATTTATTTTTATGTTTTTAGGAGTTTTACATGTCCTCCTTTAGATTTTATTCATCAACATGAAAATAAAAATAAAAAAGACAAAGAAAAATTGAATATTCCCATTAGCTTGGGCTAAGTGGGAATATTACACATATCCACCAGAGAAAAGAAGCTCTGATCTCATGTAATAAGCAAAAACTTAATCAAGTAGAAGGATTTACTGGAAGAAGAAGCCTCTTGGGAGACTGAATAATTTCTTCAACAACATCCATCATTACATATGCTTTGAGGACAAAGCATATTTTGAGAGGAAGGCAATGTCATATACAAATTATTAGTTATTAATAAATGTAATTTTCTTAGGTTGTATTAGGTAAAAGGGCATGATCAGAGATCATGCCCCTTTCACCAAGAGACACATAAGGCTATATTTAAGCCTTGTTCTATCCCATTTGTAAATAATGTTATTCAATTATCAATAAAATATATCTATTTATGTCTATTTCTAAGTTTTATACTCCATAAACATTTAAAAATTCAATGTTGTTAGTACTGGAATCAACACTTTGAGATATCTTTAAGATACTTAATTATTTACATGTGAATGATATAATTCATTGATAACCCATTTAATTAAATGCCCATTTAGATGCTTTCGCACAGTTACCTAGCCTAGGACTATGTACAAAGAAACAACAGGTTATCTGTGGTTGATTTTCATATTGAGACTATATTTTTCATAATAAAAATTTTCACCATGGTTGACCATGATTGATTTTCATATCAATAAAATATTTGTCACAATGTGACATTAGACCATGGTTGATTTCCATATTGAGGAAATCTATCACAATGTGACACTTGACCATGTTTGACCATGATTATAAAACCAATGGATTTATATTGAACCGAAGGATTAATATTATAAACCCTATTAATAATATTATACCCACGAAATATGAACCCTTATATTTATAAAGCTAAGGGATTAATATTAGAAACCGGAGGGAATAATAAACCTAAGGGAATAAAATTAAATCCAAGGAATTAATTTTATAAACCCAAGTTATATAAACCCTATGATAAATATTATAAAACCTAAAATAAAAATGGTTTACAATGGTTTACCATTGTTTTGTTTTATATTAAGACAATATTTTTCATAATGCAATGTTGGACCATGGCTGATCATGGTTGATTTTCATATTCAGACAATCCTTGTCACAATGCAATATTCGACCATGGTTGATCATGATTGACGATGGTTTCTGATGATTTACATTGGTTGATTATCATATTTAGATAATATTTACCATAATGTGACATTAGACCATGGTTTACCCTGATTGATCATGGTATATGACAATAGAAAATGGTTTACCATTGTTGGAAATGGTTTACCATATTTTACCATGGTTGATGATATTTGAAAATGGTTGACCATGGTAAATTTTCATATTCAGACAATATTTCTCACAAGGTGACGTTAGACCGTGGTTAAACATGAATCTAAACCAAGGGATTTATATTACACCCAATCATTAATATTTTTGTTCAACCTCATAATTACCCTCTCTTTGACAGTTTTTCTCACCTCTTTCCATCACTTTCTCATAAGATCATAGACCCCAATCAATGATAAATGCTAGGTTTTTTCTTAAGGATGCATTAAAATTATCTCCATATTATATTTTCATGTTCTTTCTATTTGGATAGATTTTATCAATTTAGCTACATAATGTTGCCTATTCTATAGCTAACTATGGATACTGTAGTTACTCTCATGGTCTGGAAGGTTCCAAGTGTCACTTGAAGAATTGGGTGACATGGGCATTTCTAGAATCATCTCTACATGGATTCTATCCTATTCACTCGGTCCAAATCGACAGAAAAGTAGGCCTAAGATCATGGTCAAAGGTGTTGTAAAAGTACATTATCCAAAAGAAACGAGACTCTTGATTTTCTCTATCGTAGCAAATTAAGAGTCTAACAACCCTATTGCAACTGTAATTTGAATTAGCCACCTACAGAAATTTTATCTCACAAACTGTTATGTTATTTTCCTTCAAATATAGGTTGTACAGAATTGAGAAGACAATTCCGAAATTAAGTATTAAGGTTAATATTTTTGCTGATACTCTGTTTCAAGACTTCATTTTAACATAATAAAAATTTCTTGTTTCCAATTATTTTTTAAGTAAATCCTTAACCATCTAGCAGTTCAGCTGAACCAGTTGCAGAGGGCCCCTGCACTAGAGGAGGATTTGCATTTGTTGTTTCCAGTTCAATTTCCATTACTCTGTTTTCAACAAATATGTTTTCTAATTAGGTTAATGTTTCATTCCAATTTTTTATCAATAGCATAACATTAAATCATAATTGTGTAGACTTCTTCTTCTAAGATATTTCACGAAGATAGATAACTCTGTTTTGAAATCAAATTGAGATTGAAGTAATAAGAATACACAGTTATTTAGATTCTTTATTGTTTTGTCATTCATCCTCTTAGAACAGAATTGTCAATTAACTGTGTCAATTGATGTTTTCAAAATCCATTCCATGATGACGATCCTCAACTAAATGGTTAAATATCTAATTGATATAGTGATTGAATTTACTCGGCACATTGTTATTTTCTTTCTCGGAATTTAGGAACTAAGGAATAATTGACTTATCACATAACATCTCAAGAGGGTAAAAATTCACATTGAATGTTGTAGAAAGTCAAATCTACATTAATTTTTTACAGTTATTTTTGCATGCTTTTACATTTTTCTTTCAGATCCTCACTCAATTTCATTACTGATATTCCTGAAAGTAATTCTAAAAAAGATTTATTTAATCATGTTTCAAGACAGAATGTAATATTCTTTTTTCCTAAATATCAAAATCTATTCTAGAGATTGACTATAGGGGCATTTACTGGATATGTCACCTTATAAAAAGGATGAGATGCAAAGGCTACTTGGCCCTCTACAGACTCTGTCTATAGATTTTGCAATATTCCTCCTATAGGAATTTCCCAAAGAATGGGGTTGCAACAACTGTATGAACACACAATAAACCAAAAACGTTATTTTAATAGCTGTGAGGAAAGAAGATATACATATAGCCAACAATGATGCTATAGCAGTAAAATAGTACAAGTTCTTGAGGAAACAACCGCTCAGAAAGGCAATGCAAGTCTCAACAAGGCAAGTACATGAAAATAAAGAACACTGCTATTTCTGCATAAACCCAGGCTACGAGGACGCAGTCTATGATAGAATTCTGCTGCAAAATGATTTCAATATATGAATATGACAATATATGGCTAAAATACAATAAGGGAGCAAGGCTCTAACCCTTAGAAACAGTAATACATCAATCCTCCAAGGGATTGGCTAAAATATACAAAATGGAAAAAATGTCGGAGTTGTTGGGCAGCTGCTGCAACTCAAAGATGGAACTCAATAGAGAAGTTTGAATATGATGAAAAAATGAATTAGACCTCCTCAAATGGATCTCCAAAATGGAAGGGTGATCCTTACACTTGAGATCTCACTATTGAGCCTCAAAACTGTGCTTTCCTTCACCTCATTTTACCTCATTTTCCCTTGTCCATTTCTATCTTAAACCCAATTGATCAATAAATATAGTTAAAATTACTTCTAGAATGATTTACATGACTGACTTGTTGAATTTCGTGATTTTTGCCATTGTTAAGTATTTTGACCGGAACTAGCTGCAGAATGCAGACATTCCGTAGCTAACCGGCAATTCTGCAGCTGCCTTCATGTTTGAGTATGTTCCAGGTGGCCTCTTGAGAAAAACCGCATATGGGCATGATCCACGTCATGACTACATGGTTCGTTGCTCATCATGGAGGAAGAAACGAATTCTGGGTAAGGTTTTGAACGTGGGGAACACATTTATGAAGGAAGACTCCTATTCGGACTGTCTCAGTCCAGATGTCTTTTCTTCTTCACGCAGCCACTTCAAAGAGTTCTAACGTGATCCGGATGAGGAAAGACATTGTTCCTAAATTGTTGTAATTATTGTTACGTGCATTTGCTTTATAAACTCTTGGGAGACCGAGAGCTATGTTAGAGATTTTATGTTAGATTTGCTGCTAGATTTTGTTTAAACTCTGTGATACATTCCTAAAAATGCAGAGTGTTATGTTCAAACTATTGCATCGTTAATGGAGCAGACAAAGTTATTTTGAAGGCGTGATTTAATTTGGAGTTGAATGCCGTCAAGTGGTAGAGGGCCCCTGCCTCTTGCACGGATTTATTTTGCGTAACTTAGATAAGTTTTTCTAGATGCCTTTACGTTTTGCATTTGAATTGGTAGTTGTTTTGTTTTAGCTACTGTAGTCGTATCCATTCTAGCTCTTCCACAAGAAGACACTCTTCCAACAGATTAAAATGATGAATGTTGAATGACTATGGTATTGTAGGATTAGGAGTTGAATTTATAGTTGTTTTAACTAGCTACTATAGTTATATTCATTCCAGCTCTTCCACAAGAAGACACTCTTCCAACAGATTATAATGATGAATGATGAATAGCTATAGTACTGTAGGAATTAGTTGTAGTTTTTGCTATTCACTATCACAATTACACTTGTTCTAATCACTCTTCCACAAGAAGAAACTCTTCCAAGACATCCTTAAGAAGTTCAAGACATGACTGTGATAATGAATGATTTAGTTGTGTGTTTGTACTAAGTATCATCTCTGATCTTGCTCTTAAACGCTTGCCCAAGACATCATAATGACGAGTAGGGTATGGATGTGATAACTTAGTTTTTCATTTGCTTTCGGTTCATTTGCTTTCAATTGCATACAATTACACAGTCAGAATTGTTCTACCCCTTCCAAAAGAAGGAATTCTTCCAAAATATCGCTAATGATGAACAAACAGATTGTGTAACTTCATAGAATAATGCATGTTAGTATAGTTAGAATGCTCCAGAGTTTCATTGTATTTAATTCATGTTCAGTTACTTTGTTTCAAGTTTGATGATGACTTATAGTTCAACATTGTTCTAGTTTAGTAGCATCTTAGATTCATTCTTAGATTAACTCATTGCACTTGCATCTCATATTCAAATTGTCATCCATTGCACAATAGATCACTTTAGTTGTTAGGATTAACAAGACAGCCTTCATTATTCACAAACATCTTCTTGTTCTAAAAACTACAACAGATCCATAGCCATAGGAACAGAAGACAACATCACTATAAGGTCTGAAATCTCTCTGCAATTTCCTCATCATTTTATAAACAGAGCTCTTCCTCAAAAGAACTACTTTGAAAAAGAAACCAATAACTCTTTGAGTATAGGTTCTGTGACATTCAATTAAATTGCAGAATTGAACTAGGAATTAGTCATAGAATAAAAGAGCTTAGAACACAATGTTGCATCATGGTAGGATTAGTGTTTAACTGTCTAGTTAGAGAACTTGCATATTTAGTGATAATTTTTCAAGTTTAGTTTGTGTCATTTGCCTAAGAAGTCATTATCAAGATTTTGCTTTCATTTAGTCATAGTTCAGATTCTGCTTCAGTGTTTCCAATTGCATTTGCCATTCCACACATTAGACTTAACTCTGTTTTGATCACCAACCCCTTTCTATTAGTTTTCTAGGCATTTTCATTGTGAACATAAAACACCAAAAGACCAAAAACATCATAAATCAACATAAAAGACCAAAAACATCACAAAACACTACACCCAACGCATTAGGAAACAAGCACCTAGGTACATATGGTACACTTCACTTCAGCAGTTTACAAATCCTAGTTGACAATTAAATGAGCTCAGTTTAGGAGACTAGATTGAGACCAAACATTTTGGCGTCGTTGCCGGGGAAGTGAAAACTAGGTAATCTTTGTTTCTTAGCATTCGAAAACAATTTTATGCGTAGGGAGAGAGATTCAAGGGGAAGATTTATAAGCAGCAGAGGCAGAAGTTTGATTTCTAGAACACCAATTCTTTCATCTAGATCCAGAGCTAGTACACCTTCAACTCAAACCCATCTTCCATCCTTTTACTGATCCTGGACTTTTAGAAGATCTAAGGTCACCTATTCCATTAGAGAAAACTTCCACTTCATCCACTGAACCTGCCATAGAAGAAGATCCAAAAACTCTTGTTGAGGATACAAACCTCTAAGCATTGTCATTGTGAGCATAAAACATCAAAAGACCAAAAACATCATAAATCAACATAAAAGACCAAAAACATCACAAAACACTACATACAACGCATTAGGAAACAAGCACCTAGGTACATATGGTACACTTCACTTCAGCAGTTTACAAATCCTGGTTGACAATTAAATGAGCTCAGTTTAGGAGACTAGATTGAGACCCAACATTTTTGGCGCCGTTGCCGGGGAAGTGAAAACTAGGTAACCTTTGTTTCTTAGCATCCAAAAACAATTTTATGCGTAGGGAGAGAGATTCAAGGGGAAGATTTATAAGCAGCAGAGGCAGAAGTTTGATTTCTAGAACACCACTTGTTTCATCTAGACCGAGAACTAGTACACCTTCAACTCAAACCCATCTTCCATCCTTTACTGATCCTGGACTTCTAGAAGATCTAAGGTCACCTATTCCATCAGAGAAACCTTCCACTTCATCCACTAAACCTGCCATAGAAGAAGATCTAAAGACTCCTGTTAGGGACACAAATCTTTCTACTTCTACAGGAGATTCAACCATGGCAGAAGAAGGAGGAGGAGGAGTTGTTAATGGAGAACACACATTATTTGGAGGAGGTAGAGGTAGAGGTAGAGGAGAAGGAGGAAGAGGAGAAGGAGGTAGAGGTGCAGAAGGAGGAAGAGGTAGAATAGAAAGCTCTTTTGGGTTCCCTATACTTGATGAAGAAACCAATACAACCATGAAAAACATTTCACCTTTTGTCCTTCCGAACTTCTATGGACTTAAAACTGAAGATCCTGAAACTTTCTTATTCGAATTTGAAGTACTGTGTAGAACTTATGACTACTTACAAGATGCTCAAAAATTGAAATTATTTCCTTCAACTCTGAAAGGAGCAGCATTTAAGTGGTTTATGAGTTTAAACAGTAGTTCTATTAGAACATGGGAAGACATGAGACAAGCATTTCTCGAGAGATACTTGGATTATTGTATGCCAGTTAATCATAAGGAAGAAGTGTTCAAGATGTTACAAAAAGAAGATGAAAACTTAGAAGATTTGTTGGAAAGATTTAAATACAACATAAAAAGGGCACAAATGGAAAACCTAGATCAGGACACTTTAAAAGCTCTTTTGTTGAAAACTATTAGGGATGAATGGTTGGATATCCTTAACATGATGGGAAAAGGGGATATATCACAACTCACATTACCTGAAATATCTGAGTTATGTATCAACCTTTCCAGAGGGAAATCTAAAACTACCAAAGGTCCAAGAGATCCTGCTCTTGCAAGGGCAAGTAAATCTGCTTCTGGGACAGTAAGTAGATCAGAAATAGGACACATGCTTGATGATTTTTTGCCTGACATCTTAGGAGTCTTAGTGAACAAATAGACACCCTCAAGATACAAAACAAGCAAAAGGTCAATCGATGCCTTGGCAATCTTTTGTCCTTAAAATGTAGAAAGAAACATGCCTTAAGAGAGTGGCCCTTAGATGTAAAAGTTGTAGAAACTCGTGTCAGTTTGTTCCGAGAAGCATGAGACCAAGAATTTTCCTTCTCTTCCCCGGTCTCAAGCCGTTCTTCAGAAGAAACTCCTACATTTCACACAGACCTCTAACTTTGTATCTAGAAGACCTGGCAAAGGACCTCAGACACAAGGAAGGATTCCATGATCAAATATATAGCCAACCTCCACCTTGGAATTCTTGGCAAAGCAACCTTGGCCCCGTTCTAAAATCATCAATCTCAATCTTGGGCACATGAACACAAAGTCCCTATGGAAGATACTCTCCATATTATCGTATTCACCATCCTATCCACCATATATCCACATTTTTATCCTCAAAATCCTCAACAAAATTTCCCGTAAAATTTTCAACAAAATCCTCAAACAACATCAATAACCAAATTGCATCAAAATCAACCACTTCCATTACCATTCCCTCAAAAATCCAATCAATTTCCACTCTCAACCCATACTCAAACCCCAATAATAAGAACCCCCTCGTAATACATACATGATAGAAGGCCAATGCTTTCCAACTTCTTATTTAATCACCCTCTGACCTTAGTGATGTTCAACTTAGGTCTCAGATACTTCTGAAAAGAGGAAACTCGTGATAATACAAGAACAAGATAGACTTTGAGGAAGACTTTACTTTGTAACAAAGTCTTGAGAAGACACATCCTTTCAAGACCCACACATTGAAAAAACTAAAACAAAAAAAGATCCAATAAGTCCAACTCCCCGTATTAGGAGAAAAATCCATCCAGCATCTAGTTTCTATACCTCCTTCCTAAAGATTTACAAATTGATAGAGGTGTAGAAAAACAAATAATGGTGCCAATTATGATTTCTTAGATGAATTGAGAAATGTTTGCATTAAAATTTACTATTGCAAGCCATCAAGGGAAATCCTAATTTAGCTAAAACAATAAAGGAGTTGAGTATGGAAGACAACAAGAAAAAGAATAAGAGAAACCAAGAAAATTCAACTCAGGACAAAACAGCGTAGAGCATTATGATGGGAAAGATTGTTATTCCAAAGTATCTTGACCCAGGAAATCCAAGCTTGTCAAAATTCACATCAATCTTAATTGTAAATTCAAAACACACTCATTGATTTAGAGCAAATAATAAACATCAAGAGTAGACAAATCAAGGACAAACCTAAAACTTCCTAATCTTCTCTTACACCCACACTATTACAATTAGCATAGACTCTAAGATCAAACCAGATGGGGTAATAGAAGATATTCCTGGTTATCCCTATATTCTTGGGAATACCTCGTGGATTTCATGCGATCCTAACTCCCAAGAATAATCTAGAGGCCATCCTCGTTATATTAGGAAGACCTTGGTTGGCTATAGTCATGCTTTTATTAGTTGTAGGTCCTATGGATATGTATATATTTCTCGATGGTAGTTCAACAAAGAAATTCACTTTATATCCTCCAATACAGACAATTAAGGCATCTAGATGACACTCAATGGATAGAGGATGAAGAATATTTATAACCACTTTCACACTCTTGTAAATTATGAAGATAATTGAATTCAATATTTAAAACTTTGAATCCTCTCCTAAATACAAACATGAATCATTTCAGAGGGATCCAATATTGAATTTTTTATTCAGGAAATGTCTCTTCATTCTATTGACAAATTTGGCAAATTTACAAGTGAAATTTTTCCAGCAAAAACTTTGAATAAAAATAAGAACCTAGAAAAAATCTCAACAAGAAGAGTTAGTCAAAGTATTACGAGAGACATTCTTCCATATGCATGTAGGAATACAATCACATGAAAGGGATAAGTTCTAAGACTTGTACTCATCACATCTATAGAGGCAAATTGCAAACCAATCGATAAATTTCAAAGACGATGAATCCAAATCTTAGGAAATTGTCAAGGAAGAATTACAAAAATTATTAAATGTTAATTTCATCTATCCTATTTCAGATAGTCGCTAAGGTTTCTCCTTTTTCGTAATCAGGTGCCAAAGAAAAATGGAAAATGGAGGGTGTGTTGACTACCGAGAACTAATGCTACTCTTAAAGACCATTTTCCCTTACCTTTCATAGATCAAGTATTAGATACATTAGCCGAAAGTACTTTTCATTCCTAGATGGGTTTAGTGGTTACAATCAAATCCAAGTAGCACTTGAAGACCAAGATAAAACCATTTACTTGTCCTTGGGGTACCTATGCCTACCCGAGTATTGCCATTTGGATTGTACGATACTGCAACATTCAAGGGGGCGTGTGGAATTTTTTTACGTCTAATACATGTTGTGTAGAGGTGTACATGGATGATTTCACGGTTATGGGGACACATTTGAAGAGGCTTTAGAAAACTTGGAAAAAGTCTTAAAAAGATGTCAAGAAGCAAACCTTTCATAGTCATGAAAAATGTTTTATGATGTTTCTGAAGGTATTTTTAGGGCACCACATTTGGGAGATGGGATTAGAGTTGATGCGGCAAAAGTTGAAGTCATCTATAACCTATCCATTTCAAGTTGTCAAAGAGATGTTAGGATTTTCTAGTATTTACGGGGTATTATCGGAGATTTATAGAAAACTTCACCAAATAACATCTCCACTCTTCAAATTACTCACCAAAGATTGTGAATTTAAGTGGACTTCTGATTACTGGACAGCTTTTGGAAACCACGAAAACCAAAATTTCGAAGCACCTATATTAAGGGGACCTAACTAGAAGTTACCTTTACATATCTATAATGAGATGCTTGGAAATGAAGCTCTAGGAGACGGTGTGGGACGAGAAAAGATTTGATTCCCTATGCCATCTATTATATGATGAAATTTGACTCTATGAGTTAAACTGCTCTTTATGTGAAAAATTTTAAACATTGTTCATGCCATAAACAAATTTAGACACTATATAACTTGAGGCTATGAAACTTTTATTCATCTTGATCGTGCTGCCAATTAGATACTTAATGAACAAATCAATCACTAATGAGGTTATAATTGGTTGTTACTATTGCAAGAATTCAACATTCTTATTCTAAATAGGCACAGAAAACAAAACAACTGTGGCTAATTTCCTATCTGATCAAAATATCAAAGATGACACTCCGGTTGAAGATCAATTTCGATGAATATCTTTTTTCAATCTCTACTCAAACTCCATGGTTTAGCGTATTGCCTAATTATTTAGTTTCATGAAAATTTACTTCAATTATGAATACGAAAAGGATAAAAAAAGAAAAATCATTAATGAAAGTACGAGATATTCATGGGTCGCTAATAGGATTTGTACAAGACAGGTCAATTTGATCATTAGAAGATGTGTTCGTGAAAGATGAGATGCACGAAATTCTCAAGGCATGTCATGATGAACCACTGTGGCGGACACTGAGATAAGAGGACAACCTATAAGATCCTTAATTTAGGATATTATTGGCCATCTTTGTTTAAAAATGCAAGGAGTATGTCAAAAGGTGTGATTGTCAAAGGAGTGAGGAAACCTTCTCCTTGAGTGAGATGCCATTACAACCTCGGTACACATTGAACCTTTTGAAAAATGGGCTTTGGATTTTGTAGGACCTATTAGTCCTCCATCGAAGACAAAATACATATTAAGTTTGCCTTTGATTATGTTACTAAATGGGTAGAAGCTAAACCATTATTTGTTGCTATTAAGATCATCAATAGTTAATTTTCTTTTTGAGGATATTTTTGCTGGTTTTGGTGTCCCAAAGGGAAATTGTTACGGATCAGGGAGCTCGATTTACATCAAGGCTAGTGGAGCAATTGATGGAGAAGTACAAAATCGAGACATAGAAAAACAACTCCTTATGTCCACAAGCAAATGGTCAAGTGGAATCCACTCGCCAAGAAGTCATTAGAGAATCTAACAAGAGTTGTCCATCTACATAGAAGATATTAGGTAGATAGGCTTCCTGAAGCCTTGTGGGCCTATAGAACTACATGGAGAAACAAAACGAGGCCATACTCCTTATGAGCTTGTTTATGGAAAGCAAGATTTGTTTCCCATAGAGTTCCAAATTCAAACCTTCCAAATGGAAGTTCGGCTAGGACTTGATCTAACGGAGGCACAAAGCATGAAGCTGGAGCAATTAATGAATTGGATGAGATCGGACAAGATGCGGTTCGGAAAACAAGTCTAGTCCAACGGCAAAAGGGCTAGATGGCATGACAAGTACATCGGAGAAGAAATTCAAAGAGGAAGCAGGCTCTTGTTTGGGTTAAAATTCAAGGATTTTCAAGGAAATTGGACACATTGGCTTGGGCCATATGAAATTGTTCGAATTTTTGATAATGGGGCGGTAAAAATCGAGAACTATAGATGAAGAAGAGGTCACTTTTCTTGTGAATGGTCATAGGCGAAGCTATACCACAAGCCACTCTCAAGAGAAGAGTTTGTCAAAAGTTCCAAGAAAGCAATGATGTGAAAGGATTAAAGAAGAAGAGCCTCTCTTCTTCATCAACTTGATTAAATTTTAAGAAGCATTTCTTTGAAAAAAAAAAAAAGGTATAAACATGAAAACCAATCATTGATTGGCATGTTTATACGAGAAAAATAGGGTGAAAATCGAGTCTCTACGACACTCTAACTTTTCCCATTTTGTTTTACAAGCGGCCGTTACAAAAATCATAAGTTCAGATCCATAGTGCTTATGATCCATTTCATTTCATTTCCTCCATTCACTTATTCATCCATACTCCATTTCATTCCACCATTCATATTTCACTCCATTCTACATTTTCATTTATCTCATTCATCCTCCATCTATCTCATTTTCATGTCAAAATACAAATTTGATGTCTTGTTGTAAGTGAATAAAACATGTCATGAATTGCGGTACAGTCCTTATGTTCTTTCCTCCATTTCTAAAACTAAATCCATTCCATTTCATCATCCACTTCATACATATCATAATCCATCATCCATCTTCATTTATAACATACAACATTTCACCCATATTCCAAAAACACTCCATTTTCATGATCAAAGTGCTCTACATGAACGTGCAGCGACTCGATGAACGTTACTGTGACTGATCGGCCTTTGCGACAGACGATTCTTTACTGCGGCTACAAACCACGAAGGCATCAATCGTGAGACATTAGAATTGCAACAAAGTGACCCGGTGTATCCATGAATCAAAAGCATCAAGAAAGTATGAAGACTCTTCCAAAGGGAAACAAAGACAAAGACTACAAAAATCAAATGAAAGGCGGTAAAAGTTTAAATTATAATGGCATTTCATTAAAAAGTTTAGCATAGTTTTAGTTATGGATTGTTCGAAAAGGTTGTTTTAATTGTTTTTATTGATCAATACCCAATAAACCCTCCACGAGACTTTGGATTAAAATTTCTCATTTCAAATTTCATATCCGATATCTTTTAAGCGGTTAAAATGGCCAAGGTATTTGAATTCTCCGTCTCTTAATCATTTCAATGATGATTCCCTCTGCCCAGATCGCTCAAATCCTCAATAAGTCTCTTCCAATCATTAATTCATTCTCTCACCTCATTCCACTACTTCATTCGTGACCCGCTATCACTCCATTACGCAACCGGCATTTCATTCCGTAGACGAGAGATATTATTATCACCAAGACGAGAGCCAAGGATATCGGTTGAATAGCATTGAGCATTGTAAACTCGGAGCGAGCAAAAGGAGTAAGTCGGAGGTATAGCGTGAGAATTTGAAGCCATTTGATCCCTTGGGCGGACAAATATCATTTTGTGAATGAGTTTGAGCATTTTCACTATAAACACGGTGTAGCGGTGTAGGTTGAAGTCTTTTGTCACTAGAAGACGAGAGGTGTTTCAGTGTTGGTGAAACCATTTGCTGAGACGACGGTATTGAAGTGAAGAAGTTGAAGCCCGGTTGTCAGCATCCAAACGAGGAGACATATCGGTCCAAATTTCAATTGTCAACGAGAGGCATATCAGCCCGAGGTTTTGAGGCTGTTACCACTATTAATCGAGAGGTATGTCATTCCAAGTGAAGCCATTTCCCTTAAGGAAATTAAAGCCATTTCAATCCGAAGTGAAAGTCATTGTTTTGTGGGTAGAAGGTGTTTGAAAATTGAAGAAGCAATCATGGGTTTCATTGTAAGGAGTGAACCGGTGGGTTCAAAATATTTAGAAGGCTACCCTCAATGCAAAATAAATGTTACAACAAATAGGATGGCTTCAATTTTTGGAGAATTTAATGGCTTCCACAGGAAGTCACTAAAACATTACAAGATCATTCGAGGAACCAGTTGAAGTGGGAGATGTCTGGAAATTCTTGTCTTGAAGTTTTCATTGAAGAGGCTACGGGATTGCTCGGGCGGAGAGATGGTTTAAAAATAGAGAATTCCACAATGACTCATGGAAACAAATTTTAAAATCACCAGGTTATGGATGTCGGTGTATTTAAGAAAGGAATTCCCAGGTTACGCATTGAAAAACAAATGGAGAAACATACTACTTCTTATAATTTATTACATGTGAGGGTAGATATGGGACATTTTATGTCTACCACATTAGACTAATGAATGCATTTTCTGGGAGAAGACTTAAACCTACCATATTTCTTGCTTCAAAGTGCGAAGAAGATGGCTTCCTGTGTCCAAGAAGAGTTCAATTTTAGAACAACCCTATATCATCATGGTTTGTTCAAAATTCTGATTGAACATCATCTAACTAAAACAAATGATACATGGACGATTTCTTAATAATAAATCATTTTGAAGAAGCAAAAGAACCATCACTGAACCCTGACCTACAAGAATAAGTAGAAAATGGAGGGCTTGAGAAGTTGAAATTGACAAGCAGTCTAAAGAAAGCAGTGAGGAAATCATTTTAGAGAAGTTGATCCAAATCAAGAAGCAACTTAAGGAAGAAAAGGTAATCAAGAAATCTGCCATGGAGAAAGGAGAAGGATCTTCTCAGCCTAGAAGAAGCCACAGACTAAAAGGGAAACTGAAGAAAACACTAATCAAACAAACAGGGGTGATTGATATAGAAGACGAGGAAACATCCATGGAAGAAGATATTGAAGAGGAATTTTATGAAGGAACCCCTGAAATTGACCCTGCTCAACAAGAAATATATGACTATGTGGAAACTTTAGAGAGGAGAGCTTCAGAAAGCAGAGAAAGAACCCCCAGTCCTCCACTGTCTGAAATAGATATATTAAGAAGGGATAGGTATGAGTTGGAATTACTGAATAGACACATCAAAAATGAGAATGAAATTCTCAAGGATAAAGTCAAGCTCAAAACTGATATGAACTCAACCTTATCCCTGCATATATACAAAGTGGAGAAGACCAATGAGAAGTTGAAGACAAGGAACAAAAAGCTAATCAGGGCACTCACCCACCTAAGGTTCAAACTTGTTATCAGAAAACCCAGAAGACCTCTAGCTTCCAGACAAAGGAGAAGGAGAGGATTAGATGTCCTTGCAGAAGCCTCTGAGTTCATAGGATAATTTGCATGAGGACATGCAAAAAGACAGCAGTGGGGGTATGTTGAGCCTCAAAATTGTGCTTTCCTTCACCTCATTTTACCTCATTTTCCCTTGTCCATTGCTATCTTAGATCCAATTGATCAATGAATATAGTTAAAATTACTTCTAGAATTATTTACATGACTGACTTGCTAAGTTTTGTGAATTTTGCCATTGTAAAGTATTTTGACCGGAACTAGCTGCAGAATGCAGACATTCCATAGCTAACCGGCGATTCTGCAGCTGCCTTCACATTTGAGTATGTTCCAGGTGGCCTCTTGAGAAAAACCGCATATGGGCATGATCCACGTCATGTCTACATGGTTCGTTGCTCATCATGGAGGAAGAAACGAATTATGGGTATGGTTTTGAACGTGGGAACACATTTAGGAAGGAAGACTTCTATTAGGACTGTCTCAGTCCAGATGTCTTTTCCTCTTCACGCAGCCACTTCAAAGAGTCCTAATGTGATTCTGATAAGGAAAGACAGTGTTCCTGAATTGTTGCAAGTATTGTTATGTGCATTTGCTTTATAAACACTTGGGAGACCGAGAGCTATGTTAGAGATTTTATGTTAGATTTGATGCTAGATTTTTTTTAGACTCTGTGCTACATTTCTGAAGACGCAGAGTGTTATGTTCAAGTTCTTTCATCTTTAATGAAGCAGACAGTGTTATTGTGAAGGCGTTGATTTAATTTGGAGTTGAATTCCGTCAGGTGGTAGAGGGCCCCTGCCTCTTGCACGGATTTATTTTGTGTAAATTAGATAAGTCTTCTAGCTGCCTTTACGTTTTGAATTTGAATTAATAGTTGTTTTAATTAGCTACTGTAGTTGTACTCATTCTAACTCTTCCACAAGAAGAAGCTCTTCCAAAAGACTATAATGCTGAATGGGAAATGACTATAGTATTGTAGGATTAGGAGTTGAATTCATAGTTGTTTTTAATTAGCTACTGTAGTTATATTCATTCTAACTCTTCCACAAGAAGAAATTCTTCCAAAAGATTATAATGATGAATGAAAATGGCTATAGTACTGTAGGATTTAGTTATAATTTTTGTTGTTCACTATCACAGTTACACTTGTTCTAATCACTCTTCCACAAGAAGAAACTCTTCCAAGAAATTCTTAAGAAGTTCAAGACATGACCGTGATAATGAATGATTTAGTTGTGTGTATGCACTGAGTATCATCTCTGTTCTTGCTCTTAAACGCTTGCCCAAAACATCATAATGACGAGTAGGATATGGATATGATATCTTAGTTTTTCATTGCTTTCAGTCTTTTGCTTGCATTTGCATTCAATTACACAGTCAGAATTGTTCTAATACCTCTTCCAAAAGAAGGAACTCTTCCAAAATATCACTAATGATGGACAAACAGATTGTGTAATTTCATAGAATAATGCATGATAGCATAGTTAGGATACTCCAGAGTTTAATTGCACTTAACTCATGTTCAGTTACTTTGTTTTGAGTTTGATGATGACTTGTAGTTCAGCATTGTTCTAGATTAGTGGCATCTTAAGTTCATTCTTAGATTAACTCATTGCACTTGCACTTCATTGTCATCCACTGCACAATAGATTACTTCAGTTGTTAAGATTAACAAGACAGCCTTCATTATTTACAAACATCTTCTTGTTCTAAAATCTACAATTGATCCATAACCATATGAACAGAAGACAACATCACTATAAGGCCCGGAGTATCTCTGCAATTTCCTTATCATTTCATAAACAGAGCCCTCCCTCAAAAGATTACCTTGAAAAGAAATCAATAACTCTTGAGTAAGGTCTTGTGACATTCAACTAAATTGCAGAATAGAGATAGGAACTAGTTCTAGAATAGAAGATCTTAGGATGGTATCAATGTTTTTCCTCCAATATGTTTCAAATCTCTAATCAAGGACAAAATGTTGCATCATTGTAAGATTAGTTGTTTAACTGTTTAGTTAGAGGATTTGCATACTTAGTGATCATTTCTCAAGTTTAGTTTGTGTTTTGAATCATTTACTTAAAAGTCATTATCAAGCTTTGCTTTTACTTTGTCATAGTTTAGATTTGATTCTGCTTCAGTGTTTCCAATTGCATTTGTCAGTTGTTATCCATCCATTAGGCTTAACTCTGTTTTTGATCACCAGCTCCTTTCCATTAGTTTTCTAGGCATTTTTCCTTGTGAACATAAAACCACCAAAAGACCAAAAACATCATAAATCATCACAAAAGACCAAAAACATCACAAAACACTACACACAATGCATTAGGAAACAAACACCTAGGTACATACAGTACACTTCACTTCAGCAGTTTACAAATCCTGGTTGACAATTAAATGAGCTCAGTTTAGGAGACTAGATTGAGACCAAACAGCTACCTCACATGGTAGATATACTTAGAAGTAAAGGACTTTATAGAATAGCCACAGGTCAAGAAAATAAACCTTTCGATGATGATAAAGTTCCTAAATGGGAATATAAACAAGATTAAACACGAGGGTTGATAGGAATGTCCATTGCTCAAGATCTTCGATTTCACATCCTTGACATTTACACCCCTGATAAAGCCCTGGAAAAGCTAAATACTGTTTTTGGCATTCAAAATCAAATCAGGGCCTACTAGCTTGAAAATGAGTTGCTTACTTTTGACCCCAATAATTTCTCCTCTATTGAAGACTTTTTGTCCAAAGTCAAGACCCTTATAATTCTTTTAGAAGGGTGTAAGGTCAAAAAGGAAGATGGTAGCCTCATCTATTGCATTATTTCTAAGCTTGGTCATGCATACTCTATATTTGTTTCCACCTTCCATTCCACGAGAGAAGCCATCATTTCTTCAGGAACCACCTACAAGAATCCCTCTTTTGATGCCTTTTGTGATTCTTTGATAAGAGAACATGAAAAAATTTTACACCTTGGTCTTATCACTGCTGGAAATGCTTCTAAGAAAGCCTTAGCAGCCCAACAAAAACCATATCAAAAGAATCCCAAGAAGCAGTATCCTAAGAAATATGGTCCTAAACCAAACAAGGGCCCTAAGAAATTTCAGCCGCAAACTGAAAAATCAAATCACCAAAATAATAAGGCAAATCAAAACAAAGGGAAGAAGACAGATAGACATTGCAACTTTTTCAATCGTGATGGCCATATAGAGTCCAAATGTTTTAAGAAGATGGAAGCCTTAGAAGCAACAATGAAGAAGCACAACATCAATTTGGAGCACTCTTCATCTTCATCTTCAGGCATGGCACTTTCTACTTGTGGTTGTCACGCATCAAGATCTGGTTATGCATTAAATGTATCTTCTTCTTCTCCTTCTCATGAGTGGCTCATTGATTCTAGAGCTTCTTACCACCTGGCTAAAAATAAATCCATGTTTTCTTCTTTAAATGACTGTAACACAAAACATATTTATGTTGGTGATGATAGATCTCTTAGTGTTGTAGCATTTGGAACCATTCATCTAGATAATGGTCATTTTAACGATATACTATGTGTTCCTACCTTGTCATGCAACCTTCTATTTTTTTATCAGATAACTCATTCAAGTGAAGGGAAAATAATAGAATTCTCAACTAATGATGTTGTAATCAAGGACCTCAAATTTCCTAAACATATTTTAGCCACTGGCATTGCTAATGATTTCACAAGGTTGTATAAGTTCAACAAATTTGGGTCATCATCTCTTCCCTCGGTTTTTGTTGCTCATAATGATGATGTGAGCAAACTTTGGCATGAGAAACTTGGTCACTTAAACTATCACTCTCTTCAAACTCTATGTAAGGAAAATATGGTGACGGGCCTTCCTATGGTATCTTTCCGAGATGGTGTTTGCTCCGGATGTGTACTCAGAAAAAATCATTAGGATAGTTTTGACAAACATGCCTCTTGGCACACTTCAGCCCTTTTGCAGTGTAATATTCCAATGCTGGAACAACTAGCAAGGAATGACTAGAAAACACATTTTCCAATAATTTCTGCTATAGTAATTGAAACTAGGACCTGGATCCCTTAGATAAATGTATCTAAGTCCTAAATCCAAGATATGGCTCCAAATAAATCCTTCTAGAGTGGTTAAACAGATCTCCCACTACTAGATCTCCTCTATAAGTGTCCGATGAGGGACTACAACAAATGTAAGCACATATAATGGAATGATATCGTTATGCTATAGCTATGAACACATGAATATTTGTATAGCCAAAAAATATCTGATCTAGCAACAAATGTATACAATGTGTGGAGGAATCACTCACTCCAGCTAGGCAATGGAAGCCTCAATAGAGCATATACAAGAAAATACAAGAGCACTGCTACATATGAAAAGCCCTGGCTCAAATAACACAATTTATAGAAGACACTGCAAAAAAATACATGATAATAGAATGATATATCAATATTAGCTAAAATAATGAGGGGGAGAAAGCTCTCAACCCTTGAAAACACTAATACAACAATTCCCGGGAGGATTGGCTAGAATATATGTAGAAATGGAAATTCTACAGAAATGCTGAAGTTGCTAGGCAGCAGCTGCAACTCAAAACTGTAATAACATGGATATGGCTGAATAAGATGTAAAATCTGAAAGAAACCTCCTCCAATGGATCTCTCAAAGCAAGGATGACACTGAAGATCTTGCCCTCCAAGAAGCTGGTGCAACCCCTCACTACAAGTGTGCACTGAAATAATGCAATATGGAGGCTGGACTGCGTTGTCTATGATGGGAGATGCTTGGCCTTGTTGCCAAGATATAAAAATCAGCTCAGCAACCTTCCTTAATAACCTTCCCGAGGAATAGAGACTCCCTCCTCTGGAAGATGAGACAAGGAATGGTGTTGTGGAACCCCTCCACTGCAACACCGAGCAACACTACGTTATACTTCAGCAGAAATAACGCAGCGACTGAATAATGGCTTTGGCCTTGAGCCAAGATGTGGAGAAAATGAAGTTCAATCCTTCAAGAGGCCTCTCAAGAAGGAGAGTAAATCCTAAACAGGAATCCCTCGTGCTAAGCAACACGGCAACTCAGCTGAATAGCCGAAGAATGCAAAGATAGTCTTCAGACCAAAATTAATATGCTCAAAGATGTCTCACTATGGTTGCCTCTTCCTCCTTTTATACAAGTGAAAGCTCTCTTGCCCTAGACCCCACACATTAGGGTTTCTTCCACAAGGAATATTCATCCCTCTCAAATTGCGTTGTCTTCTCATGCAAGATACACCTCTTAGGCAGCGCTATTGACTTGGTCAAACTTGACCTTGTCCACATGCATTTGCCCCTTTTCACACTGGAAGGTGCAAAATCAAGCTGCTCCATGGATCCTTTTCACATTATGAAGGATCTTATTCCTACTCTTGGGCCTTTTACCCAATTTATTCACCTCATAGATGAAATAAACAAAAATTAGTGTTCCAATTACCTTCATGAAAATTTTGGAACATTACATGCAGCTTGTGCACAATGATTTATGTGGTCCACTTCTTGTTGTTTCGTTCTCTGGTTGAAATTACTTCTTAACCTTCATTGATGATTTTTTCAGACGCACTTGGGTGTATTTCTTAAAACTCAAGAGTGAAGTTTTTAACATGTTCTTGGCCTTTAAGGCCTTTGTTGAGAAACAATCTAGACGTCAAATTCTTAAGTTAAGATCAGAAAATGGCAGAGAATATGTTAACAACAAATTTATCAACTTCTGCATTGAGCATGGCATTCAATTGCAACATACTGTTCCATATACTCCACAAAAAAATGGTGTAGCTGAAAGGAAGAATCGCACCTTAAAAGAAATGGCTAATTGTATGCTTTAATCTAAAGGACTTGGTCTCAATTTTTGGGCAAAAGCCATTAACTGTGAAAATTACATAGTAAATTGCACTCCTACTAAGGTTTTAAAGAATATAACTCTAGAAGAATCTTGGAGCTCAATCAAACCAGATGTAAGTCACTTTTGTGTTTTTGGAAGTGATGCTTGGGCCCATATTCTAGATGCGAAACATAAAGCCTTAGAACCTAAGAGTGAAAAATGTATTTTTGTTGGATATTCTGAAGATGTCAAAGGATATATACTTCTTCAAACAAAATCAAAAAATATAATAATTAGAAGAGATGTAAAGTTTGATGAAAATATATCGGCCTGCGAGCCTAGGTCGGCGGGTGTGCCACCTTTGGCCTACCAACCTGATTCGTCATATGTGCCACCTCTCTCTCTCTCTCTCTTCTATTTTTAATAGCATTCCTTCTAGTTCAGATGATGACAGCGAGGATGAAAATTATCCTCCAGCTCATGAAATTGTTCCTTACACTCCATCGCTTCAAATATGGATCCACTTTACTCGGGATGTAGCAGGTTCTCTTGCAGGTGACCCTACCGATCGACGACGTACACGTTCTCAGTTCGAAAGAGCCTCTTCCTTATTGGCTCAAGTTCCAGAAAAAATTGATCCAGAAACCTTTGAAGAACCCTCTGGCCATCTAGATTAGGATGAAGCTATGAATGAAGAGTATCGTTCCTTATTGGAAAAAGATACTTGGGATCTTGTTCCCCTTCCAAAAGGAGTAAAACGTGTCAGATGCAGATGGGTTTACAAAACAAAGTTTGGACCAGATGGAAAAGTGGATAGACATAAAGCTCGTCTTGTCGCTAAAGGTTTTTCACAAGTTAAAGGCATTGACTATACTGAAACCTTCTCCCCTATTTCCAAAATGAATCCTATCCGCCTTGTTCTTTCCCTTGCTGCCTCCTTTAAATGGGAATTCCATCAGATGGATGTTAAATCCGCCTTCTTACATGGAGATTTGCATGAAGAAATCTACATGGAACAACCCCCTGGCTTTATCCAAAAAGACTCCAGCCTTGTTTGTCACCTTAGGAAGTCTCTCTATGGTCTCAAACAAGCTCCTCGGGCTTAGTATGCCAAAATGGATAGATTTCTCTTAGATAATGGCTTTTCTAGGTGTCATTCTAACAACACTGTCTACACCAAGAAAGTGGGTAATTCCTTCACCATCCTTGTTATTTATGTTGATGATCTTATCCTTACTGGTAGTGATCCAAACCATATAAACCATGTGAAGTCTAGACTCAAAAATAAATTTGAAATGATAGACTTATGACACTTTCATTATTTCCTTGGTCTTCAAGTCTTGCAATCCAAGGAAGGCATTACCCTCTCTCAGTCCAAGTATGCCTATGATCTTCTACACCACTTTCACATGGAAGACTGTAAGCTTGCCCCTTCTCCCTTTTAGTTTGGATTCAAGCTTTCAGTCAACTGTACTACCCTTGAAGTTGATGCTACCTTATACCATCAACTTGTTGGTAAACTTTTGTATCTAACCCATACTAGTCCTGACCTTTCCTTTGTCGTTGGTCTTGTCTCTCGGTTTATGCACCAACCTCATGAAAGTCATTGGAAAGCAGCTAAAAGAATACTTCTATATATTTGAGGTACAATTCATTTCGGGATTCATTACAATGCAGGAGAATCTCCCTTGTTGATTGGTTTCACTGATTCTGATTGGGCTGGTGACCCTGATGATCGGAAGTCCACTGTAGGATATGTATTCACTCTTGGTTCAAGACCTATTACTTAGTATTGTAAGAAACAAAGTGCCATCTCCCTTTCTTCAATAGAAGCAGAGTATCATGGAGAAGTTGAAGCCAGCAAGGAAGCCATGTGGCTTCATCATATCCTGTCTGAATTTGGTCTCCATTAGCAGCATCCAACTACACTTTGGTGTGATAATCAGAGTGCCATTCAACTATGTAAAGATCCAGTTCAGCATCAACGTATGAAACACATTGAACTCCACATACACTTCATCAGAAAGCTCATTCATGATCGTGTTCTTGAAGTGCAGTACTGTCCAACCAATGATCAAGTAGCCGATATCTTTACAAAGGCTCTCACAGAAGTGAATTTTACCAAACTTCGATCCATGCTTGGAGTTCAGGAAACTTGTCATTAAGGGGGGATAGGCTCTAATGCCTCCTTCCTTCTCCTATTGTGTCACTTTTGTAAATCCTTCAATCCTATCCCAATTTGTTCTTAAGGGGGGATGTTAGGATGTTTCAACACATAGGAAATAGGCTCCTTTTGTGTCACCTTTGTAAATTCTTCAATCCTATCCCAAGTTGTTCTTAAGGGGGGATGTTAGGATATTCCGACACATAGGAAATAGTTAAGAATAACTTAGTCTCGTGTAGATTTAGGTAAAGTGTGTTTCTTTGCCATGCACATTTGTAACTTATAATCCGACGGTCATGATTTGTAGTGATTCGACAGTTATCTCTCACCTCAGTATTAATGGCACTTGATCTGTGGCTTGACACCCAATTGGTCCATGATCTCTATTTAAAGAGCATGGAGGGTCATTTTTATGGTAACCGTTTATGAGAGAAACATGTGTAACTTTTCTTTTTATATTAATAAATTCCCTGAAGTGGCCGCATTGGCTCAGGGCATGGACTGTTTCCCTCTTTAAGGGTTTTAACCACGTGATTATACTGGTGTACTGATTTTTGATTTGTTTGTGAGCGGTGACCTTTGGTTCTTGATCTACTGAACTTACAGTGTAAATCCATACATTTTCTTTTAAAATTTTCAAAATGTGACTGGTTATTTACATATATACTAGGATAAGCCTTGTAGTACTACCATAAAAGAAAAATACATTTAAAATTTAGCTTAAAACACTGGAAAATGGGGTAGACTAGTCATCTAGTTCAACAAGTCTGTTGAGGTCAAATCTAGTTGATTCCTTAGCGTTCTAATAGTTATTATCATCCAGTTGAATTTGCAGATATTCAACTGCGCAGGGCATACACCTCATCTTCCAACTGATGTATCTTATGGTTATTCTCTATGCTCCTCTCGTGCATTTCATAATCTTCCTTGTGTTGTTCTTGAAAACATTTATGAAGATTTGCTAGACACACCCTCAATTCATAATGTTGTCTCTCACATAGGCAACATGCATGTGGGGAGAATGTGGCCATAGGAGGGCACTTCTCCCATTTTTGGTGATAACGACTCGCCAATCTACCCGAGCGCCAACGTCGATATCCTCAAGATTGAGAATCCATGTTGTCTAAGAGAAAAAGAGAAACCAAGGGAAAAATAGTGACCCAATTACCAGAGAGGAACAGAGGTCGTGACCCAAATGCCATAGAGGAGTAAATGCAACCCAATTGAGTCAATAGTGCCCAAATGGCACTGAGAAGGAATAGAGACCCAAATTGACACAATGGAACTAAAAAAAATGACCCAAGTGACACCACAACGCCCAAAATCACACAAAAGCAAGATGCAAAATCCCTAGAAATTATTTCTTCGGCAATTATCTCTAGCAAATGGCACTCACCTGAATAAATTTATCTAGCAATTATCTCTTACCAAGGGCAGCTCTCAACATCCATAATTGTCCATAGACAATCCCGACTCTGTGAGAGGATCCTTCCACCCACGACCTTTTGAGAAGAATCCTTTCCATTGCACAATTTGATACATTTATTCCCTAATTTATAGTAGTTATTGAGCTGAGAGATTACATACATACCTTTGGGGTCCCAATTCACTGCCATGATTATCTTGAAGCCTAAAATGAATTCCACCTGATGAAAATTAAATATCCCTCGAATGAGCCATATGATCACACCCAGGGGAATTAAATGAGGTTCTCGCTCTGAGGATTCACGCATGAAGTTGGTTTTCTTGTTCATGCTATGGACTCGATTACGAAACTCAACACACAAATCTCTTCAAACTAACATACTAAATTTAGTGTCTTTGGGGTGTTGAGATATGGAAACCACTGATGGGTAGTGTGAGGTAGGGTGATGCAGATTTCAAATGGGGGGACGAGGGGGCGCCAATAGGGATGTTGGATGTGATGGGGGCAACGCAATTTGAGAAAGAGAGTGGATGAGGGGGATGGGGGAGCCGTGGAGGAAAGAAGAATGGATTCGAGAGAGAGATGAGGTCTCATGAGAGGAAGAAGAGGGGAGAAGAATAAGGTGGGAGGGAACGAGGAGAAAGGGCATAATTCACGGAGGAGGAGGGGAGTAGCATATATTTTATAACTTTTAAATCAAGGTGCAAGATTTTTAGTGATCTTTAGTGTAGAAGTGTCTTTTATCATCAAGTTTAGGACTTTCATACTTGGATTTGAGGGATGAGAATACCCTTCAATTCCATTTACCTTGTTGCAACTTTATGTCATTTGCAAGCCAAATTGGCTTCATGTCCATATCTATATTCAGACTACTTAAAATATGAAATAATTTCATATGCCCCTGAGGAAACGGAAAATCCAAGGGCTCTGCAATGTCCCGATTTAACTTGTTATTATGGGTTGCATTGTTTGACCCTATGTGTTTTACTAGCTAAGAGAGAATCACCCAATATGTTCATATCCTTTATTCTTTTTTGCTAAGCTAGAGTGGGCGAAATATAAGCCATAGGCATACCTTGGTTATTTATCTTCCTACCCAAACTCCAAGCCATAATGTTTTACTACAATTATTCCATCAAGATTGATGAGAACCACTTACACTTTATCCCATGCCCAAAATTTTATGTGTTTGTTAATAAGTAGCCTATAATAATTTTTGCTAGTTAAATTTTTGGTTTAACTCTTAAAGTTTTTAAAATTATTTATAAAACGTTAAAATATTGTACAATTTAAATTAAATTAAATATTTTAAAATAGTTAAATTATATTATTGTTTTAAGTAGTTGATCTATAAAATAGATTATTTTTATTTAGTTTTAAATCAAATTGTGAAAAAAAAACTTTTCAGTACCAAGTATTTTAAAAAATGATTATCATTGAAAATAGTAAAGTATTTTGATATATTTTTTCAAGCGAAAAATGTATTTTTTATTACAATTTAATCGAAAAGTACAATCCCTTAGTTGTTGTCACGGTGCTTGTGATATTGTCAAACAATATATTTCACCCATTGATTACATCAAAAAGTATAAAAAAAACTAGGCTACCTCATGAAAAGTAATAATTGTATTAAAACCATCAAGTCTGCTATAAAAAAATGGAGACATCCCTATAATTGTTCTAAAAAATACTACATCATCCAAAATAAGTACTTTCTTTGAAAAACATACCTTGCTATGACATTTTATTCCCTATAAGACATGAAATATCCTTAATAATCTTTGATCATTCTTGCAATTCACTTGGTCTTTGTTGTCAAACTTTTAAGATGAATAATTCTAGATTGGTTTTTCTGCGAATCATTCCACTAAAATTTTTGAATCCCTGCCAACTTGAATACTTTTACTATTTCTAAACAATAATTTTCATAGCAAATCACATTTCCGTTAACTCAACCACAATATTTTCTCACATTTTCACTCTAACCTACATTTGTTATTGTTTTCAGGTTAAATAGATGGTAACTCCAACTCCCATACATCACTTGTTGCTTCACTTCGAAAATTCTACCTCCATTATTTATATATGTCCCTCGCTTTTCTTTCTTTTTTCCTTGCAGGAGTTCATGTTTAAGATAATATAGCTAATATTATATTTAATTACTCTAGAATGAACCTCTGAGTTTTGAAATAGAAATTTTTCCTTCTAACTTAAAAACCCCAAAGAGCAAAGATTGGAAGAAACTGTGAAGAATTATTGAATACCAGTCCAATTACATAAAGCACTCTTCCACCAAACTATTAATCAACATTCATTTAATTGATTTTTAAAATCAAATTATATAAACAGTTGACAACGAGGAAAGGATAAATAAATTATCAATGGATTTGTTGTCTTCCTTACATAGAGCACATATACTTGGACCTTATCAACCTTTTTCTTGAGGAGAATATCCCAAGTGAGAATTTTTGTTCAAGATAAAACCACAAAAAAAAATCTCCCCGGAAAACCTTGACCCTTCCAAATAACTTACTTCCAACACTTCAGACTCCATGTAAAGGGATTTGTTGTTGTGGAGAGTCTGAAATCCCCTCTACGGACAAAGCGATCCCTACTAGCCCAGACCGGGTCTACCAATAATCAATCATGCTATAGTGGGTTTACCTAAATTACAAACAAAATAACTGTGACAGTGACATGGAATCCAAGCGCGGTCATTGTAGAAGAGGTGTCAGACCCTGATACTGACGATCCACGATCCCCACGATGCAGCAGTGGGACACTGCACATGCGAGAAACAAAACAAATGCAAGTGTAAAATCTAGTAGATACACAATTATATATCGAATTAGGAAAGGACACCGCTCATCATCGTAAATAACAACAAGAGTGGAACCATAACCAATAGTCGTTCATTAATAATCAATCAAAGGAAAATTACAACCATAGTTAAATCTGAATTCTCCTTCGGGGGTCTTCATGAAATAAATCTTGAAAAACCCTATAAAGATTATAGGACAAACTTCTCTCTTCGGACCTTGACAATAGTCTCCTTGCTTGAAATTGGCCTTAAGTGAATTATGCAGAGGCTCTCTTGCTGACATAAGGCTCTTGGAAATTTGGGAACTTGAAGACTGACACAATGGAGATGGGAAAGCTTTTATAGATGGAGGAAGGAGTTGGGATCCCTATAATGTGGGATTGGCGTGGCCTATCATCAAGGAAGCTTCCATGAGAGGTGGCAAACCACTTCCTCTCTGTATGAAATACGTCATTAAGCCTTCAACTCAAGATCAGATATCGATTCCAGATCAGTTAGGGCGAACTTAGCCATTTGTTTTAAAACACCTCTTAAATTGTACGGCGCAAGTGCGACTGCGGGACGAGCACCAGCGACGACTAGGAAAGTATTTTCCCCATTGGCGCGGGTACTGAACTGCCTGCTCGCGCCAATGCTAAAAAGGCCATTTTTAGGGTTTTTCACAAGGAGATGTCTTCAGGGCAATGAAAGCTCTTGTTCAGAGGGATGTCATGAAAGTGGTTTCAAGCCATGTCACTGCTCACAGGTCACGAAATGAGCCCTCCAATGTGTGGGATGGGGATTGCAGGGACGGTGACAAATTACTATGTAATAGATGCCCCCTAAAGCATGAGGCCTCAGAGAGAGAGAGGGGCGAAATGCTTTACGAGAACGTGTCCAACTGAAAACTCCATCATCGGAAAACCTGCATGAAGAAGTACAAGTGATGTCTCAAATACATGATATATATGGGGTATAGGCACAGCCATCCATAACAGAGTATACAATAATCTAGATCCAAGGCATGGGCGCAACCATCTAGTGAGGATCGATAAGTAGACTCAGGTATGGTCGCAGCCATCCAGTAAGTGAGTCATGTTACTAATCATAATAATCTACAAACTCGCAGCCTGGATTATAACAGACACAATCCAGGGTCTTGCGCTCCATCTTGACCCGAACACAGTACAAGTTCAGGCATGTGAATATGTGAGCTGAAGTCGAACATGCAAGAACATCGTCTGATTACCACCCAACGATGAAAGTTGTTAACAGACGCAAGAGGTACCACCAATAATGAAAATGGCTCTCAAGTTACTACAGGTACAATATATGGTATGTGAATCAATGATCTGGTGTCGAACACCCGTAGAATCACTCGATCGGAGGCAAATAATGAAAACCTCGCACCGAATGTGAAGAACCTGCCATTGAGGCATGCAGGCTCCAAGGCACCAGAAGGGAGTCTCTAGATCAGCTTCCTGGATAATGAGTTGAAGTCTATAGGAAGTGACCTTGATTGAAGGTGGGCCATAGTGTTTCCCACATCATCGATATGAGACAGAGAAACATAATGTTTTTGTGAATCATGATCAGATGAGAATCAGAGGGAGGTTGATACTTGCAGAGGTCAACTTCTCTTGAACATATAAACAACACGATAGTGGATTTGGCAGCATTTGACATCAACGGATCAGAGGTCATGGCGACGAGGCAAAGAACAGATGAGAGGTCAAAAGGGATTACCCAAACCCACGGAGGCAAGTGAGAAAACGAGATGAGATGTCCCCAACCCGACACGAATGCAGACAAGTGCCATGTTCAAGAGCGACATACTGCCGACACGACAATGATTGTGGTTCCATTTTCCCCCACCATTTCTGGCGAGTACCCCAATTATTTTGATAACAAGCTTGAAGGGGATAGCATATGCTTGTAATATAAGTCCATCCTAGTACATTTAACGAGACCTAGGAAGGAGGAACTCGGATACCGTCATTACGACTGAATCCAATGTCATCAGGGTTTAACGAGTCTGACAAAGGAAAAACTCGGCGTCTTTTCATGTTTAGAGAGTTTGAAAAGACAACGGAAAAGTAAACTCCAACGGTCCCTTTTCGTAAATAGTTTCTCAGACCCGAAAACATAGAAAACTTTGTCTGAGGAAACATCCTAGTCACAATAGGCTAGGGTATTCCTTTTTCGTAAATAATCTATCCCAGCCCAAAAAAGGGGTAAACGTATACTGGGTAGATGTCGTTTCGTGGCCACTTTAACGAGATCGAAACGACAAGGGCCTCGACAATATTTTCATGTTTAGAGAGTCAGAAAAGAGCTGAAAGATGACTCCGAAATGACTTTTTCGTGTATTTACCGAGTCCGAAAAAGTATAAAATACAACTCGTGTCACCGTTTAAGTTGCGTAAAAACCTGTTGCTGCACATAAAGGCAAGTGTAAAATCCATTTTTGACAAAATATATTAAAATATTAATAAAAAATGACTTTTAAAACCTAGTTAGATTTCAAAAAGTTATAAATAAGTCTCAAATGGTAAAAACAAAATTACTTTTACTATTTACCTCATTGGAGAGCAACAGTGGTCCATTTGGTGTGCAAACTTCCAACGGCGATTTCGATTGATCCGGGCTACTATTCAGATTCTCGTTCGTTCCAGGTAAGAGGTGCTTCCCTGTACTCCATTTTAATCCATTTTTTAATAGTTCCCATTGCTCATTGGATCTCTGTGGAAGGATTCTAAAAATTTAGGGCTCCGCCCATTGGCGCGGGTATCGGGCACGAACCCGCGCCAATGGGCTTTTATATACACAGGGCTCGCGCCAACGGCGGAACTGAATTTTTCGCCCAAAATTTCTGAATTGTAAGTAATTTAAGTGAATTTTTAAGCATGACATAGATCTAATCAAGGGTTTTGATCATGTTGATGCAGGCAACCGAGCAAAATGGTGATTGAATGGAGAGAACGGGAGCATGGGGAAGAGGATGAATTAGCCATGGAAAATGAAACTTGTATGAATGCCCTCAAGAATTGTGGGCTTAAAATTTTTTTCCTAACACCTTGCTTACGAGCTTAACCTGAGCTTCTTCAGTACCTAATCAGCATTTGGGATGCAGATGAACAAGTGTTCAAGTTGCGGGATCAAGTATTGGAACTGGAGGTTTCTGACGTATACTTTATAACCGGACTGTCGCGCAGAGGTCTGGTGCCCATATTGACAGGGAGCATACCATCTGGTGAAAATATGGAGCAGGTAATGGCGAGGGTGTGCCCAGGGGCACAAACTGGATCTGGAAGCGGAAAGGTAGACATTCACACCATCGAGGATCTAGCACTCAGAGTAGTGCTACACACCATCACGCGGGCTGTAGGAGTGCAGGCCCCACACGAAGCTACCAAAGCCTAACTCATACTCGCCTCTGAGTGTATGAGTCCTACACTATTTGATTGGGCCACA